>CM063604.1:6624356-6633277 GCA_032356905.1 Salix exigua
AAACACGGCTATCTCGGGAGAGGGATGTGCATGGCCCACGCGTTGATGCTTGCACGGTTTACTTGCCGCGAGTTTTAATCATGGCTGCGATTTCCCCGTGCATTGGCTAAGGAAAAGTCATGGGTTCTAACACGGCAGGGGCACGGGGCTTGGATGATGGACTTTCAGAGGTGGCGGCGAAACTATTATGCCAGGAGAGGGTCGGCATTCGGACAAGCAGAGTGGTGGCGGTCGTTACTGAGCATGGCTTCAGCGGGGCAATGGGTGTCCGAGATCACGAGGCGTGGCTGGATCGCTTCCGAGGCACCAAGTTCAACTGGCAGAGTGCCCCGCTGCCATGCATGGCCGGCAGCGACAGCCCCGCGGGTCGCGCGGCCATCCCGCCACACGCGAGCTTCGGCTCCGCCTCGTGAACTTCACTCTGGACGGCGGGACTAGAGGGCCGCTGTGACCGCGTTGAACCAGCCATATCCATATCTCGTGGTTGACGAGAAGTGCCGCGTCAGTACACCGGGCGGCAGCATCGATAGGCATGGTCAAGCCGCGGCAAGGTTTGGCGACTCGCGAGGGGGACTTGGCAGGCGTGATGATCCATGTGAGTTTCGGCACTCTCTCCCGGTGTCCGAACCGGCAGTGGCAAGCCCGCGAGGTCGGGAGGGTTCCGGGACTTCTCAACACGAGAATTCTCGCGAACAACCCTACACACATGAAAGCCAAGCATGCAAAGTTGCCCGGAAATTAGTTTTCCATGACTTTTTTAAAGCGTGCAAAGTTGCCGCAAACAGCGGCAGCGGCGGTGAATCTGGGGGCCCGGGGGCTGTGGCGGAGAATTCAGCAGCCTAGGCATTGCCAGTGAATTCCGCGGCCACGCGTGCCGCTGTGGTTCCCGAATGTCGCCGTGATAACGGGAAGCTTTCCACACCCAATAAGACCAGTAAAATCCATCATATTTTTGTGCGTCTTCCCTCAAAATTTGGACCCATTCCGACCCGGTTCCTATTTTATATGATTTTCTGGATTTTTAATGGGAGGAAAATACAGATAAATAACTCCCGATTTTTAAAAATTCTGAAAAAAATATTACAGCTACATTGGATTTTTACAAGCCTCTGTGCCAAATTTCAGCTTCAAATATTTTTTTTTGAAGGTTTTAGAGGGGGGGGGCCAGCTGGGACGTGGGAGCGTCTCCCCCTGCAGGAGCTGAGATAACACTTTTTGCTCTCCAGGGGAGCGCTCTCCTCCCCCGCCTCTCGGCGCCCGGGCGCTGCCGCTCGGCGCCCCAAAAAGGAAACACGCTGCTGCGCCAGCGCCACGCCGGCCCCGGCGTGGCGCCGAGCGCTGGGCCTGAGGCCCTAGGGCTTAAGCTGCCATGGCACGTGCAGCCTAGCCGCCACATGGCGAAGCCCCTGCGCTCCTAGCGAGGCGAGCTCAGGCGAAGCTCACGCGGCAGAGCTCGAGGCGAGCCCCAGCGAGATGGCTCAGGCGAGCCTCGCGAGGCGAGCCTCAGCGAGCTCCTGCGCAGGCGAGACCCTGCGAGGATGGCCTCGCGACGTTATCAATCCAGGAAAAGAAGCATATCGATACTCTATTTGCTTGAAATGGGTCGGTACTCATTATATGAATATAGGAAACCTACATATCCTAAGTTGATGAGGATGTTCTTTGCTAATATGAGGGTTAATGTAGAACCAAGGATAATGAGCACTCTTCAAGGAAATCCCATTGAGTTTAATTGTGCTGTATTAACTGATATTTTGAGAATATCTAATGATGGTCCACGAGTTTTTGACATTAAAATAATTTCGACCATTGAAGGGTTTATCTATGATCATGCTGTTGCACTGCACATTGGAAATACTGGATTTGCTCCAGGTGCTAAGATAAAGAGTCAGGATCTTCTATTAAGACCTAGGCTGCTCCATAGGATTATTGCTCACAACATCTTGCCCAAAAAGGGGTATTATGATGAAATTACCTTTATGGAGTTATGTTTAATTGATTGTATGATTCAGAGAAGGCCAATAAACCTTCCATATATCATGATTAGGAATATGATCTCAGCATACGATCAAAAACAAAAGGCTCTACCATATGGTCAAGTGTTTACCACTATTTTTGAGCACTTTGATATCTTGCTGACGGGTACGGATAAGAAACCGTACTCTGATAAGACGAAAAATTGATAACACCACTCTTACTACAATGAAATATGTGCTTAATGAGAATGGTGAGTGGATTCAAGGGCACCAAGAGGGTGCACATGCTGAGGAAGAGCATGTAAGTGGAGGAGAATGTGGCTGAGGATCAAGGTGAGGATGAATTCACAAATTTATTTGTCACCACCTCCGGCTTCCTCGCCAGATGAGCCATCTGCGAGTGGCTGGTCGCATAGGATGGAGAGCCGTCTCACGCACATTGAAAGTGTATTTGAGAAATTACTTAAAAATCTTTGAACTTTGTCACCGATGAGGAAGCGGGATCATTTGCGTGTAAAAATCTTTTCGACCGGTTGCCTTGGGATAATTTCAACCGGTCGACCGGTTGACTCCCAAGATGAGAATTTTCCAAATTTCTCTTTTGAACTTTTCTTTGCACTCAAATGTAGCTTTTTCATGTAAAAATTATGTCCAAAAGGCAAAGAAATCAAGGGGCTAAAAGTGCTAATTTTCGGCAGTAGCTAAGGCTACTGTTCCTCTGGCTCAACCGGTCGACCGGTTGATCCAGATGCATGCACCGGTCCATGCAAAAATGGAAATTTTTGCACTTGGATTTTAAAATCTTGATTTAAACTTCAAAATACCCTTTATGTCCAAAAATCATTTTCAGAAACATTTTCCTCCGAAATTTAAAAGAATTCCAGTAGCCATCCTCTGTTTTTCTGCCTTAACCGGTCGATGGTTCATCCCAGAATTTTTAAACTCCCAACAAATTTCTTATGCTTCAAGTGTATACATTTTAACATCAAATAAATCCAACTTATAACCATTGATGTATACATAATTCAAACATCATTTGCATGGATAAACCCTAGGTTCCTTCTTATTTCGCAAAAGCGATCTTTTCCTAAGAGTTTTGTAAAAATATCTGCAAGTTGATGTTATGTACCTATAAACTCAAGTACAATATCTCCTTTTGCAATATGATCCCTTAAGAAGTGATGTCTTACTTCTATGTGTTTTGTACAAGAGTGTTGAATATGATTTTTAGATAGACAAATTGCACTTGTATTATCATATTTAATCGGAGTATTTTCAAATCTAAGTCTATAATCCTCCAGAGTTTGTTTCATCCATAATACTTGTGCACAACAACTACCTACCGCAATATATTCAGCTTCAATTGTTGATAGGGTTACCGAGTTTTGTTTCTTACTTGCCCATGATACTAGTGATGATCCTAGAAAATGACAAGTTTCACTAGTACTTTTTCTATCAATTTTACAACCCGCAAAATCTGCATCCGAATAACTGATTAAACTCATTTCACTTCCCTTCGGATACCACAACCCTAAATCAATTGTACCAAGCAAGTAACGAAAAATTCTTTTTACTGCACTAACATGGGATTCTTTTGGACATGCTTGAAATCGTGCACATAAACATACACTAAACATAATATCGGGTCTACTTGCGGTTAAATATAAAAGAGAACCGATCATACCTCGATATTTGGTGATGTCTACGGTTTTACCTTTTTCATCCATATCAAGCTTAATAGATGTCCCCATGGGTGTGTCGGCATCTTTGACATGTTCCATCCCAAATCTTTTCAGAAGATCCTTGGTGTACTTGCTTTGGTTGATGAAGATACCATCTCTTGTTTGCTTAATTTGCAATCCAATGAAGAAATTTAATTCTCCCATCATGCTCATTTCAAATTCCTCTTGCATGCATTTTGCAAATTCCTTACACAGAGATTCGTTAGTAGCACCAAAAATTATATCATCAACATAGATTTGTACAATAAGGATATCTTTTCCTTTTCTTTATGTGAAAAGGGTGGTGTCAATTTTGCCAATGTTAAAATCATTTTCAATAAGAAATGTTTTTAATCTATCATACCATGCCCTAGGTGCTTGTTTTAAACCATACAAGGCCTTTTTGAGTTTAAAAACATGATTAGAAAATTCAAAATTTTCAAAGCCTTGAGGTTGTTCAACCTATACTTCTTCCATTATAAAGCCATTTAAAAATGTACTTTTAACATCCATTTGGAAGAGCGTAAAATTTGCATGACATGCATAGGCTAATAGCATTCTTATAGATTTAAGTCTAGCCACTGGTGCAAAGGTTTCTTCATAATCTATTCCTTCTTCTTGATTATAACCTTTAGCAACTAGTCTTGCTTTGTTTCTTACAATAGTCCCATGTTCATCAATTTTGTTTCTAAAGACCCATTTAGTACCAATTATTGATAAATCTTTTGGCCTAGGGACTAATTCCCAAACATCATTTCTCTCAAACTAATTTAGCTCATCTTGCATGGCTAAAATCTATTTTTCATCATTTTCGGCTTCAAGAAAGATTTTAGGTTCTATTTGAGAAACAAATGCATAATGCCCACTAATATTTCTAAAGGATGCTCTAGTTTTAGTTCTCTCAAAAGGATTACTAATAATTAAATCTGGAGGATGAGAACTTACATACCTTAGCTCCTTTGGCGGCTCAAAGGAGTTACTTACCAACTCTTGTTGATTGCTTGAGCTTGGTTGGTCCTTGTTCATGTCTTCATTTGATGACTCCTTTGGGTTTTTATCATTAAGATTCAAATTTTGAACACTTTCATTTAAGTCATCTAGAATCTCAACAATTTTGTCATTTTGAGTTTCCTCAAAAGCGACATGCATGGATTCCTCAAGACAAAGTGTTCTATTATTGTATACTCTGTAAGCCTTGCTAGAGGAGGAGTATCCAAGAAAAATTCCAACATCGGATTTTGAATCAAATTTATCAAGGTTGTCTTTAGTGTTTAGAATAAAATATTTTGAACCAAAGACTTTAAAATAAGAGATGCTGGGCTTCCTCCCTTTCCAAAGCTCATAAGGAGTCTTTTTCAACTCAGGTCTCAAAGTAACACGGTTTAAAACATAGCAAGAAGTGTTTACGGCTTCCGTCCAAAAATATTTCGGGGTGTTAAATTCATTTATCATTGTTCTTGCCATTTCTTGAAGAGATCGATTTTTCCTTTCCACAACCCCATTTTGTTTGGGGAGTTCTAGACGTTGAAAAATTGTGGTGGTATCCTTTTTCTTCACAAAACGTTTCAAATAAATCACTTATGAATTCACCACCATGATCGCTCTTTATGTTAATTGTAGAAAATCCTTTCTCGTTTTCGATTTTCTTTGAAAACTTTACAAATTCATAAATGGTTTCATCTTTTGATTTAAAAAATATAACCCATGTATACCTAGTAAAGTCATCAACGATTACAAACACATAACTATTACCACTTAAACTTCTTGTTCTAGTTGGTCCAAATAGATCTATATGAAGTAATTCTAAAGGTCTTTCGGTTGATATGTGATTCTTACTTTTAAAAGACGTTTTAACTTGTTTACCCATTTGGCAAGCGTCACATAGCTTTTCATTTATATATGCAATATGAGGAAGACCTTTAACTAAATCATTTTTAGCTAATTTTGAAAGGATGTCCATGCTTATGTGACCTAGTCTTCTATGCCATAGAAAACTATCATTTATACTAGCAACAAGACAACTTTCAATACTCATACATGTATCTATTTTGATTTTATAGATGTTTCCAATTCTATTACCGATAAAAATAATTTTATCATTTTCAAGTATTAAGCAACATGTATGATCAAAAATGATTTTATAGCCTTTGTCATATAATTGACTTATACTAAGCAAGTTATGTTTAAGACTATCAACAAGAAATATATTTTCAATGGAGGTTGAAGACATACCTCCAATGTTACCAATTCCAACAATTTTCCCTTTTGAGTTGTCCCCAAAAGTCACTTTTCCTCCTTTAGTTTTGGTAAGGCTTAAAAAAAAGTATCGTCTCCGGTCATGTGTCTTGAACAAGCACTATCCAAAAACCACTCCCCATGTTCCCTTGGTTCCTACAAAACAGAATCAAAATGAGGATTTTGGTACCCATACCTTCTTGGGTCCTTTTCGGTTAGGGGTGGTTCTTTTTGGAACCCAAATCATTTTAACAGTCTTATTTTTCTTCATAGGACATGCATAAATCAAATGTCGTGATTTTCTACAGTAATTGCATGTATGACTTGGATCATAAGACTATTTAGCTTTAACAAAGTAGTTCTTTAAGTATTTTTGGTTTTTATTAGGTTTAAAACCTAATCCTCCTTTGTTAAACATACTTCTCTGTCTCGAAAGCATTTTCTCAAAAAAAATTGAGCCTAGTGTGAATTTTGCGATAATTACATTCAACTCATCAACTTTTTTTTTTAAGGATTTATTATCTTCTTCAAGTTGATTAGTCTTACTACTCTTGTCATTCAAATCACATACTTTCTTTTCTAGTAATTCTTTTTTTTTCAATTATGCATACATGATTTCTTTTTAGGGTACTATATTTTAAACCTAATTTCTTATATTCTACATACAGATTTTCAAGAAGTTCATGTAATTCAATATAAGAAGGATCGGATTCATCATCCGAAGATAGTACCTCATTTTCACTTTCGATTGCCATGAAACACATGTTAGCCACATGTTCTTCTTCATCACTGGAGCTTGAGTCTGAGTCATCGCTCCATGTTGCTTTCAAAGCTTTCTTTTGAAAGCGATTCTTCTTCTTCGTTTTAAAAAGGGGACAATCGGTTTTGATATGTCCCAACTTGTTGCATTTGTAGCATCTTGGAGTTTCTTTACTTGATTCTCCTTTGTTTCCCTCCTTTTTGAAGTTCGAGAACTTTCTCTTGTCATTTTTCTTTCTAAGGATGTCTTGTGATCAATGCTACATCTTCTTCAAGATTGTCATGACTGTCTTCATCATCATTATTATCATCGCTTTCAATTTGATGAACAATTTTAAATGCCAAGTTTTTCTTTGGTCTTTCTTCTTGATCTTGTTTATCCATAGTTATCTCGTGAGTCATTAGAGAACCGATGAGCTCCTCTAATGGTAATTTTGTGAGATCTTTGGCTTCTCGTATTGTTGTCACTTTAGCTTCCCAAGCTTTCGGTAGAGATTTGAGAATCTTACTTGCAATATCTGTATTTGTGTAAGTTCTACCAAGAGTATGTAAACTATTCGTAATGCTAGTCATACGAGTAAATATACTTGTTATGGATTCATTTTGCAACATTTTGAATAACTCATATTGATGAACTAACATATCAATTTTTGATTCTTTTACTTGATTAGTTCCTTCGTGAGTTACTTCTAAAGTATGCCATATATCCCTAACATTTTTACAAGAAGATATTCTATTAAATTCACTTCTATTTAATGCACAATATAAAGTGTTCATGGCTTTAGCGTCTATAGAAAGTAATCTTTTATCTAGGTCAATATATTCTATCATGCTTTTTGGAATCTCAATACCATTTACGGTTTTAAGTGGTCTATGAGGTCCATTTTCAATAGAAAGTCATAAATCAAAATCTATAGATTGAAGATATATTGACATTCTAGCTTTCCAATAGGCATAGTCATCACCATCAAAAAATGGTGGTCTAGATGTTGAAGCACCTATATTTTGGACATTATAGCTTGTAGTTGCCATTCTACTCAAAGTCTAAGCAAACTTAATAACTGAGAACTAAGCTCTGATACCAATTGTAGTTCTCGGATTAAGGCAACTATATAATAACTAATGCAATTCTAAAATCAATTTCTTTAAAGTAAAGAGATAAGAGAGAGAGATTGTTAACTCGGTTTTTAACGTGGTTCGTCAAGCCTACATCCACGACTCAAGTACCAACCCGTACTTGAGTATTGTACTCTCTTACTAGTCCAAGTAACAAGATTACAGTTCCCGCTTGATGAATCCACACCACTTGAAGATATGCCCTCTTCAAGATTTTCCTTTTTTCCACTTGAAGATGTACCCTCTTCAAGATTTTTTCGTGGTGATGTTTTCTCACCAATATCAAGAGTTTTATACTCAACTCTCAAGAGTTTTACAAGGATTGTTTTTGTAATACAACAATACACTCTCAATAGTGTGGATATTACAAATTAAGATCTATGATCTATTTATCTCACTTAATAGCACTTAGAATATTTGAAGGTGTTTAAGTGTAGTGAGAATGAGATATAATACTCTTTGTGTTAGGATATGAAGATTTAAACACAAATTTAAGTAATAATGAGGATTGATGATATGAAGGTGTTTATGCACTACTAATTGCCTCAATATCAGATATAAAAAATGTCTCTACTTAATTTTGCAATTAAGATGCCTATTTATAAGTTTCATAGAGAAACTAGCTGTTTTTAGCCGTTTTAGTGCAACTGTCATCTCAAACGGTCGACCAGTTCACAACGGATAAATCAAGCGGTTGACCAGTTCAGTTCGAAAGGCAGTTTGTCTTCCAAGCGGTCGACCGGTTCATGCAGAAACCCTATTTTGACAAATTATCTTTTTTGAATTTCTTGAACCGATTGATTATGACTTAAACCTATAATCATCAAACTCTTTTAATGCATGTAATGTGAAGTGTGTGAGTTCATTTTAATTTGTGCTATCAAGTTAGAAATTGAGATTTTCATAAAGCACTAAAATGAAAACTTATTCTAAGTCTTCACTTGGTTGCATCTTGGACTTCCTGAAGTGATTTCTTCGTGTAATCCATTATGCTTGTTGATGTATTCTTTGTATAATACATGTTTATAATTTAATCTCATCCAAGCATATTATTAGTCCATTTTCTTTTTATTGTTATCATCAAAATATATAAAGCATACAAGTATGACATTAT
>CM063604.1:6633777-6657472 GCA_032356905.1 Salix exigua
TAATGTTACAAGTACAGAGGAAAGTACAGTACTGGTCATTTATGCAAGCAAATAAATAAATATTTGTTAGAAAAAGATGAGGAATAAGAGGATGACCTTAAGAAAGCAATGAAAGGTGATAACAATAAGATAAATATTGAAGAATATGGATTATCATTGCATACATTGGCAGAAAGTTAAGATTAGAGGAAGCTATCTTGGAAAAATAATTAGTGATCTTGATTAACCGTGGGAGTGCTTGAAAGTGTTGTTAAAGAGATGGTGGGAAAAACTATTACATTAGCTTTCATAGTAGCCAATGTGAAACTCTCATTAGTTTATGGAAGAGTATGAGTTTCATGATGATATAAGAAAGCTTAAGCTAGAGAGAGATGATATTAGAAGTAGAGTGGCTAAATAGGTATTCTTTTAGCCTGTTTGACTTTGATAAAATAAAGATTTCTTTTAAAAAACAAGAAATAATAACTCACACATCATTTTCACAACTTAAAAGGGTTTTATTTATGGCTTTAAAAAGCCTCACCAAACTTTCACAAGGGGTTAGTGTTAAAAATTGATGCTTGTGTTGTTGAGGGAGCAATGTTGAGGTAAGAGGGCAAGCTTTTAGCTTATATTAGTAAGGTTTTATATCCTCAACATTTAGGGTTATCCAATTATAAAAAAAGAATACATAGTCATCCTAATGGTAATTGAAAGATGGAGACACTATCTAGAACATGATCCATTCATCATAAAGACAAACCATGAGAGTTTAAAATATATGATGGAGAAGTAGGTACACACACTAATACAAAAGAAAAAAGATTGATAAAGCTACTAGGATTGAAGTATAACATACAATACAAATGAAGAAGAGAGAACTTAGTAATATATGCCTCATCCAGAAAAGAAGAATTGTATACAAACCTAAAAGTTTAAGTTTATAGGTGAGGTTCCAGAATATGATTATATTATTCTCTAATACACCCTCTCAAGTGAAAGCCCCTTTGGACTTGAAACTTGCACAGACCCACATTATCTTGTGCTTGATTTTTTTTTATCAAAATAAAATGGGGGTGGTGAGATTTGAACCCGTGATCGCTGGGTCAACAAAGTTCTAATATCATGTTAAGGAACCATCTCACCTAAAATGTTAAGTTTGTAGATGAGGCTCCATAATATGATTTATATTATTCTCTAACAAACCCCATATTGAATACTAATGGCTTATCCAAGATTTGTGTAGCCTCTAACATTACTAAAATTCATCAAATCCTTGCTGAAATCAGAAGGGTAAAGATATAACAACAGTGGTGGTAGATAAATTTACAAGATATGCTCATTTCATTGCTTGAGCTCATCTTTTTTCGGCTTAAGATATTGCTCAAGTATTCTTGGATGATTCTTACAAGCATCGTAAAGGCAGCAGGGCTGCTACAATGGGATTGGTGAGGTGGTCCAGCCTCTTTGAAAAAGATATCACCTTGGAAGATCTTGATGAACTGGAGCAACAATTTCTAGATTTTAGCGTGGATTCTTAAGGTCAAGAATATTTTTAAGGAGGGTCAGTTGTTACAACAGGATTAAAAAGCATAAATTTACTGAGTGAATCAGCCAAAGGAGCTTCTTGAAGAATGTTATGATTTGACCTCTTGGAAACCATCAATCTAGAGCTCTGGAATTCACCCGCAATCTGTGCCGACTCACTTTGGCTGCAGTGGTCTGGATAAAACCGGCCAATCAGACTCCATTTCCGATTGCAATCCCTTCACCCATGTCAATGGAGATGCATTATTGCACGTTTTGAGGCTGTCAGCCTGTAGAGTTTTACACTGCCATGAGAGTTTGCTGGAAGGTGAATTCTCCAGCAGAACTCCTCAAGCTGAGCTTATTTTGCTCCCCCGAAATGTCCAGGCTATACAGAATAGAAGTTGCTGATGTTTTCCAGCTTCTAAACTGACCACCATTTTCTCTCGTTCCATAAGCTGTCTGATTGATTTGGCTAGCTAGTATGCAGAAGAAGGGCACTGTTTTCAAAACATAATAGTTATCTTTCATTCATGCATGTGCCTTCCTGCGAGCATTGTTTTAAAAATGGCTCCTGGGATGAAGGGGGTGATTGGGAGTGCTTATGAAAAAAATTGATTTTATTTTTTATTTTGAATTAATTTTTTTTGGTGTTTTTAGATAATTTTGATGTGTTGATGTCAAAAATATTAAAATAATAAAATAAAAAATCATTTTGATGTATTTCTAAACAAAAAAATATTTTCAAAAGCAACCGCAACCACACTTCCAAACAGGCACGAAGTTGCCTATGATGATACCTTCTCGCTCCGCTATCACATCAAGGCCAATTCTTCATGTTGCATTTGTTATATGTGATTTGAATGTCTTAGCGTGCTAGGTTATTGATTCATCGACTACTTACATGAGAATAATTATATATTTGAAGAATATCAAATAAAATAAAATTTAGTTAAAAATAATTAGTGAAGTATTTTTAGACAATTGAGTTTTTTTTTGTGTATCTAATAGGGTAGGAATGCTAAAATACATGAATACCAAAGGGTAGCTTATTACCTATATATATATATATATATATATATATATATATATATATAGTCATGGTCTCCAGATTACATGTTATGTTTTATTCTCATTCTGACATCCCATCATCAGAGAGAAAATAAAGTTACGGTAAAGAGAATCAAGGGGCACTTTCAAAAGAGAACGTGCTAATCTGGAAAGTCATCTATACGATTCAAGAAAGCGACTTTTAGATATGGATTCAGATTTTTTTGAATGGGTAACCGGACTCACTGGGCCTGACTAATCACATGCCCCAACTGTACCGCGGCAAACCAGAGGAACCATTTGATTCATGGGTTTCGCCCAAGTCCACTGGCCCAAAGAAGTTGTTTGCACCTGGGGGGATTCGAACCTGAGACGTGAAAGGAGCACACTCCCCCGTCCCAGGCCTCCTATCGCAGAGCCAACCCCTTGGGTTTGGATTCAGATATGCTTTTGCTTAATTGTTTATGACTTCTTGATAATTCAACATGAATAATTTCTATATGCTATGATAATTAGACATACTTCTTTTTGTGTCTTGATCATCTGTGGCAGCTGTAGACAATACTATTTTATCATCAACATTGTAATAACCTCTGTGTTGTTTCCTAGTACTTTCTACAGAGTATATTTCTTGTTGAAGAGCCTTAGAAATGTAAGTTAGATCGGTGAAATTCTATATTCTAGTGTCTTACTTAACAACTTAAATTCTTAGGCGAGATGATTTTTTAACATGGTATCAGAATCTTATTGACTCAGTAGTCACTAGTTCGAATCTCAGCATTCTCATTCTATTTGATAAAAATTAAGCACAAGGTAACGTGAGTTTGTGCAAGTTTCAAACTCACAAGGCTTTCATTTGATAGGGATTGTTAGAGAACACTGAGACTTTACGTAACCGTTTAAACTTTTAGATGAGATGATTTTTTAATATACGATTATCGAAGAATCTTTATCTGACGTGTAGGAGGCCATTTACAGAGCAGTAAAGAACGTTTGATCTGAATCAAACTGTGTTTCTGAGCAACTCTGACGTGTGGAAATGAAATTAGATCTGTGGTGTTTTTTGCATGCAGAGGATGAAGAAAGGAATCCACCGTCAAATGCGATGAATATCCTGTGTGACCCCGAGTGGCAGACTAATGCATGTTGGCAAGGTCTGCCACTTCAGAGCAAAACGGCAAATGGCTGAAAGTTTAGGTCAGATTGAGAGGAACTGTTTGGTGTGTGGTTGATTGTTTTTTAAAGTGTTTTTTGTTCAGAAATATATTAAAATAATATTTTTTTTTATATTTTAAAAATTATTTTTGATATCAACATATAAAAATGATCTGAAAATACCAAAATAAATTTAATTTCAAGTAAAAAATACCAATATCTTTTTTTCTAAAAAATAATTTTAAAATACAATGTAATCGAAATAGCAGACCGAACTAAGCATCGGTATGACTGTATATGAGCATGAGAGTGCATGAGATGATAAAAAAGAAAAAAAGTCTCTTCTTTTTATTTTCAAGATACGAGGAGAAGTCAATGGGCCTTGTTGGTAAGAGTGTTTGATATTTTTGTTTTTAAAAGTTTTTAAAAAATTAGGATCAACCAAACAAATATATTTATTTACTTGTAGTTTGTAAGGATAACTAAGTAATTTAACTACGTAAAAATTATATAAAAAAAACTAAGACGCCCCAAACAAATATAAACAATAAATAAATCTAAGGAAAACACTATTCTACCCCCTTAAACAAACAACCGTTGACTGTTGAGTGTTTTTTAATATATATATATATATAGATATATATATATATATATATATATATATATATATATATATATATATATATATATCATTTCTCCGTGTTTTGTTGTGTTTATATACCTCTAAGTCCAGCAATATCCACGAAAAAAACGAGAGTGAAAGTACTACACTAACCTCTCTTAAGCTCTCTTTTTTTGTCTTTTTCAGGAGTTATTTGCATAGTTTTACTAAAGATGAATTTGTGAAAAACTAACACCCCACTGTTCTGTGTCCTTTTTAGTAGTTTATTGTGCAAAAAAATCATATATATCATCTATGTCCTCTTAAAATATCAAAAATAAAAGGGTTAAATTTTTTCAGTCCCGGTATAAAATGGTAATGTCACTAGTGCAATCTACAATTATATGTGTACAATTATACGTGTCTACGTGAACGGTGCAAAAAATTAGAGTAAAAACAACCAGCTTTTATTTTATAGTTAATTTATATATATATATATATATAGGAGAAATTTAATTTGAAACAAATAAAAAAAATATTTGCTCGAAGATGGTGATACATCAACTTCCATCGCCGTCCCCACTGCATTCCCCGCCACAACTTGGCCCCTGATGTATCGAAACGACAACGCGTTCTTCCTGAAAGAACAATTCCACACCTTGGCGATTGTCTCAAAGATCACAGACCGATTTGGATGAAAACGATCTGCTTCAAGATTACCCAACAGCAAAAGGATTTGGGATTACAAATCGTTGACAGATCGTTGGAGTTCTACGAGGAAAAATGCAGGCAGTCGCTGGTGACAGGCATGGCAAGTCCTGGCAATCTTGTTTCCATGATGAACATTTCATACACTGCCGGAATGGCGGCCATACTTCATCGGAGTTTTCATTTCATTGACTCATCGGTCTGTTTCTTTCGCAACAATTTCTTGATCTGGTACAATGAGATTTTCTGCTGTTCAAAAGTTCCCAGATTACTTATGAACTCCATGAAAAGCTTCAGATGGGGTCATAATCAATCTAGCAGAAAGTCTCTTAGGACCACATGAAACACTATTTCTGCATCTTTGCATCACAGTTTCGCATCATTTGGTACAAAATTGGCAGGTCTCGCCGCCTCGAGAAAGCTACCCTGAGTTTCTTCAGCCGTGCGTGGGAAAGTTTACACCTTCATTCAACCTTGGATCCACAACCAAACACACAATAGGTAGGTCACCCTCTCCCCACTTCAGTCTACCGTCGTACCACCACCACCACCTACCGCCACTAGTTCTTAGCATTAAAAACAAATACAAATGGGGTCACAGTAATGGGGTCCACCCCCATTCTGGGACGCCATATCTGCGCCCACGCGCGCGCGCACTGTCCTTCCAATGGTTCTGTAACGTGTACAAGCAAAGTTGTAAATTTTATTTCCGATGGTTTTTTATTTTTTAATTGGAATGAAATTTTGAAGTGTTTTGATGTGTTTTTTTTTTGAATATATATATATATATATATATTTAAAAAATTGATTCAAATTAAAAATAAAATTATTTAGAATATTAACATTTAATCTAAAAAAGGATATGATAAAATTATTTTACTGAATAAAATTAAAAACATATATAATATTATGAGAATGACATTACTAATCTTGATTAGTAAGATCATTATATTCTCTGATTGCTCTCAAATACATAATATACAAAAATATATCAAAATACTTAAAATTTCATCTCAATCTAAGAGATATGATTGATATTTTAAAATTATTCATTATTTTAAAAAAACAATATTTAATTGAAATGAAACGGAAGAAACGAAACCAAAACGTTCCAACCAAAATTTAAATAGAATTTTTGGAATGCACTGAAATTTTAAATAAAATAAAAACCGCATCTTTTTATCTTATTTTTATAATTATACAAAATATTTTAGCCGAAACAAATTAAAATTTACAAAAAGAGTTGAAGCCCATAGCTTCATGTGAGAGGGTGAAAGGTAGTTCCCTCCCCTCATGCAGATCAACATTCAATTAAATGCCTATTTGAAAATTCGAGAAGAGTCCATCACTCCAAGATTTGAAATAAAATAAAAAGGTTCATTGGAAATCGAAGATTCCTTGGTTTCAGCCAGTTTTTAAAATATTTATCGCACTTCTATACATCAAAAGATATTTTTTTATTTTTAAAAATTATTTTTAAAATCAGTAAAGAAAATCAAAATGATCTAAATACACAAAAACATAAACATATTCAATTAAAATAATTTTTTTTAAAATTTCAGCTAAAAATAGTAATATCACAATGACAAACAGCAGCAGCACCACCACCACCGTGTTTTCTAGTCAAATCAACCTGTCGCAGGGATGATCATATATGAAAATAATATGTAAACATAATTTTGTTTGTTTTATTTTTTTATTATATAAAACATTTCGTCCAAAAGTACAAGCAATTGAAACCGGATCTTGGGAAGATAAAAGGCAACACAGTAGAATCTAGTTACCTTCTTCATTTCCAGTCCCATTTCACAGAAGCACTTTACGCAGTTCTTTTGCAACCCCGTCCACCTACCTCAGGATGCACGACTTTGAACAGAAGATTATAAAAGTTGAATTGATAGGTGGAACTTTATGAGATGGCCTGATTCTTTAAATACAATCTAAAAACCCCAAATGATCTACCCTACCACAACCACCACCACCATCCATTCCATCGAATAAGTTAAAATAACTAGCGGTTATGAACAGTGTTTTGCCTTACAGAAGGCAAAGTTAGAGGCACAGTCTCGCATGGATACAGAAAAGACAGAATTCAACTGCGCAGAGACCAGTAGATGACAGGAACAGACAAAAAATAAAAAGGAGGGGATAAGGGTCATGCTTATTCCAGAGTGATGCGCCAGTGCAAGTTTATAGACAAACAAGGGGAGGAAAATCCAGTAAATTTCTGTACCAGAGAGACTGACCTAACTGCATGAAGCCTAAATCTACATCTTCTTCACTTCCCCTCTCAGATGATCCGTTAGACGTAGGACTTTGGTTTGTATTTTGTTGGTGTAACTCATAACCCCCTGTGATGTTACAGACCATTAGTCTACACATGTTTTTGACAAACCTACTTTCTTTACAGCTAAAAGAACAGGTGATGGAAAATGGATATAACACCACCACAGGCAAAACTACTACTAATTCCAGTTACTTCTAAAATTCTAAGCACCACAAGAAAAGTCCTGATGGAATGCTAATGTCATCTATGGATCCAATTTCTCCCATTCGTAACGTCCAGGGAGCGGCTTGTCACTAACAGGGTCAAAGTTAAACCTGCAAAAAATCAGCATTTCTTTCAGCTAAGATAACAAGATAGTCCAAAAATCCTAAGCAAACATTCAGAGAAGATATAACAAATATATGGGAGATCTATACTTCTCAGTAAATCTCCTTAGCTGCTCGTCTTCAGCAGGGCCAAAGAACTCATCCATTTCACGGGTTGTTGGAATGCATCTTCGCATTGAGTTCTGTAATCTATGGCTACTTTCAGCTGGGCTAGAAGGTTTTGTAGAAGAACCCGGGGTTCTTGCGTCTTCTGTGCCTCTTGTTAAATTGCAAGGAGTGGATTCCCTAGTGCCCCTGTAACAAAGAAGATAAATATGACATAGGCTCGGTGGATATGTAACCTAAGCAAGAATAACATATAGCACAAGGACATGATGAGAAATAACTACACATGATGCTGTAAGTTCGCGTGTCATAAAGCTATCAGCACTGACAAATAACATTAAAAGGAAACATGTAAGGAAACAATTGAATACTTAAAGTTTTCCAATCCATTAACACATTGCAGCTTAGGTCACGTACAATCTGCAAAAGGTGCCAGGAACCTCCCAATCCTAAAATAACCAATCGCTTAAAATGCTAGAAATATCCGAACCACCACAAAAAGCAACAAGCCATTTTTTTTACTATGGTGCACTTCAAGCGACAAGAAGTAAGTAAATAAATTTCAGGAATTACAACAGAGAATACCCAAAATGAGGTCTCATGTTTCCCAAATTCAATTTTCGTATACAGAGAGGATAGTTACAAGTACTAACAGATCAAGGAAGGAGTAGAAAACCACTTTAGATATCTCATCCTCATTACATGAAGCAAATAAGACACAAAAACATTATTTAGGCTTTCAATCAAATCAGAGTCCATGGATCAGTGGATAATATAATCAGCATAACTAATTCCAAAATAAAGTAGTTTCTGTTAGAGCGTCTGTGTCCAAGCATAGATTATAGCCAAGTCTTATAACAAGAAATCAAGCATAGATTCATGTAAACATACACCAAACAATAATAATATCGCTTGAAAAATGCAGAGGTATTTGTTGTTGGAAGAACCAGCAGAACAGCTTAGTTTCTTTTTATTAAAATAATGCAATGGCATCCATGCCTGAGAGAACTACAAGAAGAGGACAATTGCTAAACTATTTTGTTTTGATACACAATTTAATAAGGGCCCGGAAAATAACAACCAAATTGAAGTAAAAGCAATTTAGCAAGAACTGTAAGGCATGTTCAGTGCAAAGTCCAGTAAGAAGATGGGCAGACAAAATCATGGAATTTTTAATCAGAGACCCGCAAAAGGCAATGAAGTCATACGAATCCTGTTATCCATGAAGATGGTTAAATATTCATTAAGACCACACAACGAAGTCAGGGCAAGAATTTCCCTACATGCAAGTCACACTTCAGTGGAAAAAAGATAAAATTATAGAACAATGTTTTAAGCGCTTGAAAGAGAATTGGATAAATTGACAAGTGGTTTTAGTTTGATGGGTCTAGAGGTTAGATCCAACAAGTTCTAATCCACACTGCATTTTCCCAGAGACCAAGCAAGAAGGGGGGGGGGGTAAAGAAAATGACTTTAAAAGATAAAAGGTAAGGCTTCAGTAAGAGATTCCAACACAATTTGTTCTTTTAAAAAGGACTAAACTTTATCTATCTATCTATATGTAAAGCAGAAAATCTATTCTTATGGTCAAGCAAGGATGGAATGAAATAAATTTTATTTCGCTTAATCATTGCTACAATAATTTTTTTTAACAGAAATGAAGCTTAAGCACGGTTAACCCAAAAGGCTGCCAAGATTTTTCTATTTTTCTTCTCTTTCTCTCATTTTCTCAGCAGCCAAACACTGGTAAACAAATTTCCCCAACCCCTTACTAAACACAATTTTTTTTTTTTATAAAAAAAATGAATACCCACCTCAATTACCCTCTTTCCTTCCATTTGCTTATCAACCAAACAGGAAAACCCTAAAATTAAACACCTAAAATATAGAAAAAAGAAAGCATTTCAAACTTCTCAAGAAAAGAAAGAAAACCCACCTATCTCTGTCTTCAATATCCAAAACATTATCTCCAAAAGAACCCAAATCTTTACTATTGCTGTTATTATTCTCATCAACCTCTTTACTCTCTCCTCCTTCTTTCTCTTGACCCGACCCGGAGTCTTTATCCACCCGCGAACTCGATTTCAAAATAGGGCTGGGGCTTTCTTGCTGCCCCCCCAACTTGTTATTATTCTGACCACCCAGTCTCTGTTGCGGCCTCCTTGTAGAGCCATGATGCAATGATGGAACTGGGGGTGGTTTCTTCTCAAGACGGCGGCTGCGGAGCTGGAGGAATCCGGCAGGAGACGAGGGAGGAGTGGCAGAGGAAGCATGCAACCTGAGGGCTTGTTGCTTCTTGAGAGCTAGGGTTTTGGCTCGGGTACGGACACCATAACTCATATCCAGCACGGCTACATCATTTTTCGTTTTAGCCTTCCTCATATACTTGCCCATTTCACTTGTAACTCAACTCATGTAGGGAGATGGAAATGAAAAAGGGAAGCTGGTGGGGTTCATTAGTAGTGAAAGACAGAGAAGGAGGTGGTTTGGGCAAGTTTTTGTAATGGCCGTTGAGGAGAAGAAAGAATAAAAGTAGGGGTTGAGGTTGTGGTATGGGTGTCACTGTGCATAGAGTCTTCTCTTTCTTACTTTTTAAAAGTGTTTTTTTAGGAATATATTAAAATTATATATTTTCTTATAAATTATTTTTCATATTATTACACGTAAAAATAATCAGAAAATAATTGAAAATAAAATAAATTATTTTTAAAAAATATTATTGAAACACATCGTCAAATATAAAAAATATTTTTGAAATTGTCTTGAAAATGATTAAAAAAATTATTTTTGATAATAATAAAAATGATCTAAAAATATCATAAAATTTTATTTTTAAAAAATAAAATAAAACAACTATCAAAAATACTTTTAGATTATTATTTTTTAAAATAAAATATTTTTTTAATATTTTTAGATTTTAAATTATATTAAAAATTATATTAAAATATATATTTATAAATAAAAATACATTTTTAAAAGCTACAATAATTGTATTCTCAAACATAGAATAGGATGATTGTTGTGTAATGTGATTGTCTACTCAATTTCTCTTCTCGTCTCTTTTTCCTCCTTTGATATTTTCAATCTAACCTCTCTCATTATTATTTTTTAATAGATCATTAATATTTATATCCATTGTATTTATTTATTGTTATACTCATTATGATAAAATATTCGTTATTTTAATATATATACTCAAAGATAAAAGGCTGTTTTTGTATTAGCTTGCATTCAATGGGGGTGATAAATTTATTTTTAAAATATTTTAAACATGTTTAGAGAGTGTTTGATATTGTATTTTTAAAATATTTTTGAAAAAAAATTATTTTTATTGTTTACTTTAAATTAAAAAATAGTATTTTTAAATTATTTTCATGTGCTAATATCAAAAATAATTTTTAAAAACAACTTTGAAACAGTTAGTTAGAATTGAATTCAGTTTTATATATTATTTGAGTTTAATTGATACCTTATTATAATTATTATTTTTAGAATAAATAACTAAATACTTGCAAATATATATACAATTCAATTTAATGTAATTACTGATTGTTTTGCTTTTAATTTATAAATGTTTGTTTTATTATAAAATAATTTGAGAAAGAAACTGTGTTCTTATTATTCCCCCAAACATTTCTATGTATTGATCATATCGCGAAACGAGTAAAAGGCGATATGTCTCGGGATATGAAGGACCCTCAGTCCTTGGATTCCCTTTTAGGTGGCCAAGGCCATTTTGATTTCCTTTTTATTAGTTTATTTGTATATTTTTCGTATAGGACTTGAACAATCCCACCCCCCCTCACAGCACGTGTAGTCCACGCTCCCACACTCGTTGCTCTGGGATTCTGAGAAAGATGCTTTTGGGTTTTGTTTAACCTTTCGTACAATCATATTTTGAGAATTTAATAAAATATTTTAATTTTAATTTTTTTATATCTTAATATATTAAGATTGAAAAAACATATTAATTCTTTTAATATATTTTCAAATAAAAAATAACTTCTCGTTTACTTCTATATTTTTTAGATTAGTTTAATGTTTTAAAATAAAAATAAGAGATTATTTCAATATATTTTTAAATAAAGCATGAAATAATTCCTCTGAATGTGCTTAGATGTCAAATCGGCGGCATTTAGTACCTTGTACTGTACTGATGCCGTGGGTCATTTCAATCTTTAAAATTTAATTGAATGTTATACTGGCAAAAATCAAAATCCAAAAATATCATTTCACTCCTTAATTATATATATACAACCCAATACCCCGCGTCTCGTGGCGGACGGTACTATATTTTTTCAATACAAAAAAAATTAATTGTTTTTTTATAATATATTTTGGTTAAAATTATAAATTTGTACAGAATTCTTATGACGTGCAAGTTTTTTATAAAATATTTAAATTTTAAATCGATATAAATTTATCTGTTTAATAGGTTTCAACGAAATAACCAACATAAAATTATCATAATCATTAAAAAAAGCAAGAAAATTATCATAATTATTAAAAAAAAATTAATTATATTTTTAGGTAAAATATAAATCTGTAAAGAGTGGACTTGAACCCCCAACCTCTCGAATAGAATTTTTGTCTCCCGCCTCATAAACCCGCTCGGTCACCTCAATATTCGTTCATCTTTCTCGAAAATATATATTAAATCTAATTTTAATGTGGATTCACTAAAAAGAAATGTGTTGAGAGTGAGATTAAAACCCATGCTCTCGGAGAGGACCTTAATCTGACGCTCTTTGGACCATCTCGGCTACCTCAACAACCGTTTGTCTTTCATGAAAATATATATTAATAGTAGGTGTTACTGTGGATTAGCACAGTAAAACTAGGATATATATATATATATCATGGCGCAAGAAAAACACTATAGATTGGTACAATGTTTTTATGGGAAAAGAAAATAAAATACAATGTAACCGATATAAATTAAAATTTCAGAACAATAAATACACAAAATAAATGAAAAAAAATAAAACCAAAATCTAAAAACACAAATACATAAAATATAGATTATTTTTGTTCAAAAAGAACAAAAACACCAAAAGAATATATATACATATATATATAATATAATATAATAATAATATATTATATTATTTATATTATATAATAATATATATACATATATATTGGCCTGGGGAAAACATTGCTACAGTGTTTTCCCCACGCCTATTATATATATAGTAATATATAGTTGGGGTGAAATTTCATTAAGTGTTTGTAAAATTATTGTCTCCAACATTAATTTAATTTTAATAACTATTAAACTAAAATCAGAATATTTCAAACACTAAGGGTGTGTTTGGTATTGCTTTTTCTTTTGTGGTTGAAGTTTGAAAAAAACAGTTTCAAGAAAAACACTTTTGTTGCGGTTTAAAATAAGTTTTGAAGTATTTGGTTAAAGTTATAGTTGAGTTTGAAGTTGAAAAAAAAAACAGTTTCGTGTGTTTGGTTATCATGTTTTTCATATTGCTGTCAACTTGTGAAATTAATCATGCATGACACACACACACACACAGATATATATATATATATATATATGTGTGTGTGTGTGTGTGTGTGTGTGTGTGATATATATATATATATATATATATATATATATATATATATACACATTAATTCATAATATAATGAATAATTTAAGTAAACTGGACACTTCTTTTGTAATTCCATTACGAACTAAATTCATACGTGAAGGCTTCTACGATCCCTAATTATTTGATCGAAGATCAACATCTGGTAATATATTATCTGAAATAAAATTAGGATTGCGAGACAAAATTATATTGTGATATCTTTTAATATATTTATTTATATTTCAATTAAGTTTTTAGATTTTTATATTATTATTTTAAGATTAAAAAATAAACCCATCGAAACCCATTTGCTTCTAAATTGAAAACTCATCTGCTTCTAAATTGAAAACCAACTCGAACTTTAATACTCATGTGCTCTAGCAATCTCGCCTTCTTTCATTTTAAACATGTTATCTGTCCTAAATCCAGCCGCCTATAGTGAGTGCAACCAGTCATGGCAGCTTCTACCCCACAGTGCTCTCTCACATTACAACTCAAAACCCTGTTCCAAACTAGATTTTGTTGGTGGGTTTTCAAGGAAAAGCTCTAGTTTTGTACATTTTTTAAGGTCCTCTGCATTTGATCTAACTCACCCCCATCTGCTTCATGCCCTCTGTTGCGACGATGATTTTTCGCGCTTCGTGCCCAGCCGTTTCTGGGGATTTGGGGAGACAACGGTGTGCGGTGAAAATGAAGAGTTGTTTTATTATAACTGTAAAATTATGACTATAATTTTAAGAAGTCACCACCTAATATTAAGGTTACTAGGAATCTAGTGGTCTGCGAGAGTCTTGGGTGAGAGGACCTGTTGTGCAAGGGGAAGGCGCATCACCCCAGTGCACCCTACCTAAGGCAAGCCACATTGTTGTTTAATTGTTTTTCCTAAGTTTGATTTTTTTTTTTGTCTTTTCTAAAATTCGACGTAGATCTCTCTTCATGAGAGAATCTCTACCTAGTTAGGAGTTTGAAAAACTAACCGAAAGAATTTTAAACTGCATAAAAAAATATTTTTTTTTGTTTGCGAGTGTACTTTACAATGTAATTTTACACCAAGATAGCTAAAACAAAAATATTTTTTATTTTTTTATATATATTTTGGCCAAATTCCAAAGGATAATCATAAACGGGTTACAATATCCAATTTTCGTTTTAAAATATGAGAAAGATGCAACATATATTTTTTTACAAAAAATAAACATGAAAAAATCTTGGAATTCAGCCATATGCACGAAAACAAACACATTTTTTTTTGTTTTTTTAAATAAAAAAATAATTCGGGTCGGGTTGGCCCAACCAAGATGGCTAAAGCCCAACTTTAATGGGCTGGGCTGGGCCGAGAGCAGCCCAGCTCACCCACGCAGCAACCATATATATATATATATATATATATATATATATATATATATATATATATATATATATATATATATATTACATGCTGCATGAATTAATTTATGCAGCGTGTATAGTAAAAATGTTGGTCGACCGACCACCACGAGGGGCTCACCTGCCACTGCCGCCAGGTAAAGGAGATCGAGGTGATTCTTTCTTTCATGGTGGCGTCGAAAATGGTGGCTCGTGGTGGCCAAAGGAAGCTTTCAAAGCTGTCAGACTGTGCTGGAACCATTGCTGATGGTTGTTATTCTTCGTCCTTGTTGTTGTTGTTGCTCGCCGGAGCTGGAGAAGAAAGATGGGAGCTGCTGCTGGTGATGCCTCTTGCTTGGGGGAGGAGCTGCTGGCGTGGTGGTCAACAACTGGCTGGAGTTGCTGTCGGGCGTGGCCTGCGCAATGTCGAGGGAGACGAGGAGCTACAAACGTCCATTTTTATACATATAGAGAGAGGTTGTTGCTGGTTCCACCGGAGATGAGGAAGATGGTCAAGAGAGGTGGCTGACTTTGCCGGAGATGAGGAAGATGAAGAGACGATGGCCGTGTTCTGTCATCTCCCTCTCTCTATAAATTTTCACTGGTTTTTCTCTCTACGTGGACTCTCCTAACCCCTCAGTTTTTTTCTCAGTATTCAGCCCCCATTTTCTCAGCTTTTTCCCTCAAGTTTTTCGTCTGTCCTCCCCTCAAAAATTTTCTCCTCTATTCCCGTGACAATACCTCACTGTCAAAATTTTCCTCCACCCTCGTTATTCTCTATTTCTCCCATTTATAGGCAAAGAAGGGATGGTGCACGACATGAGGGAAGTGTCTAGAGTATGGGGTATTGAGTGTGAGAGTGAGAGTGGGTTGCAGGGCATGGTGCAGCTGGTTCCGGTGATGGGCAAGCATGGTGAAGATGATGGCCAAACATGCTGCTGCCATGGCTTTAACAGTGTTCTCTTTTTTTCATTCTTTCTTTTTTTTTTAATTTTAAATCAATAAATTGTGATAAAAAGAGTTTTTCGATGGGAAAAATCAGGAAGAATGATGTTTTATCTTCAATTTTGGCTTCCGATTTCACCCGAAAAATTTCGTCACCGAAAATTCCAATTGTCTTAATTTAACTCAAATTAAGCTTCAAAACTTAATTTCTTACCAATTAAGCCCTTAATAAAATTAATTTCACCCATTTAAAGTATAATTACACCCTTGTGCCTAATTAAATCCTTCAATTGGGTTCTCAATTAATTCCGAAGAGTTTCGTCACCGAAAATCTCAATCTTCTCAATTTAAACCAAATTAAGCTTTCAAACTGAATTTCTCACTAATTAAGCCTTTAATAAAATTAATTTGACCCATTTAAAGTATAATTAAACCCTTGCGCTTAATTAAATCCTTCAAATGGGCTCTTAATTAATTCTGAAGCATAATTATACTTTAAATTGACCGACGATTAAATCGAATTAACCCATAAAAATATAATTATGTTTATCGATTTAACTTTTATGCAGATTTATCCAATAATGAATTATTTTATCTTTGAATCTGCACTTTCCTTCATTCCTGGGTAAAAAAAAGGTACGACCGGGCTTTCGAAAACGTCCAAAATTTCCACATTAATTTTTTGTCAACACTAGCCCCTTTTATTTTATTTTTGTTATTTTTTGATATATTTAGGGAATAACCCAGAAATTGGGTTATGACACCCTTTCTGGAAGCTTTCAATCGAAACCCATCTGTCAGCTCAACTGAAACCCATCTGTCAGCTCAATTGAAACCCATTTGCTTCTAACCCTGCACCTCTTCGTGAAAAACACACCCTAAAACGCATGCTGAATGTCGAAGGATTTTGTGCACTCATGTTGGCAAAAAAGCTAGCAATTGCAAGAAATACATGCAAAAACAAAGGGAGGCAATCATAAGAAAAGCTACAAAATCATGCTTCATGTAGACCGTGGTTTCGATTGTGATTTTAGTGGGTCCCATGGCAGTATAAACTGCGATTTATGGGTTACCAAATGGGTACAAACTGTGTTTTTCTTGAAACACCGTTTGCACCGCGTTACCAAATGAGCACTATAAAAAGTTAAGATGTAGTTCTAAAAAAATCTAACTCTTTTTATAATAGCTATAACCTTTTAATTTCCCAACAACTATATTTTATTAACTATTGCAATAGCTTTTAAAATGCTATAATAACTTTAAATTGAATATTATATGATAATTGTCTATAAATACTATATTTCTCTATTATTTTTTCACAAATTTAAATTGATTTTAAACCCTCCAATATTTGAATAATAAAATTTATTATGATAATATCGCTACAATAAATTATTAAACTCTACAAATACATCTTGATAAATTAGAGACGTTATCTAAATATATAACAAGTGCAAAAATTGTGGAAAACAAAGACGTAACTTTTGCATGAGACACATGAACGCTCTTTTTTTCTTTTTGTGTCTAGAAATATGGTTGAAATTACTTTTTAAAATATTTTTTATTTAAAAAAGTATTATAAAAATATTTTTTATATTTTAAAAATTATTTGTGATATTAACACATTAAAATGATTTAAAAATATTAAATTTTAATTTAAAGAAAAAAATCTTTTTTTTCAAAAATATTTTAAAACATAGTGTAAAAAGTGTGTTTGCTTCTCGCATTTTTCTTCACTCTAGACAATGCTAAATGTTTTCAAGGAAACTATATTTTTCTTTAAATTGTTTGATTAATCATGCAGTTATTTTTTAATAGTTTTGTGGGATTTTAGCTTGTTTGATTTTCATTTATCAAAAAAGGTGAATTATTAAAGGAGTAATTTATGTTTTTCAAAAGTAAAGCTTAATAATCTTATCTATTTTTTTCTTGAAATAAATAACAAATAATTTTTATTTATCTTTCATAAATTTTGGCTCAATTCATCTCTATTTCTTAACTCTTTATATACCACCACTTAGATTTACAAATGAATGAATGAAAAGCCTCCAATTCTAGGAATTATCTTATTTTTATATTTTTTTGGTTTTTATTATTATTTATAGTTAGTATTAAGATTTTTTTTATTTTGATGTTTTTACATTATTTTTATGTGGTGATATAAAAAATAATTTTTAAAAATATAAAATTATCATTTTAATACGTTTCTAAATAAAAAGCATTCATAAAAATAACCTTAAACACACTATGCACCCATCCGCACATTATTTCGTAAGAATTATGGTGTACTTTTTTTTCTAAAAAATATAAATTAAAAAATGTGTAACCATAATTTTATTTGTGCATGCAGCGTGGACAATATTACCAGGTAACTTGTGTTGGTTGGCACACCATTCCCTTTCTGGAGTCGTGGGTATGTAGCAACATTATTAATTTTGTTTTGGTTTTTTTAATTGAAACAGAATATTTTGGTTTTAGAACGTTTCGACTCGTTGTTTTAGGATTATATAGTTTATGTATAAATATATAATTAAATATATTAATTCAAAAAAAAATCAGTTCAAATTCAAAAATAAAATTATTTAAAATCGTGCAATTTAATCTAAAAAAAGACACAATAAAATGATTTTCCTCAACAAAATTATGAACATGTATAATATTACTAGAATGTCATCATCAATCTCGCAAGGTCATTAAAATCTTTGATGGATTTGAAATTTTAACATAATATATATAAATATGTCAAGAGACTCCTCGTAAAATTTTATCTTAATCTAACGGTCGGATTAAGAGATATGATTGATTGTAAAATTATTCATTATTTAAAAAAAATATTATTTTGCCGAAACAGAACGGAAGGAACAAAACCAGAATGTTGTGAGGATTTGTAAAGATTTGCAGAAGATTGAATCAATTCTAACAAAAAAAGAGAATTGTTTAGAGAATTTAGAGAGAGAAGAGAATTAAAAAATTGAACTTTGTTTCAGTTATTCTGTTATTATGATTCTGCACACACATGGTATGTCCAGTCCTTCCTATTTATACACATGCTCATGCATAGAGATACAAATATGCTTTTATCATTTTATACTCTAACATCCCTCCTCAATCTCTTGCTTTGGTAAACCAAGCATGAGATTATTACAATGAGTACGAAACAAAGAAGTGCTCAAGCCCTTAGTGAGGATGTCAGCTGATTGTTCTGAAGAGGAAACAAACTGAACATAGAGTTGATTATTGGCTACGCATTCACAAACAAAATGAACATCAATCTCAATGTGTTTTGTCTTCTGGTGCTATACTGGATTGAAGGACAGTGTAATGGCCGAGAGATTATCACAAAAAAGAACTAGTGGTTGATTAATGGAGACACCAAGAAAGACGAGTAACTGCTTAATCCAATCAATTTCAATAGATGTGGAAGACAAAGCACAGTATTCTACCTCAGTAGATGATTGAGAAACAGTGTGTTGTTTCTTTGACGACCATGAGATAGGATTACAACCAATGAAGACAACCAAACCAGTAGTGGACCTGCGATCATAAGGATCACCCGCTCAGTCAGCATCACTAAAGGCTTTGAGATCCAAGGAGCCTTTATAGTAGCTAAGACCAAAATTGATAGTTCCCTTGAGATATCGAAGAATCCTTTTCACTGCTGTGAAATGAATCATCATAGGATTTTGCATAAATTGACAAACTTGATGAACAGAGAACGCAATATCAGGACGAATGAATGTAAAATACTGCAATGCACTAACCAGACTACGATATAAGGTGGGATTATCAAAAGGGGCACCATCATCCTTAGATAACCTCTGATAAGGTAGACACGGGGTGGCACAAGCCTTAGCATCAAGCATCTCAGTCTTAAGAAGGAGCTCATGAATGTACTTAGACTGGGAGAGAAACAAAGTGTCATGACAACGAGAGATTTGAATACCCAGAAAGAAGTGAAGAATCCCCATATCTGTTATATCAAATTTCATGGCGAGAGAATGAATGATGCTATGAATCTCACTAGAATCGCTCCTAGTAATGATTACATCATCAACGTAAACCAGCAACATAATAACTCCAACAACAAGATGCTTAACAAAGAGGGAAGAATCGGCATACATATATTGGAACCCCAAAGATGGTAAGAAAGAAGTGAACCTTTCATTCCATGCCCGTGGAGCCTGTTTTCGGCCATAAAGGGATTTATGAAGTTTGCAAACTGATTGAGGATGAAGAGGATCCTCAAATCCTGGAGGTTAAGCCATATAAACTTCTTCATTAAGAGTGCCATGTAGGAAGGCATTTTGAACATCCAACTACCGTAAATCCTACCCATAATGTGCAACAAGTGCCAAGACAAGTCAGACCATAGTTGGTTTAGCCACGAGACTAAAAGTTTCTCCATAATCTTGACCTAGTTCTTGACTGAAACCTTGGGCAACCAATCTAGCCTTGTGACGAGCAATAGAGCCATCATCATTTTTCTTAATTCTAAAAATCCACTTGCAGCCAACCAAGTTTTTCTATGAAGGAAAAGGTACTAGACTTCATGTTTGCTGACTATGAAGAGCAATAATTTCTTCTTTCATCGCAACATACCATATTGGAATTTTTAAAGCACTCTTGTAGCTTGCAAGCTCACTTGCAGATGAGGCAGCTGACGAAGAGTGACTGATGGTGGCGAGGTAAGCCTTCTGCTTGATCATGCCTGTTTTGTTGCGAGTTTGCATTGGATGCAAATTCATTGATGGAATATGGAGAACCACAGTCAGTCCATCAGGATTAAAAGGTGCAGCTGATTGTAAAGGTTCAGTGGTCATACCTTTGTTATTGAGTTCATGAGCCACATGGATAGATGAAAAGGAGGATGAAACAATAATTGACTAAGGTGATGGTGTAGAGTTAACTGTCTAAGATAAAATAGGAAGAGAAGACACATGAGAGGAAACTACTACACTCTCAAAAGGAGAGGAAACAGACAAAGAAGGCAGAGTAACAGACAGAGGAGGCAGAGTAATTACATTCTGCTTTGTAACAATAGGCAGGGAAGAAATAGAATGTGGATTATAGTCTGTAAAGGATAATGAATTTTGTTTGATTAAGTCTGGAAAAGGAAACACAACATTAAAGGCAACATGCCTAGAGATTTATGTGTGTTTCCTAGGGACATCATAACATATATACCCTTTGTATTGTGAAGCATACCCGAGAAACACACATATTTATGTTTTTGGTTGTAGCTTATGAAAAAGATAGGGATGCAACAATGGGAAATAAGCACAACCAAAAATACGCATATGAGAGATAGGAGGAATGGCTTCAAACAATAGCTCATATGGGGATTTATTATGTAGGATTGTTGAAGACATCCTATTAATCAAATAGGAGGTTGTGTGGTCTGCAAATGTCCAAAAAGAGGAAGGCAACTTAGCAAGCTGCAATAAAGTGATAACAATTTCAATGAGATGGCGATATTTGCGCTCAACCATCCCATTTTGTTCAGGGGTGTATGGACATGATTTTTGATGAGAAATACCCTTATCAGCAAGAAAACGCTGAAATTGTTTGCTCATATACTCTCCCCCCATCACTTTGTAGTGTTTGAACAACTTGAGAAAATTGGGTCTGAATATGAGTACAAAAATTAATGAAAATAGAGAATACATCACTCTTATTGACTAAGGGAAATCACTAGCAGTATCGTGTGAATTCATTAACAAAAATCATATAGTATGTTGCTACCCAAATTTTGACCAACTTATTTTTTATGTTTCGGAAGAAAAAAAAAATAGAAAAAAAGACAAAAATCCAAAAATATCTTGTTATAGGGAAAATTGGACAAATTGAGAGTTTACTAGTCAAATCATGCAAATTGTAAATTAAAGGACTAAATTGAAAAGGATACGCAAGTTGAAGACTGTGTTTGGAATTTTGAATATAAAAAGTCTATAAATAGAGGTTTTAATCAACATAGAAAGGGACCCCGAAAAAAGAGAAAAAAAAGGAAAACACACTAAAAAAAACCTACATTTTCTCCCCTCACTCTCCTCTCTCTCTCTCGGCAGTATCCCAAGACCCTAAAAAACCTAAAGAAGAACATTTTTTTCCAGGAGGGGCTGCGCTGCCACCATCATCTTGGCAGCCGCAGCCCCTCCCCGTTCTTTTCCCCATTCTTCTCCCCAAGACAGGGCCCCCATTTCCCCATAGCCAGCCGATCAACCCTCTCATTTTGACTCCCCCATTTCCTCTCCATCTTCCCCAGCCACCATCCGCCAGTCCACTCTCCCTTTGGCCTCAGACCCGCCCGTTTCTCCCCTCCTCAACCACCAATCATCCGAGCTTGCCCTCAGAACCTTCATCTTCTTTTCCCCTGCAGCCCCACAATCAGCCAACACTCCAGCCCCATTTTCTCTCTTCTCTTCCTCTCATCTCAGCACAACCATCCCCTCCCCCTCACTCCGATCAGCCTTCACTGACCCTTCAGTTCCCTCCTTCTCCTCCTCGCCGTTGCAGCCCATTTTCTCGTTGGTTCATTTCCTCACCTCTGTCATGCTCTTTTTCTCCAGCCGAGACAACTCTCCCTCACACCAGCACTCTCTCCGTCGACCTCATGGTCTACTCTCCAGCCTCCATCTCTTCTCCTCGACAGCGCATCTACCAGTCCAGCCACCTCTTCGAGAAGAAGAAACCGACAATTAGACCCAGGATTTGAAGAAGAGGAGAACCGATTGACTTTGCAGCCCCGCGGCCCCTGCCTCCTCTCCTCCACCGCGTCCAGCAACTTGGAGACAAAGAAGAAAACAAACCGAAAAAGGGAAATGCAGATCCGGAGGGAAGAGGAAGCCGAGACGTTGTTTTTTTTGATTTTATGCTTGTTTTGGTTTATCTTGTATTTTGCAGGTCACTATGAGCTCCACGCCGGCGAGAAGAAGAGGAAAACAGAGAGGTAGAAGGGAGAAAGCAGAGGAAGAGGAAGAAGAAGAAGGGCAGATCTGAAGAGACTTTTGATTTATTTTTTGTGGGTCTTGTTTGCTGTTCGTTGTAGTTTTGCAGGTCGTCGGAAAGCCATCACCGACGAGGGGTTGAAGAGAAGAGTCCGATCCGTTTGCCCCTTGTCCAGCCGGCCATTGATGGTGGCGCGTTGCCGCACGCGCCGCCAGTGATGGTGGCGCGTGGGCAGACGAGCCACAGTCCTCCTGCGGCCATTGCTCCAAAAATGCTCCCTAAGGCCCTTTTTTGTAATTTTCTTTTATATTCATGTGTTTATTTGAACTTTTATTGTATTTCAAATTATTGTTAGAAAGTGTAATGAAAAAGATAAAAAAAGACAATGTGTGTGTGAGTTGTATTTTATTGTTAAAATATGATGAAAAAAAGAATGAAAAAGAGATTGTGTGTGTGTGTGTGTTTTATTTATCTCTTATGTTGTTTTCTTAAGGAAAAAAGAATATAAAATAAAAAAATGTGTTTTCTTTGTAAAAATCCAAAACCAATATTTCAAAAGTATAAAAATCTTTTTTTGGAATTTATTATTCACAGCTAATATTCGGATAAATAAATCTTAAAGGTTTAAACCCAAAATATTCGGAGAAATGGTTTGCTATTATTCACTTTTCGATGTTTGGATAAATAAATTTTATCCAAAATATTCGGCGGGAATAGTATGCTATTATTTACTTTTCGGTGTTTGGACAAATAAATTCTAAAGATTTTATCCAAAATATTCGGCCGTAATGATAATAATAATCAATAAAATTCATTGGATATTTTCTAAGAAATAATCGATATTTTTTTATTGTTATATTTTTGTGAATAAATACGACTTATTGAAACATTTTTCACATCTAAATAGACAATGCAGCTTACCTCAGGTAAGGCGTATTAGGGGTGCTAATACCTTCCCTATACGCAACCAGTCCCTTACCCTTGAATCTCTGAGCAGACCAGTACAAATCGGGTGTTCCTAGCGACCCTTAACAGCAAGGTGGCGACTCCTCAAAAAAACTCCACATTGCGAGAGCCAGGATCCCTCCGGGGCGCCTGCGAGGGCGTGCGACAT
>CM063604.1:6657972-6680566 GCA_032356905.1 Salix exigua
TAGATTCTAAATTTAAATGTCCATTCAATAGATTTTGGTCTGTATATGATAATCTTGAGCTACTTCCTCATAAAATTTCTTATGGTTGATTCTAATTCATAAAAGAATTAAAATAATAACAAATTTCAGCTTTAATATCATATTTATTTTGATTAAGAGGCTAGGTCATCTCATTCACTTACACCTTGGAAAAAATTCTCATAACTCGCAAAAGATTTATGCTCACTCTCCTCAAGATCCTTCACGTTTCTCTCTATCAATCAATAAGTTAATCTGCAACTTGCTTTACAATTCTCACTCTATAATATACTTTCATAGATCCTTAATTGTTAGTTCATTAGTATTGAACTTTTGGACATATTGTTCTTAAGGTAAAACGTTTTCACAACCTTCTATATGAACACGCCCAACTTTGCGATCTCTTCTTGGCATGATTATTCAACAACATATAAAAATAAATTGTAAGGGGGTTTGATATCTGTTAGAGTATAATATAATTATATTCTAGGACCTCACCTACAAGCTTAATTTTTTAGGAGAGATGATTTTTTAACATGGTATCGAGCCTTGTTGACCCAGATGGTCACGAGGTTGAATCTCTCCACTCTCATTCTATTTGATAAAAACCAAACACAAGGTAATGTGAGATCATGCAAGTTTCAAGTTCAAAGGACTTTCACTTGAGGGGAGGTGTTAGAGTATAATATAATCATATTCTGGAGCTTCACTTATAAGCTTAAGCTTCTAGGTAAGATGGTTCCTTAACGGATACCAATTGCATATCCAAACCTAAGGAAAAGGAATCAAAAACAAGAAAGCCAAAATTTTCAAAAGAACATCACATAGAAATCCTAATTTGCAATTAATTACAAAATAATTCTCTTTTAATAGCTTACCCTTAGAACAAAGATTACAATATCTTAAATATGCCTTAAATTTACTTTTACAAAATTTGAATAATCAAAATTCAAATAGGATAATAAGATATACTCAAAAACTAAGCTTAAATTCTAAAATTAATTAGAAAAATAAAATAATAAAACAGCATCTTCTAAACCTAATTTGAAGGCTTTCCCAAACTCAGCCGGTTATAGCAACTCATTTTATCACAAAACTAAGATTGTAGATTCTCTTAAGAAAATAAATTTGATCAAATGATTAAATCAAAAGTCATGGATCTTTCCATGATAAAAGTAGCTTTGTATGACCTAGTCTCTTCTAAGTTTGGACTAACATATGGTCGAAATACATATACACTAGGTTATTTACATGGTTTGAACATAATAAATTCATATCCAATTGGTCAAAACCTTTTCTAAAACATGCACAATTGATTCAATTTGATTTATTTATTTTTAAATATGAATTAAGTTTCAAGTGGATAACTTGTCCTTAATTTCATAAATCATTTCGTTTCTTTATTCAACTTAAGATACTGATGCAAACAAATGAGAGCTATAGAATTTTATGATCAGACTTCCAATTTAAAATTTAGAAAGAACATTAATCAATTTCAAAAAAAAATTCATAATTGCCTCTACATGAGAATCCAGTCATGCTACTGGCTTGCTTATAAGAGCATCAATTCAGAACCCACATCTTGGAGTTCTAATTTAGACGCAAAAAGAAAAAGGAAGCTACAAATTGCATGGTATTACTCTCTTGAAAGTTACTACTGCTACATCATCATTTTTGAAAAACTCTATCCCCAGAAAAGATATTTTATAGGTTTAGGTGAAAAATAAAATCCCGTTTGTTCCAGGTTCTTACAAGAGATGCACACCCTAACTCGAATTCGAGACCTGCTGTGCAAATCTTTCTTTGTCATTACGTTACGCCACTTGAGACTGCTACATCAAAATATTACTACCATGAATGCATTTCATGTGAAAGCTGCCAAGATTGAATTGGGTCGCAAATCAACTCCATGACAATCCAGATATCATCTGATTTTCAAAGTTCAAAGTTGAAATCACCGAATCTGCAACCTTCATCTTTAATTAGAGTCATGAAAAGAGTTGTAAAAGCAACGAAAAGAGCGTTGTTGGCCTGTGAAACACATAAATAAAGTGCGGTGAAGGTGTGAGGTGGGCATTAATCCAGAAGGCTCCTCTCTCTTTCTTCAAGTCAAACCCATGCAGCTTTCACAGGCAATCTTCCAAGAAATTTTCAGTTGATATAAATCAACTTCCATGGTGGTACCCCGTGCTTCTTCTGCTCTTCAAAATATCAGAACCCCACTTAAAATTCACCATTTTCTTATTATACTCTCACTGTATGGTCTATCTCCAATCAGGTTGTTGTGGCATCTTCTATTTCCAATCACTTCCATGCAACTTGTTTTCATGTTTTTCTGTGCTCTAACCAAAACCTAGTGTTATTACAGCTAGCTCCACGCGCACATACATGCACGTATATTACTAGCTAGCTATGTTACTGCAATATTTACCTGCTGTTAATTTGATGGAGTCGTCTTTTTTCTTTTTTTCAGGTGGACCAAGTTGAAGAAACTCGACTAGCTAGCTAGGGCTAGCTTGTCCTTGCATGAGAGTTTCGATTAAAGCACGCACATATATATAGCAATGGATAAAGAAGAGAACTACTCGGTAATCGTAGCTCTCATTAGAAGTATTATTTTTATGTTTTTGTCGATAAATCAAATCACCACCATGTTATTTTGCTCTGAATTTGACTACTCGCAGGCAAGTTTTGCTGGGCTGGATTACTCTCTAGTCGACCATCATCTTCTTCAACAACAGCACCACAGCGAGCTCGTGAAGCCGCGGATTGGTGAAACTTCTGGCGATGGTGATAGCAACAATGGGATGACTTATTATATGCTCAATAATCCTCATCAGAATGAACCACAAATGTCATCTGGGTTTTGTACTCCAGTTTCTATCGATAAATTGAGCTTCGCTGATGTGATGCAATTTGCAGACTTCGGGCCTAAGGTGGGCTTAAACCAAACCAAGATATCTGAGGAAGAAATTGGGATCGATCCAGTGAACTTCCTCAAGTTTCCAGTTTTGAACGACAAGATTGAGGAACAATCTCTAATGGTTCCTCGACTGGGTGGAGAAGATGAAGAGAGGTTTACAGGAGTGAGTAGTGATGAATATAGGGAAGGAATGGCGGGGGAAGATGAAGAGGCTAAGATTTCGGACAATAACTCGGTGCAACTTCAGTTTCTTGGAGATGAAGATCTTCAAAACAAGAACTCTAAACCAGAATCGAAGACGAACAAGCGAAAAAGACCAAGAACGATCAGGACAAGTGAGGAAGTGGAGAGCCAAAGAATGACTCATATCGCAGTCGAAAGAAATCGAAGAAAGCAAATGAATGAACATCTTCGAGTCTTGAGGTCTTTCATGCCAGGATCATACGTACAAAGGGTATCAAATTTTAACTTCTGATCAATAAAAAAAACGAAAAGGCATCAGATTTTACGCGTTCCATTCAAGAAAAGAGAAAAAAAAACTGTTTTTTTCATTAGCCAGATCTTGATTTGCTAGATCCATAACCAATAAATGGAAACCATATTCATGCTTTGAGGGAATTCTATAACAAGATCCTACTGGTTTCTGTGGATTTGCAGGGAGATCAAGCTTCAATAATTGGTGGAGCGATAGAGTTCGTTAGAGAATTGGAGCAGCTACTTCAATGCCTAGAATCCCAGAAGCAGCGAAGATTAATGGAAGACTCCGCTCTTGCAATCCAACAATCTCATCCACCATTGTTTCCTCCCATGCCTCTACCAAATGATGATCAAATGAAGCTTGTGGATTTCGAGGCTGAACTCCGTGAAGAAACCGCTGAGAACAAATCTTGTTTGGCTGACGTTGAAGTGAAGCTTTTAGGGTTTGACGCGATGATCAAGATCCTCTCAAGGAGAAGGCCAGGCCAGCTGATTAAAACCATTGCAGCGCTGGAAGATTTGCAGCTTAATATACATCACACCAACATTACCACCATTGAACAAACTGTTCTCTATTCCTTTAATGTCAAGGTATTATAAGATCAGCTGCGCGATGTTAATTTGTTCATCATTTAACGGCCTTTTTTAAAAAAAAAACATGAATCAATCTTGAATACACAGTAACTTTCTTCTTTTGTTCAGATTGAAAGTGACTCGAGGTTCACAGCAGAGGACATAGCAAGCTCGGTTCAGCAGGTTTTCACTTTCATCCATGCAAACAGCAGCATGTGATGCAAATCTAAGATGGACAGAAAAGATGTTCTCATCAGTTTAGATTATTATCTTTTTTTCGCTACTTTCTTTTTTCTTTTTCCATTGGATTTCCTATGTTTATTGTAGAAAAAACCACTGGTTACTGATCTAGCATGCAACTATATATGTATCGAATACTTTTGGTGGCAATGGTGGGGGATGAATTCCTAATCATGCAAGCACTCTCTTCGCCTTTCTTTTTCCTCTTAATTTGTTGCATGGATCAATATTATTGGAGACTACGCTAGATAACAATAATCAAACATTCCAAGTGTTCTTGAAATAGTTATTCGTACAGATTTATTAAATAAATTCTTAATTTTAAAAGGTTAGAGGAAGAATCTAGCATGGCTGTTTGATTGAATTGCTTTTAAAACTGTTTTTTGTTCAAAAATATATTAAAATAATATTTTTTTTTTACAAATTATTTTTGACATCAGCACATCAAAATAATTTAAAAACACCAAAAATAAATTAATTTAAAGTAAAAAGTAAAAAAAATATTTTTTTTTCAAAAGTGTTTTCCAAACGCTTTCGAAACACCCATTTAGATATTTATTATACACATAGTACTTAAATGATATATATATATATATATATATATATATATATATATAAAGGTTGTTGGATTTTTTTCCAAGTTCTTGTCATCTCTTTTTTGCTCTCCTTCTCTCCAATAGTTCTCTCTTTTACATCAAAACAAAGCTGATTTGCAGTAGCAATCTTTATTTATGTTCTCTTCATCTTGCCCTATATTTTGAGCTTATTGTATAATTATAATGGTGATCATAAAAGGGTTTAACCATCTCCTTATATAAACTCCCCTAATATTTTAATGGTGATTATAAAAGGGTTTAACCATTGTGCAAGAGAGGGGGGCTAGATTATAGATGGTGACCAAAAACATGGTCATGGTCTAACTCACATTATTTATTTTAGATTGAGATTACCTTGAAATCAATCCAAGTCATCACCATATTCATGGTGCTAATTATATGGTAATTGGGAATCACTTACCACCTCCTTCCCTTCCTGAATTAACAATGTAGACAACAATAATTATCATTATTTTATTATTTTCACGGATAATTTTACTAAATTAAGTTATATTTATCCCATGTATTTAAATTCATAGTACAATAATTTATTCAATTTCAAAATTGATTGCAAACTGATTGGGGGGCTGAATGTAAGAAACTTCACCTTTTTTTAATATTATTCTAGCATTCTTCATCGTGTCATTTTCCCTCACACTTATGAGAGAAAAAAACTATTGAACTTTGTCGTTGGTACTGTTGACATCATATATCAACTCTAGCTATACCTTTCAAGTCTATGTTTTAAATAATATTTTATTTTTATCTTAACTATACTTTCTTTAAAGTTTTTGTTTTTGGATGTTTATGTTTGTCATATATTTGATCATATAATCATCATGAGATGATGTTTTTTGCTTTTCATCATGTGCTTTTCCAGGTTAAATCTCACTCAATATTGGTTAACAGTGTATATAAACATTTATTATCACCATATCTGCATTGTTTGTCATTGTACTTTTCATAATCATCCTTTCCATTTTTCATTTTTTTAAATTAAGATAATGTCTTCCCCAATTAATCTTCTTTAAAGTCAACCTTTACTTTTAATAATTAGGTCATCTTACCCTTATACAAAATCTTTTATAATCTTCATTCTTAATCTATATCATCTCTTCATGTTTCATAACAAAAACTAACATGTTCTAAGTCTTATTTCTCTTTCTTTTTGATCTCCCAAGTCCTCTTCAATCTAATCTTGTCATGTTACATTTGCTCACCCTGTCCTCTTCACTCTTTTCTACCACTTCTAGCTTATATTTTCTTTTTTATCTCAAATTTACCATCACATTATCTCTTCCTCTTTCCATATCTTATCCCACCACATTATCTTTTTCTCCTTCTATATCTCATCTTAGTGTCTAAAATCAACATCATATGATATTATGACCTTATTGTGCTCATTTGTTTTATAGCACTACTAACATCCCCTTTTACATTAACCCCAAATCATCATCTTTTACTAAAGTCAAATCATATCCCGAGTGGAAATCTACTATATATAGTTATTGGTACCACATGATCTGAATATGAATATGATGGGTTATAAATATGTGTACAAGATTAAATATAGTATAGATGAGACTCTTGCGGTATATAAAACATGTTTGATGAAAAAAGTATATCATCAACAAAAGGTTGATTTTTAATAGACATTTAATTTTAATGGTGAAACCTTTCACTATTCAAATAATGTTAAGTATTTGTGTTACTCCAAGTTTGTCAACTTGTTAGCTTGATGCATATAATATTTTTCTTAATGTATTTCTTGATATGAATATGTTTATGGCTCAACCTTCTAACTCTTGCTAATCCTCAATTCCCAAGCCATGTTTACAAACCAAAACAATCTTATTATGGTTTAAAATAAGTACCTTGTACATGGTTTAACTGCCTTAATTAATTTTTAATTTCTTCATGATCCATAACTTTAAATTTGATATATCCTTATGCATTCTTCATCACATTGAGGTTATAATACCTCTAACATTTTGCATTCTTCATCACATTGAGGTTATAATACCTCTAACATTTTATTGACTAGTGATAATTTTGTTTTTTTCAGCATCTTATTACTATTACTTGTTTGGGGTACTAACCTTGCTCCATTTAATTATTTTCTTGGCATCAAGCTTTCTTCCACTATATACATTTTACTGTTTTCAAAAAATGATACATTTAAAAAAAAAAAGATTAGAATGTCCAAGTGTAAACTTGTTTATGCTTTTATTGCCTTGTTCTTTTGATTGCTATTTTAGCAACAATTTGTTTTTTTAATTCCATCCCTTTATTTTTTATTGGTTAGGAATTGAAAATTTATCCTGATTTTCTTTACATGGGTTTATCCAAGTTCCATGACATGGGTAATAGTTTTGTTAAGTTCACCTAAGTTTACTTTAGTCATTTTTATGTTCCTTTTCTTGGTTGATATTTGTTTTTTAATTTCATCATTCTAAATTTACTTATTTTTAAATTGACTTTGTAGTTTTCTCAGTTTGCTAAAAAAAATATGTTTTCCACCAAAAATATTTTTTTTCACTCTACGATTTTCGAGATTCTTGGAAATACTTGAATTATCCTGGATTTTTATTAAAAAAACAACATTGATAGTAAAAATAATATTTTTCATGAAAGAAATGCATAAATAAGGAATGGAGGTTTTAATATAAAAAATGTATTTTCTTCTTCAGAATAAATTTTTTTATTTATTTTAATCACTATATAATTAAATAAAAATTAACTTTGAAAGCTACCGTGATATCGGGCTGCCATAGCAGCTACTTATGGCACGATTATATTGAAAACATGGGAAAGTGAAAACATGAAGAACAATAGATTATTAACTAGAACTGAATTAAATAATTCTCTCTATCATTTTTAATAAAAAAATAAATAAAAATCAGAAACAAATCTACAGACGTTTAGGTTGTGAAAGTCTGGTGTGTTTTCACAGTAATTATACATCTGACTTGCGCAAAGAGTAATTTATTTTTTTTACTGTAAACCTATCAGCACTGAATCTAATTACTTTTTAATTATCAATTCTTCTCTGTATAAAGAAGAAGATGAAGTATCCCACGATTGCTCGTCTTGCAAGCAAAATCTTGCTCGTAGTAAATATTTTATATGAACGGTACATGCTAGAGCAACACTGTTTCTATTATAGTTAATTGGAGAATCCCCATCACTTACTTAATCCTGTTAGTATTGTGTTTCAAAAATATTTTTGAAATAAATAATTTTTTTTATTTTTTTTCTTTGTATTAATTAAATCATTTTTTGGGTGTTTTTATATTATTTTTATATATTGATATCAAAAATAATTTATATATATATATATATATATATATATATATATCATTTTGATGTATTTCTGAATGAAAAATACTTTAGAAAATAATTTTAACCACACTCTCGAACGGACACTTAATCTACTAATAATCTTAATTAATTATTGCCAACTTATAGATTAAAGTCCTAATAGAAAGAGGTTACAAAAACAAAAATATTGTACCTCATCATGGTTCAAAAATTGAAGCGAGCAAACAACACAAATTTTTGTTTTGTGCTGGACTTGATTTTCCATATTTCCCATTTGCATGTCAATGTACAAACACTTTTGGAGAACCATGAATAGTCATTCATGTTAGAAGCCATCATACATGTATGTATACCAGATGGCACATACGATTCACTGCATGCTAGCTAAAATGATGGAGCATAGACCAATATATATATATATATATATATAGTGACCATACCCATCGGACAATAAGTTGTTCCCATGGAGGTTCACTTGGAATTTTCATATATATATACGAGGAAGGTCTTGCTTCCAAGTTAGAAAGGAAATGTTTGCGTACGATAAGGAAATATGATGTTACTCAACATATATTTTGCACTAAACGGTAAAAAGTTCATACAAAAATTCACAAATATAAAGAAAAAGAAGAAGAAAAAGACAACTTTAAAAGTTATGATCGAAGTGAGGGAGGGAGGGGGGATTGGAGATTGTGAAGAGCACTTGGTGAAACTAGGATTGGAACTAGAACTTTTTCTCATTCATGGACGAATCTAATGCAAATGGTCTCCACAAAGTTTGAAAATAAAAATGGAAATAAAAAATATTTATTTTCTATTCCTTATAAAATTGGTAATGCAAGTTTTAATTAAAATTGGTATTATTATTCAACTTGTTAATTGTTCTTTTGTTTATTCTATTGGTGTGATTGAGGATGTGTTAGTGCAAGTTAGAGGTTTAATATTTCTTGTTGATTTTTACATTATAGATATGGAGGATGATAAGTATCCTAATTCATCACCCATTCTTTTAGAAACAACATTCATTAGGATAACTAGAACTAAGATTAATATGTATGTGGGAACATTAAACATGAAGTTTGATGGTGAGATAATTGAATTCAGTATCTTCAATGCCATGTGATTTCCTATTGATGTTTATTTTGTTATATGTTTGGATATTATATATTGTTTAGATTCAACTAGTAAAAGAAAGTTTAGTTGTAGATAATGATTTAGTTTATTCAGTTATGACGTTGCAAGTTTTGCAAACCACGTCATATAGGTATAATAAAATATAAAAAACAGTTGAGAACCAAATTATTGATCATTCAAGTAGACTGCCATGCAACAATGATGATGATGTCAGACCTGTAATAGAATATTTACCTAATGAGAAGTTGTTTTCTTTGTATTAATCTTATCCATGTTATGTAGATTCAATTAACTTTTTAGTTGCGAAAGAATTGTTAGGTATGTTCTCTAAGGAAAAGTATTATGTTTAGGATGAATCTTATTTGTGGAAGTTTTGTTTTCATCAAATTATAAGAATGTGTGTGCCTAATAATGAATTTCATTTTATTCCTACCTTTTTCCATCTTTATACTTGTGATAAATATTTTAGCACAAAAAAGGTATTAAAATATGGTTTTTATTGGTTTTTTTTTGTATAAAAATAGATAAAACTTTTGTAAGACATGTGTTTTTATTAAATGTAATATTTCTCATCTTGATCTAAATGCCTTTAACTTTTATACTACTAAGCAAAAAAATAATAATTTTAGGGTATTTATTTCATGGGGGGTTTCCCATACTCTTTTAGTAATGTTTATGTATTGTTTGTTTTTGATTATATATCTAAATGGAATGAAGCTAAAGATATATGGTTATTATAGATTTTATCAAAATTCATATCTTTGACAAGTTTGGAATTATCAAAGCAATCATTAGTGATGTGGATGAACTTCTATAATCATTGAATTAAGGTTTTGCTTTATAAGTACCATGTTACTCACTATATTTTCACTTTGTTTCATCCTTAAATAGTATGTTTGATATCTTTAATTTATTCTGTTTTCTCAAGTACAAAACATGAACTTTAAAAGTAGTAGAGAAAGTATGTAAAGCATCTAAGTTTGATTTCCACATAAGCAATTCCGGACCAAACTTCTTGTTCAATGGTATTAAAATTCGTTAGTGCTTTACGCTAAAGTTGAGATTTATAATTGAACAACCTATAGAAGTAGTCCTAATAAGAAAATAGAGCTTTAAAGTAAAGACAAGTTAAAGAGAAGATGTCTTAATGGTATATAATAGAGAGCATGAGTCTATGTGTAACTTCTATGCTACTTATACCTAAAAAGAATAGAACTTGGAGAATATGTGTTGATTGTCGCAATATCAATAACTTTATGGTATAATATAGACATTTATTTTCTATGCATGATGATATGTGAGATGAGTTTCATGGTTCATATGTTTTATTAAGATTGATTTAAGAATTAGATGCTATCATGTTAGAATAAAAGAAGAAGATGAATGAAAATTGATTTGAAGACTAAGCATGATTTGTATGAATCATTAGACATGTTATTTGATCTTATTAATGCACCAAACACATTTTTGAGACTAGTGAATCATGTTTTACAAACATTTACAAGTAGGTTTGTTGTTGTTTATTTTGATGATATCTTAGTACATGGTAAAAGTATGGGCATATTGAACATTTATTTTATGTGTTTAATGCTTCAAAAAATGAAAAACTATATGCTGATTTTATGAAAGTTTAATTTTTGAATGGAAAATGTTAATGTAAAAGGTATAAAGATGGATGAGAAAGAATTAATGTTATCCAAGAATGGTCCACACGTTAATTACAGACATAAAAAAAAATATTCATGGTTTGGCTAGTTTCTATAAGATATTCAAGTTGCATCCTATAAGAGATGGTCCATTCCAAGTTCTTGAACAAATTAATATCAGCGCATATAAAATGGATCTTCCATATGAGTATAACATTAATGTTATTTTTAATAATTGTAATCTTTCTTCGTTTGATGTAGATTACAATTTGAGGTCAAATCTTTTTTAGAATAGAGGGAATGAAAAGAATCAACAACAATCACCAAATGATCTATTAGATATGTTAATTACACCAATTATAAGGTAAAAAATAAAAATTCATTCAATAACTTAATTCAAGGTATTTGAGTGAACTAAAATATCAAGATTACAACAAGGGTTGATTAAGCTTTAATTAATATAATTCATGCAAAAAAAAAGAGTTGGTTATTAGGGTAAGGCATGCAAATTAAATTTATTTTCCTAATTGTATTAATGAGCATAACTTTCGATCCAACTATGAGGTCAAGCTAAAATCTTTCTCAAATTTTTAAATGACTTTTTACTATAAGTTTAAAATTTCATAACAATGATTCATTAAGAAGGGTTTGTGATAAAACCAAGAAATTACTATTCAGGTATTCGTGGTTGATTTGTTATTCTTTTTTCTATTTTACTTAAAGCTCTTTTGTTATTTTTTCAACTTTTTTAGGATATTTTATCTAGTATAAATTGGATCATTTAGCTTGTATTTAGGTTTCAAACATAAAGCTTTAAGTAAATATGTATCATGAAATAATTCTAATCTAAATCTAAATTCATAGAATTTCCTCTCATGTATGTAAGAGTAACATATTATTAGTGAGATGAGTTCCACCATGCTCCACTTCCTACATCCTCTTCTCCATTTGTTTTTCTTAAAAATATATTTTCTCATAATTTCAATTGCAACTACAAACATTTCCAGATTCTTGCTAATGAATATGAGGTAGTTGAAATTTTATAATTATTTAAGATTTGTTTGATGTATATTATAGTTTACATATGATGATTTTGTTCATTATCTTTGCAAACAAAACAATTCCTATACATTTTCTTTGACTGTTATTGCTCGTTATTTTAATGAAAATATAAAAGAAATATCAATTAATAAGTTTTGCCAAAATAGTGGGGGTTTATACCAAAATCTTCTTGTATATTCTTGGTGTTAACCTAATTATTAAAGGGGAAAAACTATTATTTTGGTTACTTTCTTTAAGTTGTAAGAACCCCAAAAAAAAAAAATTGAAGGGGAAAAAATGCTTTAGGATAATTGAAAGTTTGTATTAATCATAAATAACAAATTAAACTAATAATTAAAGAAAATAGCATGCAAGCAATAAACAAATAAGAGGGAAAAAAAAGCTTGATCACTCAACTAAGTTTAGTCCGTGACTAAATATGAATGTAATTAAAACAACTGAATTCTCAACTTGAATATTCAAATTCTTCTCCAATTCCTCTACATTAAGAAATTCAAAATTTAAACTCCATGAAACTTTTATTATTATTATTATTAGAATTAGATTATTTTAAAATAATATTTTAAGAAGAGTAAATATAAATTAAATAGGAGTCTCTAGAAGTTCAAATGAATTTATAAACTGAGAGAGTTGATAATTGAAAAGTGATATAAAAAGAATTCTAAATTCTCTCTCTATATAAATGGTTTGGGTATGAGTAAAATCTAAAAGGACAATGTGATGGTAATAGGTAATAAATATTATTAATTTTTCTTATAAATAGAAAAGCTACATTCATCATGAAAGTGATTTTTTAAAATTTTAAGGACATAAATAAATTTCAGATCGCGTTCGGATCAAATCAAGTTAAGCCAGTTTAAAATGTTAGAAGATATCATGATTAAATTATTATATATAAAATATTTATTAAGAATTACACCAATACTAAAAAACATAAAAAAATTAGAATAAAATTATTTTACACAAAACCTGCATTAAAAAAACTACAAAGCCAGTTTAAAAACAAATTGTGCTTCACATCATTATTCATCATGGATTATGCTCCATATTGTATAGCTCTAAGCCCAAACCCAAAATCAAAACCCAACTCTCCGCAGCCCATTAAAAGCAACCCCATATATTAAAATCCGAAACCCTAAAGCCCCTGTCTCTATTTTCACTTCCCTCATAGCAGCCGCTTAGCCAGAGAAAGCAGAGGCACAGCTACAATGGTGTCTGGGTCAGGGATCTGTGTTAAAAGGGTTGTCGTTGATGCAAGGCATCATATGCTCGGCAGGCTTGCATCAATAATAGCTAAAGAATTACTAAATGGACAAAGAGTTGTTGTTGTTAGGTGTGAAGAGATTTGCATCTCTGGTGGGTTAGTGAGACAGAAAATGAAGTACTTGAGGTTCTTGAGGAAACGAATGAACACTAAGCCTTCTCATGGTCCTATTCACTTCAGGGCTCCTTCGAAGATTCTCTGGCGTACCATTAGAGGGTGAGTTTTTATTTAATAAAGTTTGAGTCTTTATGATTTGGGCTTGCGTTTTGTTGTTAAGAAATTTGATTTTTTTGGTTTGTTTTGTAATAGTAGGTGGGTTTTAGATAGTTAAGAGGATAACCCATGTTTTGATTTGTGAAATGGCAGCATCTTTAGAGATGCATTATTGAGTTTAAAGATTTCTGGTCCTTAATTTAGCTATTTTTGGAAATTTCCAAGCTTTATGATTCGTAGTATATCAGGGTTTATTATTGTTGTTACACGTGCTGCTCAAGGTTTTCCTTTTGTAATTGAAAATCAACAGAAGATTCAGTTGTGTAGATGTAGGGAATGATATATTTATGTTCTGTTGAGGAATAAGAACTGTAAGCTGAATACTGTAGACAAAGTTTAGTCTTTTGTATGTTTTTTAATGTTTGAAATGATGTGTTTGTGTTGTTGAGGTTGTATGTATAGGGGAAATGCATCATGCGCAAGAATAATTTGGCTGTTGATAGATCTTTTGTGCTTTGGTTCTATGCCTCTTTGAATTCCTGAGTGGGTTTTGGGAGTCTAATATACAACTTTAGGGTCTCCAAGCAGTTTTCATTTTTTCTTTGTTCTAATTTTTTTTTGTTTTGAAGGATGATTCCTCACAAGACCAAACGTGGAGAGGCTGCTCTTGCACGTTTGAAGGTATTTGAGGGTGTTCCTCCTCCATTTGACAAGACAAAGAGGATGGTTATCCCTGATGCTCTCAAGTGAGTCTTTTTAGAAGGAATTTATGCATGAAATACATTTTATTGGGTTAATGCAGTTGAATGCTTATTCTTTCTATGTTTTTGATGAATCAGGGTTTTGAGGCTTCAGCCTGGACACAAGTATTGCTTGTTAGGTCAGCTTTCATCCGAGGTGGGATGGAACCACTATGATACCATCAAGGTAGGATTTGGCTACCCGATTTCTTCCTTTTTCACGTTTGCTGCTGCCTGCTTGCACTAGTATTATCTATGTCTTAGTTGGATGTCACCTATTAAAAAAAACTCATCAGATTGTATTTAATTAAGAATTAGAATCCCTTTTCCTGTTTTTCTTGTGGTGATGACAACTAATTGGCATTTACTGGACAATTATTTCAAATTGCCACATTTGGTGTTTCTATTTGCATCGATAAAATGTTGTCTTGCATATAGTTATTAGCTTCAAGGATGACAGGTATTGTATAACATGGCGGCATGATTTTACTGGCAATCATTTGCCATTGTCAAAACAAATCCGATCGTTTAGCATTTTCTGAAACTTCTGTTACTGATCTGTTCATTCCTGCAGGAGCTGGAGAAGAAGAGAAAGGAAAGAGCTCAGTTGGTCTACGAGAGAAAGAAGCAGTTGGCAAAACTGAGGGTGAAGGCAGAGAAGACCGCAGAGGAGAAGCTAGGTCCCCAGCAAGAAATTATTGCTCCACTCAAATATTGATTAAAATTTGAAGAGAAGGTTGCTATTGAACGAGGAGCTCTGATCTGAGAATACTGTTTTTGATTCTAAATCTGTTTCCTGTTTTGACAACTTGTGTTTTGAGTGGATTACTTTATGCTATTTTTATTATCAGTATTCGCGCAAGTATTATTCTGCTTTTCAGTTTAGATATATAAAAGTCTGAACCTTTCCTTTATCACCATGCTGTTTTGCATATCTGCAAATCTTATTTTGGCAAAATGTTTGCCAGTAAAATCATTTTCTGGAGAATATTTCTAGCGGAGCATGGAAGAAGGGTTACCATGTAAAGCTCAAATTGAATGGAGTTTTGCTCCTTTGAACTCAAATTGAAAGGTCATGATTAACCCCGGGGACTAGGGCAAGTCTTGTTCATGGAGAAATCATGGGAAATGCTATCAATGCATAGAAATAATCTTTCATTCTTAATGATTGATGTTTAAGGACTTTAACTGTCTTCACCTTGTTACTCGCAACTTTTGTTTGTATTTGTATCAGGGTTAAATGTTTTGTATCAGTAAAAAGTAAAAATAACGAGATAAAACAGTGTTGTTTTTGTCTTGGTTTAAATTCTAGTCTATTTTGGATTTTTTTGGTCAAATACCGGCCAAAATGTTCCGGTTTCGTTTTGTTTTGGTCAAATAATATTTTTTAAACAATGAATAATTTTACAATATCAATCTTAATGTTAGATTGAGATGCAATTTCATGAGGAGTTACCGTAATGAAACTTGTCCGATTGATGATAATATTTTTGTAATATTATTAATGTTTATAATTTTGTTCAGAAAAATTATTTTATTATGTTTTTTTAGGTTAAATTATACAATTCTAAGTAATTGTTTTTTATTTGAACTATTGTTTTTTGAATTAATATATATAAACAATACAATCCTGAAATGACACATCGAAACAATCTAAAAACAAAATATTCTATTCTAATTAAAAAAAAATAAAACACTAACCAACAATCTTAGTATATCATATGAGGTTAGTCACGATTGTTATGCCAATTAGTCTTCACGAGAAGGAAAATCTATGTTGCTAGCTGTAAGTTAGCTGATCGCTTTCAATTTTGGAAGGGCTTTCATGCCTCCCTCTCATGCAGGCCGTTAGTAATTTGTTTTTTCAATTGAAATAAAATATTTTTATCTTGGAGTGTTTGATGTTATGTTTCGGATTGTATCTGTTTATATATATATATATATATATATTAATTCAAAAAAAATTAGTTTAAATTCAAAAATAAAATTATTTACAATTATACAATTTAATCTAAAAAAACACAAAAAATAATATTTTTGAATAAAATTATGAGTATGTATAATATTACAAGAATGTCATCATCAATCTTGCAAGATCATTACATTTCTGATTGCTCTGAAATTTTAACATAATATATATAAATATGTCCAGAGACTCCTCCTAACATTTCATCTCAATTTATCGGTCGAATTAATACATATGATTATTATTATAAAATTATTTATTATTTAAAAAATACACTATTTGACCGATACGAAACGAGCAGAACAAAACCGACATGTTTCGGCCGGTATTTAGCCGAAAAATACGGAATGGAACAGGGTTTAAACCAAGATAAAAACAACAATATTTTCTTATTTTTTAACTAGTACGAAATATTTTGATGAAACTGACAACCCAGGCCGGTAGGGTTTTTCTGTGTTTCTAAACCTTTCCTTGCTGCGTTAAACATATGATGGAGCATGTTTCCAAAACAAGTTCCACGATTTTTAAGTTCTTTACTGCCTCACCATTCCAGCATCATCTCTGCTCATCGTTTGCACCTTAAATGATTTTAAATTTCTCTCTGGACAACCAAGATTTTAGCCCCGCCACACTACGAACGGTCATGGAAAAACAAGAGTTTCGAGAACTGTGATGTTCTAGTCATTTTCTTCTGAAATGCCGAGGAGAAGAAAGGTCAAAGGGAGCTGAAGAGTATCAATCAGAATGAATAAAAAAGGAAATAAAAAGTTTTTGCTGTATGAATAATCTTTAAGGATCAATCAATTGATTCTAATTCCATAAAAAACTCTTGGCTTTCCCTTTTCCCCTCCAAAATCTTTAAAACTTTGATCGCTTCTCATTTAAGAGTTGCTAAGTTTGTATGTTACAACTTGCAATTCTATTTCCACTACACAATTTTTTCTCTGTTCTGTCATTTTTCAACCCAAGTTTTCCCATCCCTCTTCTCCATCAAGATGTTTCTTCCATGGTGTTCATGTTTATATTTTGCTCTCTTGCTCTGCAGTTTTCAATTAGGACTAGCCAATAATAACTTACAAAAATATGGTAAGGGGTATGATCCTTACAGAAAGACACTGCCAAACAGATCACTCCTGGTTGATAAGTCAGGCCATGGGAATTTTTCTAGTATACAATCTGCCATTGATTCAATTCCATCAGAAAATAAGAACTGGGTTTGTATCCACATAAGGGCTGGAACATATAGGGAGAAGGTTAAGATCCCTTACAACAAACCATATATCATTCTCAAAGGAGAGGGGAAAAGAAGGACAAAGATTGTCTGGGATGATCATTTTTCGACAGCACAGAGCCCCACTTTTGCTTCTTTAGCAGATAATATTGTGGTCAGAAGCATTGCCTTTGTGGTAAGTGATCATGATTTCATTGGCTGGTGGTGCATTGTTTTTTTTTTTTGGATTCAAGAAACCCTATCCCCCCGGAAAACGCGCTTTGTAGACCTGATGAGTGAGTAAAAAATCCCGGTTGTCTCCAATTTTTACAAGAATTGCACAATCTGACTTGAACTCAAGACCTATTGTATAGATCTCAAGCCGTTTTTCATCACACCATTATTGTTGTTGTGTTTATGAAAATTGGAGGAATTTGGTATAAAACATAAAAATAGGGTATAACAGTATACCCTATACTTTTAGTGCAAGGCATTGGGAAATTTTGCTTTCGTTCTCCTAAAGTTTTCTAAACTTTTGATGTTCATTTGTTTCATTTATTGATTATTTTTTTTGGCAGAACTCCTATAATTTTCCACATAATAACAACCCAAGATTGCCAGCAGTGGCTGCCATGATAACCGGGGACAGGACAGCTTTTTACAAATGTGGGTTTGCTGGGGTGCAAGACACATTGTGGGATGAGGCAGGCAGGCATTACTTCAAGCGTTGCACCATTCAGGGTGCTGTTGACTTCATCTTTGGAAGTGGCCAATCTATTTATGAGGTATAATTTACTTCAACAATATAAAGATAGATAGATAATAGATAATAGATAGATAATTGCTGTATCCTTTCTTTATTTTGTAGGGTTGCTCCATACAAGTACTTGAAGGAGGGTTTATCACAGCACAAGGAAGAACAAATCCAAACGATGCAAATGGGTTTGTGTTCAAGGGGTGCAATGTGTTTGGCAATTCTGCAGTTTACTTGGGAAGGCCATGGAGAGGTTATTCTAGGGTCTTATTTTACAAGTCGAATTTCTCAAATATTGTGGATCCCAAAGGATGGAATGCTTGGGACTTTGTTGGCCATGAGTAAGCTCTCTATGCTCACAAATCATACTTAGACAGTTTGATTATAGTAATTATTAAATAAATGTGTTTAATTAATGCTTTGTGTTCACATAATTTGCAGGAACCATATAACATTTGCTGAGTATGGCAACTTTGGGCCAGGAGCTGATATTTCAAGGAGGGTCAGCTGGGCAAATAAGCTGAGCCCTCAAACATTGGAAGAATTAACCAGCATGTCTTTCATTAATGCTGAAAACTGGATCCAAAAACAACCTATTTAGAGATATCTTGAGTCATATAACTCCCTTGAAGTTGTTTTTTAGAGAACTTTTCAGGAAAATTATATACTTATTTTCCAACTTCCTAGGCTGATAGACTATTACAAAATCTGTGCAAAAGAAGATGCATTGGGTTCAATAGACCTGCAGAAACTTGCAACCTCAAGAAAAACTGCACCAGAAGCTTGAAGTTGAAGAGCCAAGATTTTACCTTTCTCATTATAAACAAATGGATGCTTAATCTGCATATGAGTAAGTCAATAGGGCTGTATATTCTTTCAGTTTCATTCAACATTATGTAGTCCAGGATGCCTTCCGCAAAATTTCCTGATCCACCACTGATGTACATTATCAAACAGCAAAATCAAATTCTGGATAACACATTGCCATGCTGATCCAGAGCATCAATGTAACTGGAAAATGGGATAAACCATTGTATTTCTGTTATGATTGCTAGATCAGACTCGTAATTTCACATGGAAAGCTATAATTCATACAAACAGAGAAAAATTCCATCAGAGTTCATGTCATACAATTCAGTTTGCTTTAATCAGAAGCTAAAGAATAGAGCTAGTTCAAGTAAATTTATAGAATCTAAAACTATGTTTGGAAACCAAATGCACTAGTTTATCTCAAACAACTTGGCTTGATTCTCTTTATTTAGGTGCATCCAAAAGTATATATATACCCGGCAATTCCAAAATAAATCTGAGATTCATTTCAACAGAACAGTTTATTCATCATGCTTTTAAATCTTTATTTCATGGACGATAAGGAGCCAAACCCAGTTCAAAAACTCAAACTTCATTAAAAAAAGTGTTATCACCAGTAAAAAGATTACAACTTATTGCAATGTCTGATAATATTAATATGCTGTAAAGCTAGTTTGCTAGAGTTAATTAACTAGAGTTGAATGTGTGTTAAGTTGTAGGACAGCAGCCAAAAAGTGAGACAAAAATAGAGGAAAACGGTAGCAACAGACTCTGTAAACTCTCTCCATAGAGAATATTTCATAGCACTACTCAAAGATTTGAAAGAAAAGAGAAGTAGAGATGTGCAACTTTTGGGCTGATTTACAGAGGGGTTGACGATCTTATTTTCCCAATAATGATCATAAGAGCCATAAATGTAAACCAAACATGGAAGACTTTGCAAGGTGAATATGAAGGTGATGGGAAGATAATAGCTATTAAATCACAAAGTTTTACAGAATATGAAAATTTGGGAAAATAAATTTATTGATGAGGTTAACCTTATAGAGAAGTTACATTAGAAACAAAAGATTTGTCTAAATCAAGGTTGTCAATACCGTTCCGGTTTTTCTATTGATACAGAATATTTCGGTTTCGGAGCATTTCGGCATGCCATTTCGGGGTTGTACTGTTCATATATAATTAATTATATATATATGAAAAAATTAAAATATTAATTTAACAAGCGTAATTAAAATTCAAGATAAATTAACTTTAAATTATACAATATAAACACAAAATCAAACAAACATAATCTCAAAATTAGAAACACAATCGCAAGTTAATGAAAATGAGGAGGATTTTAAGGTCGAAACGGCACACCCGGAACGGTACCGAGGGGTTCCGGCCGGAATTTGGACGGAATTTACGGAACAGGCCGGAATCAAAACCGAGACGAAAACAACGTCGTTTTGTCTCGGTTTTTTTAATGGCACGGAACATTCTTTCCGTTCCAGCCGGAACGGAACGATATTGACAACCCTAGTCTAGATTAAGTGTTCATGAGTTAGTAGGTTTTTTGAGGTCTTATAAGAAGAGATTGGTGAAGCAAAATGAAAACTCAATGGAGAGTGATTTTCAATCAAAGTACTCTTGATAAATAAAGCCAATAAAAAGGATCTACATATAATGTGGATATTGAATCCTTTAGAAGTGGAGGATATGCTAGGTGTGATTTTTGTAATAGATTAGGTCATGATTCTGGATATTGTTTATAGATTGGATTTTCAATCAAAATTTGCAAAGTGTTGGACAACTTGGCTTATGTCAATTTTATGAAGGTGCATCAACAAGTATATATATACCTAGCAATACCAAAATAAATATGATATTCACTTGAACAAATAATTTTATAAATCATGATTTTAAGTTTAAATATTTATTTCATGGAGTAACTTCTCTTTTCACCATCCCATATATTAAAATTGACCTTTTGCAAACAAAACAAATCTAATTATAGAGATTTTGCTTGTTATCTTCTATATGAAACAAGATTTCTTGCTAATAAATTCATTTTTCATTTAACCTTTATTGTAGTGTCGCTAACACATTTCCAACAAGCTACTTCTCTTAAGCATTTTTATATGGCATCCATTCCATAGCATGTATTGTCTAAGAAACATAACTTATATTTAGTTACTTCATTAGTTTATTGCTTCAATAAAATTTAAACATTATCCCAGTTTAAAAATCCAAATTCCATTAAACAAATAGTTATCAGCAGTAAAATGATTTTGACTTTTTTAGTAATTCCATATTATAATTCAAAACAAGATTTCAATAACAACTTATTGCTTGTTAATGTTAATGTTAGTGTGCTATAAAGTTAGTTTACTATAGTTAGTTAGTTAAATATGTGTTAAGTTGAGTTATAAGGCATATGTTGTTGAATTTATAGAGGGGGGAAACTAGAAACAACCAAAAAAAAAGACAAAAACAAAGAAGAAAAGTATCAGCAAAATGTGTGTGAACTCTCTCTATTGTAACATTTTTCTTGTGTGAGTTTTGTACCATAAAATTACAGCAATGGTATTTATGTTCAACTATATTTTGTGAGTGTTACTATATATAGAAACTAAACATACTATAACCTAGTAGATTAGTATCAGAGCATAGGCTAAAGAGAAGCTCCGTCCAAGTTCAAAAGAGTAAGAAAATGTCTAAGAAAGGTAACCTAAGTTGAAGTTCAGTTGAAACCCTGATATTCAAAGGAGACAACTATGTGTTTAGAGTATAAAGATAAGAATATTCACTTATGTCTCTTTGCTTATGGGAGATAGTGAAGGTAGCATATGAAAAATTTGTAGGTATTAACAATATTCTCATAGTATAAGTAAAAGATATGAAAGAAAAAAGTGGAGATTTTATAACTCTTTGGTTAATCCAAAGAAAAATGAGTTTATAATCACATTTCCCAAAGGATAATGAAAATCACAAATTCAAAGCAAGCATGAAAGACTTTACAAAATGAATATGAAGGTGGTGTGAAGATCAAAGATATTAGTTACAAGTCCTTGAAGAGAGTTAAAGAATATAAAAATAGAAAAAAATAAAGTTGTTGATGAGTTTTCTTATAGGGTTGATAAGGTTTTGAAACAAATAAAAAGTTATAATGAGGATATTATCGATAGAGGATTTCTAAAAAAAATTGTTGATTAACCTTTAAAAGAAATAAAAGACTTGTTTAGTTTGAGTGGTCATAGTTGATGGAATCTTTGAAGTCTTATGAGAATATATTAGTGAAGAGAAATGAAAAGTCAATAAAGAAAGTTTTTTTTAATAAAATCATACTCATAGTAAACAAAGTCAAGAGAAAGTATCTAAAAGTAATCTGAGAATGGGTGTTATGTCCTTTAGGGTGAAGGATATGGAAGAGGTAAAAATCAAAGAGGAAGAGGAAGAATGAATTTTGGGCAATAGTTATGGTGATGTTAGAAAGTTTTATTCTTGTAATATATTATTCCATGAGTCTAGAAATTATTGGTATTAAAGAAAGACATAATGTTCCAATTATAAAGGGTTTGATCATTTAGCTAAAGATTGTGATGTGAGGTAAATCAATAGGCAAATGTTACCAAAGATAGGGAAGGTGACTAAAACATGTTTTA
>CM063604.1:6681066-6706060 GCA_032356905.1 Salix exigua
TTAAATCCCAATAAAAAATAAAATGATAAAAACAAAAACTAAAACTAAAAGCAAGATGCAAAATAGTGTCCAAGCAGAACCGGAAAACCGAAAATTAAAACGAAATATATAATGAATTCCAATTGAAGGACAAAATTGAAACAAATAAAAATCTTGGAACCGAAACAAATAAAGGCATTTTAAAAAAAAATGCAGTGTAATTCTGTTAAAAAATCAAAAGAATAAGGACCGAAATGAAAAATATCATATATGATCAATTTCAATTGGAAGACAAAATTTAAAGAAATTGAACCCGCAGAATGAAAAAAATTAAAGGAACCAAAAACAATCCAAAAATCAAAAGAATAGGGGTTGAAATGAAAAACAACATATATGATCAATTTCGATTGAAGAAATCAAGAATAAAACTAAAATCAAAATAACATGGACTAAACTAAAATAACCACAAAAACGAAGGATAATCATGTATTTTTCGGCAGCAAAAGAGAGAAAAGGAAGAAAAAACTAAAAACTATACATCAATTCACCGATCACCCTCAGTGACACACTCAGTGACACAGCGACATGACACTTTCCACAGCACAATGATGTCGCAGACGCCGCGTGAGCACGAAACACTGTTTACGTGTCTATACAATGCGCTTACAGTTTTTCCGAAAAGAAATAATAAAAAATATGTCAAATTATCTATACACCCCTGGACCTAACGATAGCAAAAAAAATGAGAATGAAGTACAACAATACCCCAACTTCGGCCTTCATTTTTGTCTTTTCTAGAGGTATAGGTTCATTGTGCAGGAATGTGTGAAAACTCGAAAAAACTCTCTACTATTCCTCTTCGTTATCTTAGGGGTAAAATGATAACTTCACTATGCAATTTAAAACAGAAAATACCAAAAACCCAAACAATTTGAAAATATCACTAGCCCATTGAAATGTCCAAAATCCTCGGCTCTAAGGGTTAATTTTTTTTGAATTGATTTTTTTATTTTGAAATATTTTTAATTTGAAGCACAGTAAATGTTTTTTATTAAAAAGTTCATTTAAAAAAAAAGAAACGTAAAAACAAACAAACTCTAAAATATTGTATGCTCTTTTTATTTTTTTTGGAACTTTTTAGTATTGATTTTATTAGATTTATATCAAGTTTGATCAAGTTAATCGAATTATAAACCAAGCATATCAAGATTAATTCAATCCCATCTCATATTATCACAAGTTTAGCTACAAAGTTATTTACAATTTATATAAGCACAAAAGAAGCAGGGAGTGTTTTTTTCTTCATTATCTTCATCAGCTACATCTCACATCTCACCAAGCCACTGTATTATTATCATCTTCCTCCTTATGATCAATAACAATTTATATTCTTTCAACACTTAGAAGATACCTGATCTCTAGATGATAAGATATGTATTAGTTAAATAACTGTTTGACAATGCATTTCAAAATATATTTAAAAATAATAATTTTTATTTTATTTTATTTTTACTTTAAAGGGGTTTTTATATCATTTTCATGTTCCGATATCAAAATAATTTTTAAAAATAAAAATATATTATTTTGATGTATTTCTGAACAAAAAATACTTCTAAAAACAATTTCAACCACACTTCAAACAAACACTAAATACTTAAAATACCATAAAATGAAGCTTTTATAATTATAACATACCCGAAGGGAAAGGGGAAAAAATGCGGTCTCTCTAGAAACTCTACCTCAGGGAACCATAATTTCAAGTAGCTAGTTGCAGTTGAAATATATTTTAGAATAGTTGAAATATATTATTGTAATCTAGTATGTTGTGTTCATGCCTTTTTGGCTTTTGATTAAACAAATCTATATTGGCATAATGCATATTATATGATATTTTTAGATCTTATTCTATCATAACATGGTCTTTTGATCTTTATTTGTTGAGATATTTATTTGTTCAATTGTTTTATAGTTGTCATATTTATTTTTATCAAATATTAGTTTATTAAAAAAGATTTAAAAACAAGTATTTGATTTAGTTATATATTAATATATATTTTTAAATCTTTGATTTGTCAAGATTAGGTATGTATGTATGTATGTCCGTACGTACGTAACATCATATGGCTTTTAGTATCTTGCTTGGTCGAGTATTTAATATTTGGTTAGCTTGTTGTTTAGTGATAAGATTTTATCAAACTTCGGTAATTTTGTGTTTGATATTTTTATACTTGTTTTGACAAGCTAGTTTTATCATATAATTTTGACTATTGTTTCAATTATATTTATCATGATATTATATATATTAATCCAATAATAGAGGTCAGGGAATAAACTAATTTGAGTATTCTCGAATAATTAAAGGCTAATATATATTATAACCTACACAATACCTACTATTGCTTACTTGGTTAGAAAACTAACTAGATTTACAAATAATACGAGTATTGGAAAGCAATAAAAAGGTACTCAAATATTTAAGGTACACCTTGGATTATAGGCTACACTATCCCCTAACGATACTAGAAGGATATAATGATGTCAATTGAATATCCTATACTAAGGATTTAAAACCCATAAATAGATATATCTTAACACTTGATGAAGAAGTTATGTCATAGAACTCCTTTAAAAATGTTTATTACAAGTTTCACGATGAAATCAAAATTTATTATTCTAGATAAAGTTGAAGAGGAAGCCAAATTAATTTAAAATTTCTTACAAGATATTCCATGTTGGTGAAAGTTAATGTCAACTATTTGTGTCCATTGCAACAATCATTCAACAATTGGAATGAAATAAAGTAAAGTGTATAGTGGTAAACTTAGACATATACATCATAGATATAATATTGTTAAACATTTTCTATCAAATGTAATTATTTTTATTAACATGTAAAGTCAAAGAAAAATATTATAAAATTCACCAACCAAAGATTTTTTCAAAGAGCTTGTGTATAATTCATAGAGGAGAATCAACTTAAAACTTTTAAAAATAAGAGTGCAATGGTGGTAACCATACTTGGTTGATTGAAGATCCTAATATCTAGATTCAAATAGAGAAGTAAGTCATATAACCTTCTTGTGGCACCCAGAAATTATTTCTTATTCCTATGATGAAATAAGTTTGTTATAACATGATAAAAAAATGAGCAATGTTTTTAGTGATTTTAATTTTCTTGGTATACCAAGTGGAGCATAACATAATACTCTATGAAAGATCACTTGTATGACCGAGAAACATGGTCGTTTCTTTAAGAATACTAAATTCTCTAAACCGCTTATTAATATGGAAGTTATTCCGGGACAAAATAAACAAAATAATAAAATCCAAAGAGAATCTCTACGTGGAAAATTATATGAATATTATTATCTTGGTTTACATAAAATTTGAATAACTCGAAGACATTGCATTCACTAATTTGCAAGTAAATACAATAGTATTTCACTAAATAAGTTTTAAAGTTAAAAGTTACCTATCATAATATAGTGATTTACCAAATCAACATTATTGTACAAATCTTTAAGTTATTTTTAATCTAGTCAAATAATTTTAATCCATATAAGGGATTGTTGAGAAATTTTGTCTAAGAGTATGGTTAATTAACACATTTTATGTCAAATAAAAGTGCCCCATTACCTTTTGGGTTAAAACCTTTTGGGATTTTATTTTTAACATAAGTTCTTAAACATAAAACATTACCATGACTTCAATAAATGATAATAGAATAATAAATTAATCTAAAAAAACTTTTTGATTGTCATATTTTGGTGAAATCCAAAATTCTCTAAAAAACCTATATCCCACACAGAAAAGAAACAAAGTATTATTGGTATTTCTAAAGTGAAAGTTAAGAATTTAAACTTGGACCTAAATGGCATCAAAGTTTTTAAAAGGAAGAGGTTTTGAGCAAATCTAACCACCTAACTTGCTAACATTGATAAATATTTATCAATAGCTTTAGCTTCATTGTTTTTGTATTTTTGTCAAGTTTCATCCCATTAATAGTAAACTCAGTTGTTTTTTTTAACTCATTTATGTTTTAAGTTAATTTATTGGAGTATATTTATAATATGTGTTGTTTGCTCATAATTTAAGCATTTCGCAACTTTTCCAAGATAATTTGTTCCATGAATGCATGATTTATATGTTAGGATTTGGTTGGAATTTGTTAGAAACTAATTTTAAATGTCATTGGATGAAAATGAGTTTTATTTTGTAACTCATGTGTTTTATAATTGAAGAAATGTAGAGACATTTAATGGGTACTAATTATATTATTTTAATTTTATTCTTAACTTGGAAATTTAGGAAAAATGATTTTTATATAATAGATAGAAATTAAAATATATTAATTAAAATGGAATAATTTTTAATTGGATAAATAAGATTTATTTTTGTGTAATTGATAATAATTAAAATGTATTTATTTACTTATTTTTAGTTGTAGCACACACGTGATTCTTCTAATCAAATATTAAAAGTTATCACGAATATCAAAGATATTACTTCAATTGATAGAAATCCCAAAATCATATATAGAGCCTATTTCAAAGGTATAATCCACCTTAGATCTATGAATAAAATTAGGAGATCAAAAAGTCATATTTCTTAAAAATCATCCACCTTTTGTTTTAGAATGAAAACCCCAACTTAGAAGACCTCATCTATCAATATATTTTTTTATATCAATTTTATCTAGAATGTCTCTTTGATTGCCAAGATTTATCTTTTGAACTTATTTTATTATTGTGAATGCTTTGTAATATCATTTTCATAATGAATTTATGTTTTGGAATTGATATTCATTAAAATGCATTGTCCTTAAAGTAATGAGATATTAAACATAGATAAATTTCTCTTGCCCTAGGCATTAGGCATAATTGATGGCTTGCCTTTCCACTAATAATTTCCATATAACATAAAGCAAAACCACCCTTGAGTCAAAGTTCAATTGGATCCCAAAAAGAAGATGTATTATATATGCATAAAAGCTTAAGGTATATGAACATCACACATTGATTAAGCATTTCAACAAAGCAAATAATGAGGCAAAAGTGTTGCTCTTATCAACTAAAAATGGATAAATCTTATTGGTGCTTCAAGGGTTTAGAACAAACCTAGTTCATGTGAGCATCGATTTTGCCTCACTATTTTCATTTCGATCCTAGAACAATGCATATTATTCTAGGATCGAAATGAACAAAATTTGAGGCAAGTTGCATAATTACCATAAAGATGAGGATTCTAATTAAAAGGTGTTGAATTGATTTAAATTTAATGTCAATTCCATCAAAAAAATTGTCAATAATTTAACACCTATTTCATTAAAACATTATAGAAGGTTTGGGGATCTCCAATGAAATTGGCGACTAAAAATTCCCTTGAAAACTAATTATCAATGAACTTACCAACAAAAAATGAGCAATAAAATTTGTATTTAAGTATTTTAACAACAACAAAGCTTGATTAATTTAAGTATTTTTGTTTTAATTTATAGAAAGAAATATTGTATTAATAGTATAAATGTCAGGCCTTGTTTTTATATCAAGTGCAAGTTTGTTATATGCTTAATGTGTTTGCTAGAGTCCCATAATAAGAAATAAGTACCTTTATTAGTTAGTATACATGTTTAAAGTTTGGTTACTACCATGAAATATAAAAAGTGATGACAACTAAGATATAAAAGCATCCTGTGGTGATGTGTTAAAGATTAAGTTTTTATTTTTTCAATAATTTTTGGTGAGTTTCCATCCCTTTATTAAAGGATTAAAGATAAACAAGTTTGTTTTTCACAAATCTCTTTTAAATATTTTTCAATTTTAATTTTTCAATTTTTCAAATATATTTTATCACACATATTAAAAAAATATATATATTTTTGAGAAGAATAACTTATTAAAAGTTTGTCCTTTTTATTTCATGAAATTAATATAGAAAAAATTGCTCAAAATAAATAATAAATTATTTTATAAAATTTAATAGTTTTTTAACAATTAAAAAATAAATGACTTGAAGTATTTTTTATTAATCGACTAAAATTAAATAACCGAAGAGTGATTCTTATTAAATAAAGTATAAGAGTTTTAATATCACAAAATAGAATGAACATCATCATTGAAAAATTAATAACATGATTAAAACATTCACATTATAGAAAAACGAAAATTGATGATGTTTTTAAAGAAATTGAATTTAATGATGAAGAGGTTGTGACTGAATGATATATATATATATATATATATATATATTTGATGAAATTATTGTTTTTCACTTCTTACCATGTTAGATTCTAACTTTCTGTTGATGTAAACATTTTATGTCACATATAATTACTTTATTTTGTTTTATTTTTTTATAAATATATTTTGGGAAATGATTATACTTCAATTGTATTACCTTCTCAAACATAAATTACTTAATAAAAAGATGTAATAGCTTCTTACAACCCATAATAATATATACTCAAGAGATTGACCTCAAAATTAATCTATAGAAAACGAAGTGTTGCAGAGATTTTCTTTCCAAGTGGCAGTCCCTACGTAATTGCTGTGTGCAAAGTTCAACTTCAAGAAGAAAGTCCTGCATGTTCAAGTGGTACTGGAAGGCTAGATAGCTACCCTAAACTGGGTTTCTAAGATAATGAGGATGGAAGTAGTGCAGAAGGATCGGATATATATTGATATGAAGACGGATCCGGATTATGACTGAGCAGAATGGTGCATGAGGATCGGATATATATATTGATAGCAAACCCAGTCAGTTTGGCTTCTGAGAATTTGATAGCAGCTCCTAACAAGAGATACTGACATAACCTGAAATCTGCAGAATTTATCATCTAGCCAAACCCAGTCAGTTTGGCTTCTGTAGCGAAATCTGCAGAATTTATCCATTGATCAAAATGAAAGGATGAAGAAGCACTGTCAGAAAATCCATGATCAGCATGAATCGTCAGGCCATGAAAAGTCAGTTTAAGTGCTCCTATGCACTCCCAAAGAAGCGCTTCGCCACTGCCGTTTCTTCGACATAACCTGAAAATAAAAGTCTTTAGTGATTAGCAGAGACCATTGCAGAATAAGTTGCTGTGCAAAGATCAGCATCAGCCATGAGAAAAACGCGGAGATGGTGGAAGCAATGGGAACGTTAGCGATTTCAAACTCGGCTTAATTTGACATGCAGCAGACAACAGATACACTTAGAAGGGTGGTGCTGGATTACAAGAGAATACATGCTAATTGAATTTAGTCACTGTTCACTTCTTACAAAGCTCAAAAGTTGATCTTAAATATCAAAGAGAAGCAACAGCAGATCAGCAAGCTATTTATCTAAGGAACTTGAGTCATACTAATTCAAGTTCTTGACCGAATCTCTTGTTTTTACCTTGATTTACCATCTTATATATATTTAAGCATTTGGACCTCGAAGATCATATCTCATAGGAAACTTATACGAGTGGTAAAGAAAAAAGCTGGATAAACAAAGATGCAATAGAGAAACATGATGCAAGTGTTTTCAAGTTTCACAAATTGACTCCAATTATATATATTTAACCTTGAAAAATAGGAAAAGAAACGTTAAACTAGGTTTGCACTACGTTACAATGATTTATTTATTTTTTAACTCAACATAAAAAAATATCCAAGATTGATAACATGTTTTCTAAAGAAAATGTTTTGAATTATAAACTCAAAATACATTGAATATTGGATGAATTTTTTTAAAATATTGATATGATATTATTGAGAATAACATATCGGATTAACCTGTTAAATTTACAACTTGGATTATGAGGTCATGTAACCATATAAAAAAATTAAAATGAATTATGAAGATCAATTCCTAATCAACTCAATATTGAAAGACAAAATTAAAATAAAGAAAAGAAAACTACTTTAGTTAACTTGGTTTAACTTGTCAAACCCGCAGCTCGGATTATGAGATTGGAATGACCTCATTAAAAACAAATAAAAAAAACTTATGAAACTAAATTCTCAAAAAACTTAATGTTAAGGGAATATATATATATATATATATATATATATATAAAACTCAAATCAACACAGACTAGCTAGTTAAACTTGCAACTTGATTTATAAAACTAAGATAATTTCACAAAAAACAAATGTAAAAAATACAAAGCTTCATTTTCAACAAATTTAATATTGAAGATGAAAAAACGAGAGAAACAAATGATTCATGGGACCAAAATAACTCTTAATAGAGGAAATTTTTTTAAAAAAAACGCAAAGCTCAATCCTCAAACAATCTAATATTAGAAGATGAAATTAAAAAATAAATAAATTGGATTGTTGAAAGGATATATTTTGAAAAGAAAAAAAGAACAGTGTTTCTTTAATCAATTATTCACACATTAATCATGAAAAATCTTACTATCAAGAAACGCCCTTCAGATATTCACCTCTTAGAATCCACATAATGAGTAGGATCAACACTTGAACCTAAATAGAAATTTGAATTGAAATTCACATAACATAGATCAAACAAGCAACTGAGCCAGTAAGCCACAGCTGAGAGTGCCACCTGCCTTCATAAAGAATTGTTTTTATTTTCTTTTATAGAGGAGAGTGGTAGCAACACCCACCAGCAAGGGAATGGAGTTGATCATGATCCATGCTACAAAACCATTCGAATGGTTTTAAAAAAATACTTCAAATATCATATTCTGTTGATAAAAAGTAAGTCCAGGTGAAAAGAAAATAGACAAGGCATACAGTTAGCTACAAAGACCAAATTTATATAAGAGATGAATCATTACCTTGTACGAAAGTGGGGGCAGTGAAGCCTGGCGAACAGCCTTTCCATGTTCTGTTGATTGCTGAATCTCTCGAAGCTGACTCACTGTATTCTCCAAAAGTTGCCACTGGACCTTTTTATTTTCCCTGTTCTCCATGGAGATATTGAGCTGTTCTCTTCCCACTTGAATGATTCGTAGCCTTTCTCTCAGCCACCCAACTTCACTGTCAATTTTGAATCTTTCATGATCAACTGCAGACATGGAATTTCTTCTCAAATCAGAAGTCAAGAATTTGCCTTTTGAGCTTCCCAATGGAGGCAATCCATTAGTCACATCAGAACAGCTTTTGCGGACATCTTTCTCAGCCCAACTTATCCTTGGACTGTCACATGTTCTTGGGATGTCTGATGCAGCATTCACTGACAACTTTTCACTTCCATTTTCATTAATTCCACAGGACAGATTGGTTTTATCATCAATGACATGAACATCATGAACAAGGAGATCTGAGTCAAATTCTGCATCATATGAATCTCTTGCGTGCTTCTCTGAATCATCACAATTATACAGGGAAATAATCTTAGTTAGGTTACGAGTCTCTGTTATCTTTGATGCCAACTCGTGATTTGCATTAATGTAATCACTTTGCTGCGGTGCTTCCACAGATGTAGAAATGGTTTTCTCAATCAAATTACAATCCCGAGTTGATAAGTCAAATTGTAAGCATGACTCCATAATTTGTGGCTCTCTTTGTTGATCAAATAGACTATTGTCAGGTGATACCAGCTCTTTCTCTTCAAATTCATCTTTAGTCCCATCACAGTCTATTGATAAATTCATCAAGTCTGGAATCGGCAATTCTTTCCCAAAAGCAAGAGCACAACTTTGTGATTCAATGGATTGAACCTTAGATCTTAAAAATTTGTTTGACCCTTCTCCCTTCTCTTTCTCGTCAATGGATTCACTAATCCTCCGCAGCAACAGAAATGGATCCTCACGTGAATATTGCAAAGAAGCCCTTTGTTCATGCGTGGTTCCTATATCTTGCAAATCAGATTCCAACTGTTCATTCCCAAAAATCACTTGTCTGTAAGTTTCAACTTCCTTCTCCAAGAAATGCTTCTCCCTCTCTCTCCTAAGGAGGATCTCTTTGAGAATGTTCATTTCTTCAAGATCATAAGCAGACTTTTCCTCAATCATCCTATGGTATTGCCTAGCTTCCATTTCTATCAATGCCTTCTCTTCTTGGAGACGCAGAATCATAGCCATGGCCTCGTCTGCTGCAGTAGCTGCAGCACTTCTCTCCTTCTCGAGTTCCAGGTACAAAGCTGAACAAGCAGCGTATTCTTCTTCTAATGCTTGTTCCAAGACTTTAATAGTATGTTTTTCATCACCATCAAAGCAAAGCTCTCTTTGTGTTTTGCATTTCAAATCATCACCAGGCGGTGCAGCCTTTTCCAAGTGCTTATTTTCAAGAGGTTCATTTGAATCAGAATCATTGGAGACTGTTCCCACAAATCCAGAATCCACTGAAGACTCCTTGCTATCTGAAACCACAGAACCATTCACGTTAGAAGAAGCACAAGAATGCGCAGAAATGGCATTAGCATGTAAATGCTAAAAGCATGTTAGTGCATTGTTGATCATGTTCAAAAAATAATCTTAAATGCTATCTCCTAGAAACAGAAAGGTTAGAAAGATATGGACCTTCCTCCCCTGATACGCAGGTGGGAATACAAGGATCATTCACCGCATAGAGATTCCAGTATTCCTCGACAAGATTATCATAGTAATATCTGAATGAGTAAAATTACCAATTTTCAGTTAAGGCCTGTTTATTTGCTGAAAGTAGTTTTCTTCTAGAAAATGGTTTATATGGAAAATGATTTATTTTCCGATGTTTTGAAAGTATCATGGAAAAAAAAGTTGAAAAACATTAAAAAAATCATAAATTATTTTAAATAGAACAAATAACAATAAAAAATTCTAAAAGATAGAAACGTGGAGGACAAAATTGAAAACAAATTCTAACTTTATTTATTTTAAATAAAAAAATAGAAATAAAAAAACAAGAATCTCTAAAAAAATAAAATTAAGAAAGATGAAATTGAAAGAATAATTCAAATTTCATAAATTATTTTAAATAAAAAATAACAATACAAAACAAAAAAAAAATCAGTAGTTTCACCTTTTTTTTAAAAAAAAAAGAAAAGTTTTGGAAAGTGTTTTCGAAAGAAAATAAAAGAAAAACAGTTTCTTTTATTAGTGTTTCCACTTGACCAATTTACGAGACATTGAAAAGTGGAGAAAATAGTTTCAAGAAAGTGTTTTCCTTGGAAATGTTTACTGAAAATAAAGTGAGTTTAAGTTCTATTTATGTGAAGAGAATTTATTACTAACCAAAACAAAAATCATAATGTTACATGGCTTCTCAACTTTCTTAATTTTGACTGCAACTCACAGAACAGAACAGAACAAATGAATTACAAGAAACATGCTAGATCAAACCAGAACTAAGTAGATATAGCATTTATGAAAGTTGACTGTAACTCACAGAACAAAAGAAATGAATTTCAAAATATTTTCTTTACCCTCAAAATGCAGAGCATCCCCAACAGGACTAGCAGGAACCATGTCTCCTTCATCATGCTTATTCATCAATTTATTGACACTGGCTGGAGATTGAGGATGAGTTCGGAAATTTGACTGTGAATGATCATATGAAGAGACAGAAGATAACACCCCATTATCGGCAGCCACTTTTCTGCGTCTCCTAAGAAATCTCCCCTTCTGGATTGAAACCCCATTCTCTTTAACATCCCTCACATTGACTACAGATCTCTCAACACCCTTTCCACTCTTCCTCTCCCTAAATGAGCGACACCAGGCTTCGCCTTCTAATCCAATATTGTCACCTCCACAATTTACTTCGTCTATCGTTCCACCTCTCGATTCAAAATTCAAGTCTTTGTCCCATATTGAGTCAAAAGGGAACCTGCTCTTGACAGAGAACTGAACAGAAGATATCTTCTCTGATGGTCTATCAGCTAACACTCTTTGCCAGCATTTATTTCTATTTTGGTCACCGAAAAGTCCATCACAGGGGCATGGCAAACTCGATCCAAATAAACCCAGAAATTTCTCAGCAAAAAAAGCAAAAGATGATGCACATAACAGAAAATATGCAATAGCAAGATCAAGATATGCGCCAACTAGTCCATCAAAAGTCCATGACTTTATCTCTTGACAAGGCATTTTTCATTCATCAACAACAAACTCGGCAAACCAATACAGTAACTCCCTGTTTTAAACTGAACAAGAAGAAAAGAAAAATCAAAACTTTATGCCAGATACAGCAAGTGCTATTAAATACAAAGCCAAAAAAAACAGCAGATATGAAATGGGGTCAGTTTAATCACCAAGAAAATGCAAGAAAACGAAGAAAATCAACATTTAAAACAACCCATATGCAGCTATCACAGTGTTTATGATTGCCGTTACGTTGTTTACTCTAAACCCATAAGGGAAACAAAAAGTTAAAACCCCAAAAATACTTATTTCAATTCATTTCATTGATTTTTTCCCTTCAGTTTATCAGCAACCAAACAAATTAACTAATGAAAGGAACCGAGGAAGATTAAACATGGGATAATTTTATTTTTTTATGAGTACTGGCTCACCGAGATGAAAATGAGTCTGAGTCAACGATGAATCGTTCTGTCTGATCGACCAAAGTGCTAAATTTCGAAGGTTGTGTGTGTGACTTCGGTTACGAGCTGCCAAGTTTGATTTGATAGTCTTAGATTGCCTGGTGTAACTACTAAACCCATCCCCTAACTTTCATATGACTTTCACATTAGTACCTATTTAATTATTATTTACAATTTTACCTTTCCAATGTCATTAACCTAATTGTAAAATCAATTTCTCCAATTGTGATCAGTTCGGAAAACTTTTCCCAATTTTGTTTTTTTAAAACAATTAATGTTCCTAAATCCATAACATATTTCTATCCATATATTATAAGTAATTAATTTTATTATCCACGATCATGCAGTAATTAATTTTATTATATTCAAAATCATGAATAAAACTATGTCTTATATTTTAAAAATAAAATTTATTTATTTATGCTCTTAGGAAATACACGAAGAAACTTAATCGTTAGGTCAATGATGAAAGTGTAGAACTGTGTAATGAAAGAGCTGAAATTAAACAAGTTTAGTAGTAGAGGGACTGATAATAATTATCCCATCAAAGATAAGTTGCCGTTGCATTTCCGAGGCAGATACGACGCCGTGGGTTCCACCAAGTCAGGAATTTTATTATAGTGTGAGAACTCTAGATCCCTGAAAGCCACGCGCTTGGGGATAGGAACTAAAGAGCTACTGGTTCGTGTTTTCCAGTCTCCTTGACAGAGCGTAGGAATGAAGTTTCGTAACGGGCCTTTGCTGTGGGCGGAATCAGATAGGAACGGGTGGTCAATATTTTTGTGCGATCCAGTGGATCTCATCACGTGGAGCCCGTATGGAATATTTTGTGAAACCTCGATTTGGTCCTTAAATGTTTGCATACTTTCTGATTTAATCCAAATTGGACGGTTTAGGGGGGATGTCAAAACGAACTATCAATATTTTTTGGAGCTGATTTTTGCTCATCCGATTCCAATTAAAAATATCTAAATTCATTGCTATGCTTTGAATCCGATCCGGTAATCAAGTCATCGGATATCCCTGATTTTATTTAAAACATAAAATAAATAAACAAAATCTTCAAAAATATATTTAAAATTTAAAAATAAATTATATTTTTATTAATAAATCATAAAACTATAAAACATAAATTAAATCAAATCAAATTTGTAGATAAAAATATAAAATATTTTATAATTAATAGGATAAATATTTATTATTTTTATTTAAAACATAAACTTAAAACTTCATAAACTATTAAAAAAAGTTCAAAAATCGAATGAAGGGCCAAGTCAGGCATCCCTGACTTGCCCTTCATTTGATTCGAGTCATTTAAACATATAGGATAAATGATGTCGTTTTGTTTCAATTTTTTAAATGGAATGAAACGTTCCGACCGGAACGAAACAGAATTAACAATTATATTCTCATATGCTTTTGTCAAACTAAATAAAAATTTAATCAAACATCTATGATCGCCAAGTTTACTAAAACTGTTCTCATTTGTATTTTTCATTTAGTATGAAAAATTATGAAATAAAATCAAGTTATTCTAAATAGAATTTGATAAAAAAAAATCATTTATAAAAAAGTGTTTATTTAAATCATTTACTAAAAAATCATTTACAAAAAGTATATGTTTTAAATCTTAAAAATCTAATTTATAATTGTTTTTTGTTAATTAGTGACCACATCGATCTGATAAAATTAAAAATAATATGTAAAATCAATAAAAATATAATTTAATTAATAAAATAAAATAAAATATATTTTTCAAAATTATTAAAATAATAATATATTGAATTGATTAAAGGTATTTTAAATTAGCTTATCAAATCAACAATGAGATCATGAAATTGATACCAATCATATAGAGCATATCCTTTTTAAAAGTTAAATCTCTAATAAATTCAATATTTCAAAAACAAATATAAGAAAACAAATCACCAATTTCATATCACCAAATTTAATATGAAAAAAGAAAAAGAAAATTGAGTAGATCAAAACACATAATAAATAAATAAATATGATGAGAATTCAATAAGTCGTCTGAGTATTTTCACTAGCCATAGGACACTGAACGCACCTCCTAAAAGGCGCTTAAGAGTCAACACAGTCGGTGCATCAAAGCAGATATGTCTGCAATAACCCCAAAATAAGATAATAAACAAATTTAGAATTAAATAAACACCCCCCCCCCTCATTTGGCGATAATAACAAAAAATCTTGGAATCAAATATCATTATGCCCCCGGCTCCAGCTGTCTTCTTTTGTCGTTTGTAAGGGTATTTTAGTGGTTGTATTGTTCACCCAACAAATACTCTCCCTATTAGCCACTATTTTTGTTTCATCTTAGGATAAAGATGTTAATTCATTGTCTACTGTTAGTTTAGAAAATTGAAAACACCCTTGACATTTCTTTGTTTTTTTGTCTGCTTTCAGGGGCAAATTCGTATATTAATTGTTTATAAGAAAATTAAATATTAGATCATGTCAATATATGCGGGGGTAAAGTCTTAAATACCTCCGAGATCAAGAATTAAATTTTATGCACTAAAAGGAAAAATCAATAATTATACTATTACAATCTATAGTAATCTTTGTCTACTACTACAGTACTTTCCCTACATGATTTAGCTTTTTGTATACTCTCTCTCTCTCTCTCTCTCTCTACATATATATATATGTATTAAAAAATATATAAAACTTTACGTCCCTAGACATAGATCATCATGGATATATATATATATTCCAATTGTTTGGTGTTTTCTAGGCCCCGTTTGTGTTGCTGGAAAGTGATTTCCTTTTGGAAAGTGAATTCCGATATTTGGCAGTGTTATGGAAAATGAACTGGAAAATAATTTATTAATAAATTAATTTTTTTTCAAGTTTATTAAAATAATGAGGAACATATCTTATAAATTAAAAAGTTGAATGAGAATGAAATTGAAAAAAATATATATATAATTTCATAAATTATATCAAATAAAATAAATAATAATCAAAATAATAAAGATCAAATCTAAAAAATTAAAAAAATGAAAGGTGAATAAATTAAAATAATAATAATTAACATTTCATAAATTATTTCAAATAAAATAAGTAACAATAAAAAAAAATGAGGACCAAATTTGATAGATAAAAAATTGCAATAAAAAAATGATAAGAAAAAAGCAAATAGCAATTATAAAAATAAGGAGGAAATTAATATAAAAATTAAATTTGAAGAGTTGAAATTGAAAAATAAATATTCAAAATAAATTATATATAGCAATCAAAAGTTTGAGGATCAAATTTAATATAATCAGCAAATAATGACATTTCTAAATTTTTCACAACTTCCAGAAAGTGTTTTCCGCCCAAATTTTCCTTAAAACACTTTCCTGAAAACCAAGCCAAATTTTTCTTTGACTGGAAAGTGTTTTCCGTTGACCAACTTTTCAAATCGCAGACAAATACAAGAAAGTTTGGAAAGTGGTTTCTGGGAAACCACTTTCTAGCAAACAAACGGGGCACTATTATTTTTATTAAAAGATGATGATGAAGATATAACAACAGTCTTGACATCGTACAATAGTGTAGATGTTAGTTCATAGTCTGTAGGATACCCTCACTTAGGTTCTACAGGAGGGAGAGAGTGTGTTTTTTTTAAATATGAGGATACAACAAGTAGATTGTCGTTTAAGTTTTATTTGACATATAAATCCATCAATAAATTAGTGTTCAAAGAAGTGATGGAGATGGCTTTACACCCCCAAAAGGATTCAAGAAGTTAGTAAAATCGTATCAAAATTTATATTTTACATAGAATTGAAAGCTAAAATATAACCATGATAAAATTTTAAGAATAAAAGCATGACTTGAATAGAATTTTCATAAATAATTTTTTTTATTATATATATAATAATTTTAAAAAAATTAAAATTAAAATTTATAATATCATTTGAGAACAATGTGATAATTAACACTTAATCTTCGATAGATGTCACCTACGGGTGAGCAGTCACTTTCAATAACCAAATCACAAGGAAGAATTTTGATTCGAGGAAACTTCACCCCTGGAAAGCATATTTTGTGAATCCAAATGATCAAATAAAACCTTAACTATCTCAGGCTCTTACAAGAAGTAAATGTCCTAACTCGAACTCGAGACTTTTTGTACAGATTTCAAGCCCTTTGTCATCACATCACGCCCGTTGAAGACCAAAGAAGAACATGTCATCTCAAGGTTTACTGATGATCTCAAACATACAAGCGAGTTGAAATTCATATGATTCTTAAGAGATCATTATTCTTATACTATTTTAGTCCAAACACATTTAATTTTAGAGTTGTTTTTATATATAAAAGTTGGTGTATTAGTCCCTGTTTAGCACTGCGTTTCAAATTTTGTTTTTTGAAAAAAAAAATGATTTATTTTTATTTCTGGGTGTTTCTAGATCAATTTAATATGCTAATGTCAAATAATTTTTGAAAAATAAAAAAAATAATATTTTAACATATTTATGAATGCAAAATATTTTCAAAAATAATTTCAACTATGTTCCCCACACAAGCTATTAGTTAGATACACAAGTGATTTAAAGATATTATTACCTCTCCAAATCCTTGAACATCTCTATTATACTTATATACATGCACTAACTATCTAGGTCATAAAATAAAGTTGTTATCATGTGATTTAAGCAAAAACAAATATATTAACACATTTTATTGTTTATATGAAGAGTAAACCTATATTTAATAAGATTAATTTAAAATTTAGTTTAAAATAAATTTAGAATATACCAAACTCTAAATTAATGAGTTATAAAATCAACATCAAGCTGAGTTTGATAATTATGGTTTTGAGTTTATTGATGAATAAAATGTTTATTATCTTTTTATTAGATTCAAGGAAACTTTACTTCTTTAGATATTTTTTTATAAGTCGGGGTTAAACAAGTAAAATATCGGTTGTTCAGTATGTCATGACTTGAACCTTAAATTTGCTATGCATATCTCAAGCACTTTGTCCCCACTTATCGTCCTTTATAACTAGTGCAGAATTAAAGGAGAAGGACTTCAAATTAGATGGTAAGGATTGTTTGCCCAATTTGAATCCATAAAATTACAGTAATACTTTTCAAAAAAATCTGATTTTATTTTTGATTTAAATGAAATTTGTTTTAGTATTTTTAAATTATCTTAATCATTAATATAAAAAATATTATTTAAAAAATAAAAAAAATTTAACAGCTATAAGCCTGTAACCACTCTCTCTCTTGGTTCGGAGAGGAGAGCTGAAATGGAATTTACCAGACGAAGATGGGCTGAGGCCTTCTAAGTACAAAGAGTCGTTATTTTTTTGTTTGGGGACTAGCCCAAACTCCAATAATACGAACAAGGCCGAGAGAATCTTGTCCATTCTTTTTTTCCAAAACCCAAAATGCTTGCCAGCTAAACTTAGGAGTAAAATTTTAGAAATATGGTTGAGGTTATTTTTGATAATATTATTTATTTAAAAATATATTAAAATAATATTTTTATTTTTTAAAAAAAATTATTTTTGACATCAGCATATCAAAATGATATAGAAACACAAAAAAATTAATTTTTAATTTAAAATAAAATAAAATTATTTTTTTTTCAAAATAGCTTTCCAAACACTCTCTAAAGGGTTTGTCTTCCTACAATTTCATATTCGAGCATGTAATTATTAATATGATAGTTTTTATAGACTTGTTAAATTTAGAATCGATAAAATTAGTCAAAATACTCATAAAATAACTCGAAAAACAAAGTTAATTAAAAAAAATTGACGAGTCCACGACAGCCTTATCCAATCTGGAGACTATTCGAGTGCATGGGTGACATGTTTGATGGTTTAATCGAGGAAACCTGCCAAAAATGGTCAAATTCAGTGAATGTTCAAGGTGTGAACGCTTACCATGCTCATAACAACTATATTTATAGCCTGTTTGGGAGTGTGATTGCGATAACTTTTCAAGATGTTTTTTGTGCTGAAATATATCAAAATAATATATATTTTTATTTTTTAAAAATTATTTTTGATATCTGCACATCAAAATGATTTCAAAACACCAAAACATATTCATTTAAAATTCAAAAAATTAAAATTAAAATTTCAACAAAACACAAGTGGGATCGCAATGCCAAATAGGATCTTAATATTGGTGGATTTGGGTTATATTAAATCAGTAATAAAAAACAATAATAAAATTTTTATAAACCCTTATGAATCATCCTCTCTTTTTTCCTTCCTAACTTGAGCTAATATAGTGAAACTAGAGAAGAATATATACGAAGGAAAGTCCTAGATATGCATAGAGATAGATATTACAATCTATTTGTCATGTGTTTTAAAAATATTTTTTAAAAAATTATAATTTTATTTTAAATTACAAAATTTTAGTGTTTTTAGATCATCTTCATGTGCTGATGTCAATTTTATTTTTTTTAAATATTCTTTTGATGTATTTTCAAATGAAAAAATATTTTCAAAAACAAACTCAACCACACTCTCAAACAGCCACTAAATAAAACCGAAAAGTATTTTGAAGATGGTGAAAACATTATGTATTAACATTAACTATTTAATTTCTATACATAACCATCAAATTTTAATAACTGACTATTAAAGTGACTATCATTAATTATAATTTTATAGCTATCGATACATATAATGAATTAGATAAATATAAATTATAGAATAAGAGTTTTATCCTATATATTATTAGATAAACTAGAAGTAATTAACAATACATTAACCATACTCATTATACTTCTATTGTTTTTTTTCTTTCTTTCTTTTTTCTATCTCATTAGACCAAGGTGGAGATAAATATTAACTGTATAAATCTTTAATGTTTTTTTGACATCAGTACATGAAAATAATCTAAAAACATCAAAAAATTTTGATTTAATATAAAAAATAAAAAAATTAAATTTCTCCAAAAATATTCCATACGTTTTTCAAACTAAAATAAGCAAAGTTGAAAAGGAAAGAACACCAGACGTCCATGAAAATCTTTCAATACAAGTCGTTCTCGTTATCTCTAGTGCCGGCCAATTAATGCTAGCAATATATTTTGCAGCTCTCCCGTAGCCATCACTCGTGGCTAATGGACATTTTGTAGTCCTGTTTCTGATAAATTCTAAATTCTAAATTCTAGCTAGTTACTTGCTATTAAACCTAAGTATAGGATGATCCAAAAATAAATAATTTAGAATTATTTTAAAATATAGTAATTTAAAGATTTTTTCATACATACGTTCAAGAAAATACTTCCAGCCAACCATGTTAAGTTAAGATGTGTATATAATGTGAACAATCGCTTGGAAAAAAGAGAGAGAAAATAATGGGATTTGTTTGTATTTTTGAATAAAATAATATTTTAAAAAGTAATCTTAATTATACTCTTGTACACATTTAAATAATCATGATTTTTTCTGCTAGATTAGCTAGACAATTTTCACATTATATCTCATAGTAGAAGTGTTTGATTTCAAAACCGGTTTAAAAAAAAAAATTATTTAATTTTTTTTTTAATGTTCTTTTAAAAAATAAAAGAAACCGTACTACCAATCACTTGTGGGAAGACAATGACTAGCGGCCGGGAAATAAAAAATTGCTAAAGTTGCAGGTTTTTTCAACTCAAAAGGGCTCCTCAAGAATTAATTTATATAATAATGTTCTCTTTTTCAACCCTATACTATGCCCTAGTTTCAACGGCAGTTCAACAAATCACACCATGGATTAAAACCCATTTAATTTATGCTTATAAAATGTCGAAATTCAGGTGGCAAGAACCTCCACCAAGTAGGCAACAATTTTCTTTCTTTACCCTAGTTTGTGCCCACCAATCCGACTTAATTTTAGAAGTATTACGATACTTTTTATTCCCTCGTTGAGAGTATTATAATAGTTGTTTTTAAAAATAATTTTCATTCAAAAATATATTAAAATTATGTTTTTTTATTGTTTAAAAAACATTTTTGATATCAACACATCAAAATAATCTAAGAACACCATATTTTGTTGATTTAAACTTAAGAATAAAAAAGATCATTTTGTTTCAAAAACATTTACAAAAAATCACTTCCAAACACCCAAAAAATTAAAATAAATTAATTTAGGTGGTAGAGAATTAGAGGATGAGGGATTTCTTTCACTGACTAGAGAAGGAAAAGAAAAGGATTTTCCAATCTTCTCTAATTCTAAATTAAAATAAATTAATTTAGGTGTATTATTAAAGCGACTTTTCACTTGTGTCTTGACACCACACGAGCCATGATCTCCACTTCTCTGGAAATTTCTCATGTCTTGAAAAAGGCAAGAAAACAAAGTCATTGCGGCTCCTTACAAGAGTGTCGTCAAGGATGAAGTCTTTAACTACTACAGTTCGACAAATATAAGAACAAAAATCAAATCTTTGTCGTCTCCAGCCCGTTGAAAGATAAACCCGTAGAATAAAAGGGAGGCATCAACAAAAAACATTCTTATTAATTTTATTCAGTTCAAAAAGTTAGAATTAGAACGGTGAACGAAATGATATTGATAACTATATAAAAAAATCTCTTAAAAAAGCCTTTGTGTTTCTAAAACATGGAGAATCTTACAATATGTTTTCCAAGTTAAAAAAAAATGAAAGTATTTTGATAAAATAATAATTAATATTTTGTTGTGAATTTTTTTTTTTGTTTTAATATTTTGATGTTAAAAATAGAAAACAAATATGAAAAAAAACATTACTTTGATGTTTTTTCAAAAGAAAAACATATTGCACCACAATCTCAAACACAATCTAGTCTCATTAATATGAGCTTTATTGTCTATTTGGGAGGGCGGTTGCGGCTGCTTTTGAAAGTATTTTTCATTTAAAAATATATTAAAATGATATTTTTTATTTTTTAAAATTTATTTTTGATATTAACACATCAAAATGATATAAAAACACAAAAAAATCTCATTTAAAATAAAAAAATTTTTTTTGGCCAAACGTTGGTTTGGCCGTAGTGCCAAACAAGCACTTAGACATTTAGCTTATGTAAAAATAAGATAAAAGATATCCTAGCTAGGAGTCTAATTAGTTCTAGGTGTGGATGTTGAGAATGTTGTTGAGCTAGAATGAGGAGTCTTAAGGCTAGTAGTAGTTAACTATGACCCTTTAAACAAGGTATTAAAATATATTAGTCAACTATATGCCTTTAAACAAGTTCCAAATAAATAAAATATGCTAAAAAAGCTTTAAAAGCCAAATCTGATCTTCAAAGTTTGATATGAAAATAGACTTTTGACACAAAGACATTTCAATAATTCTCTTATTACATTCAAGTTAATATGTGATTATCTTTAATTCAATCTTGCACATGACTAAGACATATCAAAATTTACTATAATTATGTGTTCATCCTTAATTTAATTTAATATGGGAGTTTACCAATAAATTAGATGGATTTGTAAATAGGTTGATTAACCCTTCATGGATATAAGAGAATAAGTTAAAATGTGTTAATATAATGTGAATAATTGGTTGGAAAAAGAAAACTAATGAAAAAATGGGATAAATTTTCCTCTGAATTTATACGTTATGGCCGTATATATTTGACACAACATTTCAGAATCATTTTTATATGCTAATATCAAAAATAACTTTTAAAAAATAAAAAAATTATTTTAATATATTTTTAAATAAAAAATATTTTCAAAAATAATATGAAATTCATTCCAAAACAATGATAGTGATAATGAGAAAGGGCTACCGATGCTAATTTCTTTCTTATTCTTATTGACCAAAATCCAAAGACTTATTTTTCATTTCAGATGGGGGCTGAGAGAAAGGGCTACCAATGCTACTTTCTTTCTTTTCTTTCTAAAAAAACAATTTTTTTAGATCATTATTATGTGTATTTTTTTTAAATATTATTTAAATATATTTATTAACAAAAAATATTTTTAAAAATAACATTAACCACACTCCTAAACAAATGTAGATCTTAGAGCATAAGGGATTTTATGTTAGATATTAACTTGTCAGCAAGAAGGAATCATTAGAATTAGAGAAGGAAACCTCTAATTATTCTATTCTTGAATAAAGGATATCACGGTTTATTCTCTAATTTATTAGAAATTAAATAGAAAATTAATGCTTTTATAGAGAATATCATTTTTCTATCATTGTTTTCATGTTTTAAAATTATTTTTTCTTTTCATTAAATTAATATTTTTATATATTTATATTATTTTAATGTGTTAGTGTGAAAAATAAATTTTAAAATGTAAGGAAATATTATATTGATTTATTTTTAAATAAAAATTATTTTAAATATAAGATATAAACTTTGGTTAGGTGAAATTGTGGTTGTTGGAGACTTTGTCTGTACCTGCAACTGTGAAAGTGAAGGAATGAAACCATGAGTCATCAGTTTCTTTCGTCCTCATGATAGCTCAACAACAACTTCTTTTAAAAATCCCAAACATTTTCTTAAATTGACTCTACGCAGAATTCAATTTATTTTTATTTTTACTTGTTTTTAGATTATTTTAATATACTTATGTTAAAAATAATTTTTTAAAAATATAAAAATATAATTTTAATATAATTCTAAACAAAGTTCACTTTAAAAACAATTATATTTGTTAAATTAATATTATAATTTTATATATATAATTAATTATATATGAACATTACAACCCGAAACGGCACGCCAAACGTTCGAAACTAGAACGCTCTGTTCCAATAGAAAAAGAAACGACGACCGAGCAATGATCGACAACCTTGTCCGGACAAGCTCAATCAGCTCCAAAAAGAAATCGGGACCAAATCATTAAATGATTGATATTCAGTCTATTTGGGAATGCGGTTGCGGTAGCTTTTTAAAGTATTTTTTGTGCTAAAATACATCAAAATGATTTTTTTTAAAAAAAATTATTTTTGACATCAACCCATCAAAATAATCTTAAAACACTTAAATATATTCATTTAAAATATTTTTTTTTAATTTTAACAAAACACAGGTTAAAACGTAGAGCCGAACGGGCTCGAAGTTAGCAACTCACGTTAGCATAGCCAAGCCGCGAGGCTTGACGTCCAATAAATTACATTAAACTAAAATCAACCATATGCCAACAATCCCCTGCTCGGATTTCTGCCATCAAGCAATCCCAAGGGTTCCAAACTCCTTGCTCACATCTCAGATGATGACTTTTGATCTCGAACTTAATTTTAAATTTTTTTCTAAAATATATTTGAAACACAATGTTAAATACGTGTTAAATACCACAGCAGGACATGAACCATATTCAATAATTAGACCTTTTCTTTCTCATTTTGTTTGATAATTATTATATATTACATAAACATGATTGATTATGGGAGAATCTTCTTCTATCCAAGGTGCTTTTATTCAAGACTTGAATTATGTCTATCAAATCGCAAAGCACTAAGAGCTAATGGCAGCATATGATAAAGATGTTGATTTTTATTCATCTTCACCTATATATATATATATATATATATATATATATATATATATATATATCATTCCTGTCTTAAAGGGTAACTTCAATCTAATCACAGCATGAGTTTTGATTATGATATTTTATTAGAAATTCTGATTTTATTAAATCATTTATAAATATAAATCTTAATTATTTTTATTTTTTAATACATCAAATCCATCTGAACAAATTAAGTACGTGGATTTAGGTTGATATGCATCTTGAGTCAATGGCATCTCTTACTGTCAAAACAAAATAAATTAACTTAGAGCAAGTTAATGCTAAAAATTATTTTGAAGAACTAAATTTTTAAAATAATTTTTGAATAATATAAATGTAGTTTTTTTGTCTATATCTATTTCAATAGTAAAACCATTTTTATATATCATTTTAAATATAATGCAATTATTTTGTATATAATTTAATTATAAAATTAATAGGAGTAAGTTATATAATTAATTAATTGCTTTTAAAAACCCTTCAATAATATAATTATTAATTTTATATATAATTTTTACTCTCTTGTTGAGGTATTTTTGAATAAAAACAAAGACAAGTATTTTTTGATATAGTTACATCATTTTCAATATATATATACATGTCCAAAAAGAATTTAGAGATAAAAACTCTTCTCTCATATATTTTGACTACTAGGATGACTTTCCCGTTGGAGACTTGGAAAAGAACAAAAATAGCTAAAAAGACAAAAATTTAGCTTTGTCAGCATGGATGGCTTGCTCTCAACTTGAATAAATAAATAAATTAGGTTACAACCCTTTTTATGACTTTTCATGATATATTTTCCAGAGACACCTGTAGCTTCTTATTTATAGTATTTGCCACTGCTTATTGCATTTGAACTCATACCTCTCATCTTTACCAAATTAATTGCATTTCTATAAACTATCATATAAACAAGAGAAGGAATAAGCTAGCAATACATGAAGACCACTTGCTTTTCAGAATATAATTATAACTGACCTGAAATCTTAAACTTGAAGAGAGAATAAACCTGATTAACCCTGTTAGATTCTTGAATTTAATGCCTCTTAGAAATTAGAAATGCGG
>CM063604.1:6706560-6728688 GCA_032356905.1 Salix exigua
CATGAACCAAAACAAACACACCGAGCAAAGCCAAAATCGAATGGCAAGAGAGTCGAAGAACATACCTGACCGAGCCACCAATCAAACCACCGAACCCAGCGAGCAAAATCAGAGGACGCCGGCTGAGGCAAACCCGAAATCAGGCCACAAACCCGCACACCCATCCGCCCAAACCAGCCCTGAGCAAATCTAATCCCCTCTCTGGCGAAACTAAGAAACACAGCACACACGCACACAATAAGAATGAAAGAAAAAGGCCAAAACGTCCCCAGTGTAATATTAGAAGAGGCAGGCTCATTAAGGGCAAAGTAGTCTCTACATCATCACGATCCATAGTATTTTGTGAGACAAAGGTACGATGTAGAGCATAGGAAAATGGCCACAACAATTATTTGTTAGTTAATTTTATATGTTAGGATGTGATCTTTTTACATACTTTTGCTGATGTGATGTTTCTGAAAATGTTTTGAACATTAAATTAAAGATCAAATTATAAAATATAATCTAATGTTATAGTTCAAATATTGAAATAATAAGGATCATAATTAACACACAAAAAGTAATTTCAATTCACTTTTAAAGTTTCAATTTATGCATAATTTGGTCTAGTAATATTTAAGATTTACATTTCAATCCTAAACTTAATTTCATTTTGTTTAGGTCCTTGGATGATGATAGAGGAGAGATAGAGTTATTGGAAATGAAAGAGGAGGGAGAGAAAAAGTCAAATTAACCACATTTTAGTCACAAAGATTGATCTTGGTGTTAATAGATTTTGTCCAAAAGATAAGGTTCAATGAATGAAGTTTTTCCTTTACATTCATGTTGAAAACATAGACCAATTTTTGTGGAAAAAAGTTATATTCAATTTAATTTTGATTTTTAAAGTGATTAGAAAGAGTTTTAAAGTTAAAAATAATTTAATTGATGTTTATAAGATGTTTTCCAGTTAATTATTTTATATAAAATAAATTACAAATTACAATTTTTAGGCTAAAAGAACTTAAACCGCAATTTCCTAAACAATAAAGATGACTATAAATTGTTATAGTTGATGATGAACAATCTATTAGTTTAACTAGATAGATGATATGTTATCCATCTTATTTTAAAAAAATGATCAAACAATAAAATGGAATATGCCTTTAGGGTTTGTTGTAGGTAGTGTGCTCCTTCCACGTTTCGGTTCGAATCCCACCAGTGCAAACAACTCCTTTGGGCAGCGAACTTGGACGAAGCCCATGAATTAAATGGTTCTTCCGGCTTGTCATGGTGCAGTTGAGCCATGAGATTAGTCAGCCTCAGTGGTTTAGATTACCCATTCAAAAAAAAGTTTTGTTGTAGGTGCATTTTATATACAGATATGAACTGGATTAAAAAACCAGAGAGTACAAATAATGAGCGGGTCAGGCCATATATGCTTGAAATTCATGAGCTCCAGCCTTGCCTAATTTAAGAGAGGTCCGGGGTTGGGTTTTGTGGGATCAAGTCATGCTAAAAGGTATCATCCTGAATGTAACCTAACCCCCTTGTGTCTCGACCTAGACCATCGAGCTACCCAACCTATGAAAGGCATTAAAGGGTCTTTTTAAAATGGGTTGAGCCAATAAGCTTGAATCATGAAGCTTAAACCGTGCCTAATTTAAGGGAGTTTCGAGTTTGACCTAGTAGTGTCAAGTCAACAAAATAGAACCTTAACTCATACCTATTAAAATCTTTTTTGTCTTAGGCCCAGATCATCAAATGATAACTTGATTGCAAAAACCAATTTTATTAAAGAAATAAGAAAAGGCAAGTATGGTCAAAAACTAATTTGACTCAGTGACCAAGTATGACCCGGTCAAAAACTTGATTGCAACCCATTGATTTTTTTATTTTCTTTAACTAAAACGATATAGTTTTGATATATATATATATATATGTGTGTGTGTGTGTGTGTGTGTGTGTGTGTGTGTGTGTGTATAGAATAGGCGTGGGCAATCACAGTTCCTTTGCTTTTCTGTTTGCATTTTTGTTTTTAGTTTTTTTATGATTACGCCTCTTTTTTTCGTTTCTTCTTTTATTTTTCTTTTTGCTTTTTTTTAATTATTCTTTTTCCTCTGTTTTTACTTCTTTTATGTATTTTTCCTTATTATATATTTTTCTTTTTCTACTTATATATTTTTGTTTTTAATAATCAGGTGTCCAAGCTCGCTTAAATACACCACGATTAATCTCCATATCTTTTTTTATATATAATCAGGGTGTCCAGACCCATATTTTTTTCTAAAGTGTTTTCCTGCTAATATATTTTTCTAATTCTTGGGCGAATGTATTTAAAAAACAATATGAATTGCTTGATGCTTTTACGCTTATATTTTTTTCTTTTGCTTATACATTTTTTGTAATCATGGTCTCTTAACCAACTTAAACTCTTTTTTTCACTTATATATTTTTTTCACTTATATTTTTTCTTTATAACCACGATCTTCGGGCCAACTCAAGTGCACCACCACCACTCCTCGGACCAAATCTATTTTTTGATAATCAGGGTATCCAGGTCAGCGTGGACACACCATGACTAATCTCCAAACTAATTTTTTATTTTTTTTCCTTATACATTTTTTTTCACTTATATAATTTTTTTTATGACTGGGATTTCCAGTCCAGCTTAAGCACACCACTACTAATTCTTGGACTGATTAAAAAAAAACAATATGGATTGCTACAATGATTTCATACTTATATTTTTTTCCCACTTATATATCTTTTTATAATTGAGATCTCTGGGATAACTTAAGCGCACCATGACTAATCCTCTAGCCATTTTTATAACCGGTGTGTCTGGATCAGCTGATGCGCACCGCGAGTTCTATAAGTATATACCCTCTATAAGACAAAATCCAAGAGTTGGTTATAGGGGTGTATTGATAATTTACCAATTATATTTTCTGTAGCGGTGTTATGGGCGCGTCTCCGGGCACGACGCCAAATTCAGAGCTCATGCACATTTTGGATAGCGCGTGCGGCGTAAAACTTCTAAAAATGTATATTAGTTTTTTATATACTCATTTTATTATGTAAAGTGTGTTTTAAATAATACAATAATCATAATATCCTCAAATAAGACGAAAACGTTATTCCACTGTTCATATGACGAAAAAAAAGACTATTGCAATCCACAGTGCAACTTATTGTTGATAGAAAAATACAACTTATTTTATACTGGTTATTTCATTGAAACCTACTAAACAAATAAATTTATATTCATTTAAAATTTATATATTTTATACAAAACTTGCACTTCATAAAAATTATATACAGATTTATTATTTTGTCTAAATTTATGCTATGATAAAAAAAATCATACATAATAAATATTTTTTATGTTGAAAAAAATATGATTCCGCCCGCGACGAGGCGCGGGTGCCATGGCTAGATGTTTTCTTTTATTTTTATTTGTTCTTTGGATTAGATGATTTTTATAATTTTATTATTTGCACAATAATAATGATAATTTTAGTGATTATTTTTTATAAAAATCTTTTGATTTTTTTTAAAAAGATTTTCCTGAAATTTTAATTTATATCGGTGGTTATTTTAGATGTAAAAATACTCTATTTTTCCCTTTATTCTTTTTTTTTTTTGGTTTTTTGTTTCTTTATTTGTTCTTTAGATTATATGATTTTTATGATTTTATTATTTATGCAATAATAATGATAATTTTAGTTATTGTTTTTTTATTGTTTTTTTTTATAAAAATCTTTTATTTTTCAGGGCAATTTAATTATTTTAATTTTTTTAGCAGTAATGTTAATAATAATTTTAGCTTTTATAGCAATGATAATGACAATAATGTCAGGATGAATTTTCAATCTATGTTTTCATCTTTTTGTTGATAGAAAATTAACATTTTTTTTATTTGATTATTGTAGGTATTTTCACAATTTATATTTTATTTTTGTTTGATTTAAATTGAATAATAAAATGAATTAATCTTAATAAAGTGAACTTAATAATTCAGATATTCTAGTTTTCTTGCTTTTTTAATGATGATGATAAATTTATACTGATTATTTCGTTTGAAACTACTAAACAGATAAATTTATATCGATTTTAAATTCATATATTTTATAGAAAACTTGCAGTTGACATGAATTCTGCACAAATTTATTATTTTAGCTAAATTTATATTATAATAAAAAATACACACAATTAATATTTTTACATTGAAAAAATATTTTCTTGCTCATGGCGTAAGCTGAGCATTGTCTAATATATATAATAGGCGTGGGGAAAACACTGTATCAATGTTTCCCCACGCCAATATATATGTATATATATTATTATAATATAAAATAATATATATATATATATATATATTCTTTTGGTGTTTTTGTTCTTTTTGGACAAAAAATAATCCATATTATATATATTTGTGTTTTTAGATTTTATTTTTATTTTATTTATTTATTTTATGTATTTTATTTATATCGGCTACATTGTATTTTATTTTTAAATTTTTATTATTATTTTCTGTTCCCAAAAATATCTGTATCAATCTACAATTTTTTCACGCGCCATTATATATATATATATATATATATATATATATATATATATATATATATATACACACACAATAAAACACGTCCTGGTTTTACTGTGTTAATCCACAGTAACCCTTTGAGGGCATGAGTTCGAATTTCACTCTCAACACATTTTTTTTAGCGAATCCACATTAAAATTAGATTTAATATATATTTTTGAGAAAGATGAACGAATGTTGAGGTGGCCGAGCGGGTTTATGAGGCGAGAGACAAAAATTCCGTTCGAGAGGTTGGGGGTTCAAGTCCACTCTTGACAGATTTCTATTTTACTTAAAAATATGATTAATTTTTTTAATGATTATGATAATTTTCTTGCTTTTTTAATGATTATGATAATTTTATGTTGGTTATTTCGTTGAAACCTATTAAACAGATAAATTCATATCGATTTAAAATTCATACATTTTATAGAAAACTTGCACGTGACAGGAATTATATATAAATTTATCATTTTAACCAAAAATATATTATAAAAATATAATTAAAAATTTTTTGTGTTGAAAAAAATATGGTACCGCCCGCGACGAAGCGCGGGGCATTGGTTAGTGTGTGTATATATATATATATATATATATATATATATATATATATCATTTTAACCAAAATTATATTATAAAAAAACAATTAAAAATTTTTGTATTGAAAAATATGGTATCACCCGTGATTGAGGCACGGCGCATTGGCTAGTATATATATATATATATATATATATATATATATATATATATATATATATATATATATGGTTAATGTGATGACCTAATCAAACCAATGACTTGGGTTTTAGGCTAGATTGACCACCAGACTGAGTTTAAAAACACCAGTATAAGGTAAGTCATGGTTGGGCTTACTGAAATTAGGTTAATAGTCTAAATATATCAACCAAGGCTTATCCAAAATCCTTATGTTCTAGTCCAGACCATCGAGATGTCTGATTTATGAATAACTTTTAGTATTGAGAGTATTATACAAATTGCTTTTCAAAATACTTCTTATTTGAAAATATATTAAAATAATATATATATTTTTAAATATATCTTTGATATTTTCACGTCAAAACAATTCAAAACTAAAAATATATATTTTAAAGCTAAAACAAATTAAATTTTTTTAGAAGTATGGTCAAACTAATCTTAAACACGCGTAAGTGACAAGATGTGTTTTGTCCTATTCCTATCAACTAGTCCAAATTAATAGCATGTTTGAGAGCGGTTGTGGTTATATTTTGAAAGTGTTTTTTATTTAAAAATATATAAAAAAATATTTTTTTATTATATATAAAAATTATTTATGATATCAGCACATGAAAATGATTTTAAAACACCAAAAAATATTTAAAATAAAAAAATTCAAATTTTGAGGAAACAACGTATAACTCGCTCTCCCAAACAAGTTCTAATTCTAGCATCTAACATTGCTTAAGAGTTAAGAACTTATACGTCATTTGTTGCTTTTATGGTTGGAAAACACATTTGCAAAAACATTAAAAATCGTTTGCCTCAAAAGTTTTCAAATCATTTTAAGATAAAAAATAAATTTTAAAAAATAAAAAATATTATTTTGATTTATTTTTCAATAAAAAAACAATGGTATGTCAACTTTGAGATCCTGAAACAATAATCTTTTCCATGCATCATCTGTTGTTTATGGTGCTTCAGAAAATTCTCAGCCAATTGGAAGGGTTGACGTGATCCTGCCTTGTGGGGGAGGGGAATTGGCAAAGCTTTTGCTTCATGAAATTGCATTCAGTGACTTGTAAGGCAATCGTGGGGGTTCTCTACCGACATGTCGTCTAACATGGAATCCCAAATCTAAGTGGGCCAAAGCCCATCCATGTTGGGCCCTTTAAGTTTTTTTTACCATCATTTGTCATTCTCCTGATATGGAGGACCTGAAAAAGAAATAAATTAAAGAAAAAAAAGGCCAAAAAAACTTTCATTTTATCGTTTAGTCAATCTGGGAGATCTGCAAAAAAAAGGAGCTGCCGTGGATCTTCAAGACAAAGCCTTTTCCGATTGATCTAATCAAAATTACACACACACATATACACGTAGAGAGGGAAAAAAAATGAATATATTCAGATTAGCTGGGGACATGACCCATTTGGCTAGTGTCCTTGTTTTGCTCCTTAAGATCCATACTATCAAATCCTGTGCTGGTAAGCTGTAGAAGTCTCGGTTTTTCTGCTTTTTTTGATGTGTTTAGGTTAATGGGTATGCCTTAGATTTTGTTTTCTGTTTGAAAGTTTGTATCTTTGTTGTTAATGATAACTGTGTTTCTGCTTCTTTTCATCCTGGGTTTGTGTTTTGGTGAAATGGGCTGTTGTAGGTGGAAGTAATAATGGTATTTTGTTTGATTTTATAGACTCAAAATGGGTTCTTTCTTTGGTTAGTAGAGAGATAGGGAGAGGAGTGTTGTGCTACCGTTGGTTAGATAATATGATTTGTTGTGGTCATGTTGGTGTTAGACATGGACAGGAGGATATATTAGATGGAGAATGTGTTGGCATGATTTATAGTAGCTTAAAGACTTATAGATAATTAGATGAACCCTCTATTACATATGGCTTTTTCGTATTCAAAGAAGTTCCATTGAGTGAATTTTTGTCTCCTGATGTTTGCATAGTCCTTAGGTGAGATGTTTGTGTGATAGCAATCAGGGTTGCAATGCAAGTAAAACTGTAACTAGAAACAACTGAGAAATGGTAATAATGACATGGAACTATGTAGTCCCTGAGTGTAATTTTGGACCGAATCTTATCATGGTAAACTGTAATAGTAGCAGGGGTTGTTGAAAAGATATGGCCCGTGAAACAAAATTTGAAAAAGAGCGGGAAGGTTTCTACTTCAATTTGAAAGAGCAAGAAGTTCATGAGATTAGAATAGCTTGAAATCTTAGAAAATTGCTGAAACGAATTGCCTTGGATTAATTACAAATTGATTCAGATCACTGCAGTGTAGTTAATAATCAATAAGGGTGAATGTGACTGATGGTTGGAAGGTGTTTGGCATATTAGTGATGATGTTGATTCTAATTTGCTAAAGTGAGTAGCGAACCTTCTGCTGATTGGATTTTGTTTTAATCCACATTGCTAAATCAAATGTATTTCTGATTTACCTGGATTTCTGATTACAATTTTGCTGAGTTATTAAAAATACAATAGCTGATTACTGGTGGTATTTTGGTCTGGTATGATCTCCAGTTCTCTTGTTTTGTACAGCAGCTTGCAAAAGATAAAAAAATATCTTCATCTGGAGGGATAATACCAATTTGGAAGAATATGAGAGGGTTGCACTACTCATTTTTGCTTTAGTTGTAGGTTGTTATTATGGAATAAATTACTGGTTGGGACCATCTAATAGAACTATCAATGTGAAAGGGAAATAGTTTTTCTTGCTCTCTGTTTTTCACTAGGAGTGGATGTGTTGGGTTTCTTAGTCATCTACTCCTGGCAGCCCTTTCCTAGCTCAATTGTAAGTGTGCTTGTGTGGTTAGATTGAGGAATTCTTCCATAGAACTTGCTATGCTGTGATGGTGATGTGCTGAAAACAGGATTATGCAGGGAGAGATTTGTCCCGTGTCAACTTGTCATGCATGCCTAGAATCATATCTAAATTACTATGTGTCCATAATAAATAGCCAAACTAACAGATCTTGAGCCTTCTCATTCAACTCTATGCATCTGCTTTGCACCTTTTAAGTAGGAGTTTGCTTTTTTGTATTTAGTTGTCCTAATTTTCATTCGCACTATGTTCTATCTAGTCCAGCACATGGCAAACTGTTTTGGCTTTCAGCAGTCGTAGACTTTTGATTCCCTGTGTATTTGCAGGTGTTTCTCTAAAGACCCAGGAACTCTATGCTCTTGTTTTTGCCTCTCGCTACTTAGATATATTCACCAGTTATGTCTCATTTTATAATACGGTGATGAAATTGATTTTCCTGGGAAGCTCATTCTCAATTGTTTGGTACATGCGACACCACAAGTTGGTCCGGAGATCTTATGATAAGGATCATGACACCTTTCGGCATTTTTTTATTGTGCTGCCCTGCCTTATTTTGGCCTTGCTTATACATGAGAAGTTTACCTTTATAGAGGTAATATTTTTGTTCCGCCTAATTATTTTGAATGCTTCGATTCCCATATTGTTTGTCCAAGATGTTAACAGCAATGTGATAAGTGCATCTACACACAGACATATCTGACTACTGCATCTTTGTGTGCACCTTTAAGATTGATTGGGCCTATGCTATTCTTATCAGTCATATATTTTGACTTTGATGTATCATGAAAAATGGTTGACCAGGTAATGTGGGCATTCTCCTTGTATCTGGAAGCAGTTGCCATACTTCCTCAACTAGTATTGTTGCAGAGAACAAGAAACATTGACAATCTGACGGGACAATATGTTTTTCTCCTTGGGTATATCTTATTGCATAATCCTTGTTTTAATCTTAGATCAACATGGTATTTTTGTATGGTACAGTCTGAGTACATCCTATCTTGGTTCCATATAGCAATGCCATTTCTCTATCTATTTTTCCTATGTTTTTTTTATTTGAAAAGCTGACTTTGTTTGTAACTTAATATTCACCATTCTCGCTCAACTTTAAACCCAACAATTAACAATTGGATTTCTGTTAATCATTTTAGTCTTATCTGCTGCAGGGCATACAGAGCATTGTACATATTAAACTGGGTTTATCGCTACTTCACAGAGCCACACTATGTCCATTGGATAAGTATGTCACCCTCTGTACGTGCATTTATCGGCTTATCCCTGTAAAAATCTCGTACTAATATTTGGCTATCTAAATGTTTTTGCAGCCTGGATATCGGGACTTATTCAGACATTGCTGTATGCTGATTTCTTTTATTATTATTTCCAGAGGTAAGTCCTTCAATCTACTGGAAAAGAATCCAATCTTGTGCTGATGATTAGAGAAAATGAGTTTATTTTTGTGTTGTAGCTGGAAGAACAATGTGAAGCTCGAGTTACCGGCATGAGCAAACTGGGGGAAGATGCACTCATTGGACTACAATTGCTTTGCATTTCATCACAGCCTTTTTTTGCCCTTTGAATTTATTTGATTTATTTTTATTGACTGTGTTTGAAAATGCCAGTAGATTTTGGTTTCCTGTTATACACTAGCATACATGTAGCAAAATTATTGAAGGATGTTGTTAAATGACTTTAGACTCAAAAATCTTCAGTTGAACAGAAAAAAAACCAGAGATCATATCAATGTTGAAGCTGTTTTTATGGTCGCTTTTAGAGCCCCGGCTTGTTCACCTCATCCTCATTGTCTAATCTTCCAGCTGTTCTTTGTTTGAGCTTGGGATTGCCACCGAAGTCCCCACTGCTAGTCACTGAGGTCGTCTGGCCTCACTGGATGTCACTACGCTACAACTGTGTTTTACTTTCAGCACAAGTGTTTGGGAAGATCCAGTCTTCTACTTCTTGTTTTCGACCTGTTAATGCAATTAACAAGTATGTGGTTTTTCACGGAGTTAATGATGTTTTTTATTTTTTTATTTTTAATATTAACTATGATCTAAAAAATAAAAAATATTTTTAATATCAAATGATCTGAACATATATAAAAATAATTAATTTAAAATAAAGAAAATTAATATATATTTTTAAAATATTTTTAAAACACAAAAACAAACCATTTTAAATAAAAAATTTATATGAAGGGATAAATATGTGCTATAATTTCTTAGTGTACATTTAGAGTGTACGGTCAGATCTAGATTATATTTATTTTTGGAATGTGTTGCCACAATTAGCTATTAATTATTTATAGGCAGACAGGTGTGGTTAGTAAAATTATAAAAACTAAATATGTTGTCACAATTTCGTTATTAATTCTTACTTTGTGTATGGCAAAACTATCCCTTAAAAATAATTACAATTGTATTATATATAGCTGGACAATTTGTTTTACCAAATAACCATTCAAATATAGCTCCTTTTTTTCATTTGTCAAATTATATATATATTTCTTTATGTTTTGGTTAATCATTATACATGGTTTACTATAGAAATGACATAATTAAATTATTATTATTATTATTATTATTATTTACCATAGCAGTGATAAAATTGAAATTTTTAGGTTTTTTTAATAGAAAAGAAGCTTTTCTTATATTTATTTTCTCTTTATACTTGACATTTTTATCATTGTACACCTAGCCTATTTATTACTATTTTTTCTTATCTTTATTTTAAAAATATTTTTCTTAGGTTTTTTCCTTACACATTTTTAGAAAAAGAATTACAATATCTACATTATACTTATTTATATTTGTTTTTATGTTTTGTAATTTGTTTTAATGATAATAACAAAGATGAGAGCGAATGTTTTTATGTAATAACAATAATAACATAACAAAGATGAGAGTTGTTAATAACATGACAAAGATGAGAGTGAATGATAAAAAAGGTTTATCATATATCAAAACTCTTAAAACCAAGAATACAAGGGAAATATATAATATTTTTCATTTTTTATTCTTTTATGTTTTTACTTTTAAAACGCTATCACAACATTTTATATAAAAACTTAGAAAATCCTAATAATACTAAATAAGAAAAAAAACTAGGAAAACATCATAATAAAAATAGAAAAAGTAACTATTTATCTATACAAGTTCTTACATCAATCTTATGGTGTTGAAGGTAACTCATTCTTGAGTTTAGTTTTTAGTTAAAAAATATCTCCCGTCAATAATTTTTTTATGTGGGTCACTTTGTCATAAGTCTCCAACATCTTTGTATAAGTCATCTATCATGGATCCCTAACACAATATTTTTTTGTGCATTTTCTATAGTGAATCCCTAACACAAAACCTTTATGTGGATCACCTCATCATGAGTCACCTACCAAGATTGACTTTGCAAATATGGGAAAAAGATTGTGAGAAACAATTGGCGTCGCGGGTTGGTGCCAAGATATGATGGGCCGTTTGAGATGATGAAGAAAGTGGGCACTGTTGCGTAGAGACTGAAGTTGCCAGAAAGGTTTAAGCTTCATCCCACATTCCATGTGAGTTATCTAAAGCCTTTTCATGATGATATCGAGGATTCAGAAAGGAGAATATCACTAAGGGCTCCACCTATGATTTGAAAACAATTTGAGTAGATAATCGTGAATATTATAGACCAGAGGAGACTTGGTCATCACAAAATAATCAACAAACATAATTTCTTGTAAAATGGACAGATGGTTGGGAGGTTTCGTGGGAAAAAGACATTGACTTGTGACAATTTGAAGACTTGGTGCAGGACTACCTTAGATCTGATCCAACGAGGATGCTGGTTCCTTCTGGTAAGGGAGGTTTGTCACAACCTCAGGTGCGAGGGCGCACCAACGAGTCACAGCTAGGTATTGACAGCACGTAGATGTAGGAGCAACATTCGTGGGCAGTGTAGTTTTCGGCAACGAGCATGACAAGTGCGTGCAAGCAATGGGGCATGCTTCACAGTGCGCTGAGCTTAGATGATGGACTGTCTAAGGTTGCTTAAGTGTACGTGAAGACTGGCAGCATGTAAAATCATTTTGGGTAATTGGTTTGTGGGGTGACAGACAAAAGAATTTACTAGGTAGTTGGTTGTCATGTCAGCATGTAAAATCATTTTGGGTAATTGGTTTGTGGGGTGACAGACAAAAGAAGTTACTAGGTAGTTGGTTGTCATGTCATGTTGTAATGGATCTGCTTAAAGGTAGTTTTCATAGGTAATTTCCATGGCATTGTTGTATAATATGTGTCTTAACTCTTAACATGTGTAACATGCAAACATGAGACTGTGCATAGCACACACCTTGTTGTGGTGTATTCTTTTGTTGGCGGATTAAAAAGGTTAGGTTGTTCTTGTAAATTGATTGATATATTACTTGTGTTCTTGATTGTCGAAATTGGTGAGAGTTTGTGGGAAAAACTCTTGGGCGCATGAAACACTTAGATCTTAGACAAACACAAGTAATTTGGAAGAAAGGTTGAGTCTAGTAACGAGATTAGACCGTCGCGTTGGGATCAAAATTGTGATGAAAATTTGGTCCCCGTGACAGTAACCATCCAATCCCTCTCTGGAAGGTTTTCTTTAATTAAAAATAATTAATATAGCCGTTTTAATTAATGACCCCCTATAATGCATCACTATAATCGTTATAATTAATTACTATAACCATTTTGTATTTAAAATGAATTAATTGATTTTAATTAACTGGTCACGTTTAATTATTGTAAATATAACTGGTAAACTACAATTTCAGATCTCATCTAAACACTTATTCTTCTCATAATGACCTTTACTTAAAATTATATAATTTTATTATTAAGTTAAATCAAGAAATAATTGTTTTATTTGCTTGCTTAATTTATTTTTTCTAGCATTCAATTAGTTTTAATTCTAACAGAAACCCTTGTGAACAGGGTTATACTTGAGAAGCAGAGGACTTTTATTGGAGAGATCTTCTTCTATAAACTCGTATGGAATAGCCTTCAATTTTAGAGCCCATATCACTCGGTAAACAAATGAACTGGGCAATGCTCCAAGCAGCTTCGTTCCTTCGGCCATGACTGAGAGGCTTGCGGCAAGGTTATGAATTCTGTTTGGAATGATATTTTGTTTTTTTAATTGGAACATAATGTTTCGGTTTTGAATTATTGTTTCGAGACTTTTTATTGTTTATGTATGTATATAATTAAATATATTAATTCAATTTTTTTAGTTCAAATATAAAAATAAAATTATTTAAAAGTGTGTAATTTAATCGAAAAACACAGTAAAATGATTTTTCTAAACAAAATTATGAACATGTATAATATTATGAGAATACCATCATAAATCTCGTAAGGTCATTACATTCTCTGATTGCTATGGAATTTCAACATAATATATATAAATATGTCAAGAGACTCCTCGTAGAATTTCATCTCAATCTAAAGGTCGGATAAATAGATATAAATGATATCTTAAAATTATTTATTATTAAAAAACACTATTTGAACGAAACGGCACAGATCGAAATGATACCGGCACCTTTCGGCCGGTATTTGGCCAAAATATCCCAATGTACCAAAATTTTAACCGAGATAAAAACGATACCGTTTTATCTCGTTTTTAGCCGAGTACAAAACATTTTGGCCAAAAGAAAAAGAAACTAATGATTCTTCATCGTTACCTCCCACACTCCTTTATAGAGCTAATGCAATGGATCTTGCTTGGCCAGCATTCTAACTTTCCTCTGAAATTGGTGATCTTTCGATTTTTCAACAAGTCTAAAAGTCTCTAGTTTACTAAAGGCATAGAATACAGTCTTCGAAAAAGAGTTCTTCTTCCATATTGATGTGTTTGTTTACATAATCATATTCATAAACAAATGTATTTATATAATATATATAGCCAAATTCAGATATTGAAGATGCTAAAACATGATCTAATTAGATTAAATATACTATATTTCTTTTCTTTTCTTTTCCTTATGCTCAAGTTTAATCGTGTTTTTGAGTTCAATTATATTTTTAATTTCTGGGAAAAAGGTTTGAATTTTATTCTCTGTCTATTCTTATTTAATTATGTGAGAAATGAGACATAATGACAAAGACAATAAATCAAATATTAATTTAAACCATGTTCGGTAGTGAATAGTGACGTGTCGCTTTACCGCCAAAGTTCTTCACTCGATGTTGTTTTTGGAATCGAGGAAACCCACCTCTCTTTTAGATATTTTTGTGGGATTGAGTTAAGTGAATAAAACCCCGATTGTTTCAGATTTTTATAAAATGAGTATACCTTGACTTGAACCCTATTAGAGACCTCGATGTTATTAATTTTGACTTAATGTTATCTTCTTGATGTTGCTATATGATAGCCGTCTGCATGATCATATCTTTAATATCTTTGATATATATGTGGTTGAAGTTATTTTTTATTTAAAAATATATTAAATAATATATATTTTATTTTTAATAAATTATTTTTATATCAATATAATATAAAAATATAAAAAATCATCTTTTTTTTAAAATACTTTTCAAAAGATTTCCAAACAGCCCCTCCTCACACTTTTGCCATGCCTCTTGACAGCCAAGGCAGGCAAACCGAGTTGGTTTACATAAACATTAACTTATTGTGCCAAAATAAGGTAAGCTTTTCTTTGTATATGCGCGTGGTCCTTTGCTTTTCGTATAACACGTCTTATTTTGAGGTATTTGGTTTTTTAGAGTTAAATTATTTACATTTTTATTATTCATTAAAATTCTGATAATTCAATTAAAATCTGATAGTTTAAATTTAATAAATAGTTAAATTATTATAAGATTCAACCTTAGCTATTAAAGAATAAACGATTCTCTTTTGACCATTGAGGCTTAAACATGAAAGATGAAGCAATAGGCTTGAAATCTAATGTTATAGAACAAATTATTATTTTACTTGTTTTATAATTTAAGTTTTGAAATTAATTTGGTTATTTAATATGATAACAAAGCGTTAATAACCATGAAATCATGAATTTAAATCTCACCCTCTCATTTTAAGTCTCACAATCTCATTCTAATTAATAAAAATAAACATAAGTGAGGGTGAGTCTAGCTTAAATGTTTGCTTAGAATTGCGGTAGTAATTAGTTTTCACAGTATTTTTGCTTGAAAACAGATAAAAAATATTTTTTTATATCAGCACATTAAAACAATAAAAAATAATTAATTTGAAGCAAAAAATAATTTTTTTCTTAAGAAGCTCTTTTCCATCGCTAAAACAAACATGCTCTAAAAACCTTACTTATAATACTATAGAATAATATAGATTATATATCTAGATTTTATCTAATAACTTCAATTTTTGAGATTGAATTGGTTATTTATATATAATATCCCATCATCAATTACACTACTATTTTGAAGAAAAACTCACTTAAAAATATATTATAAAATAATATAAATAATAATTTAAAATCTCAACTAAATTCATTTAATACATAATCTTTATTAAAAGCTATTGGTGGTTTCCTTGCATATAGATATCTCTGGAGGTGAAATTAGTATTGGGGGCAAGGGAGATTTTTCTTTTCTTTTCTTTGTTACTCTAATGAAAGAGAAATCGTCGTTGCCGTGGATGTGACTACAAAAAATGACAACGTCAAACTTCGGACATTGCTGGTTGGATATTTATGTTGATATTCTTTTTGAAGTATGTTTTATTTAAAATTTATTAAATTAATAATTTTTATTTTTGAAAATTATTTTAATATATATATATATATTAAAATAGATAAAAAATTAATTTAAAATAATTTTTTCAAAACATAGTGTCATGCATGGAAAAATGAGATGCAACTTATTAATCTTTCAAAAAAGAGAGAAATAAACCATGTGATCTAATATATGAAGTTAGGATTAAGAGGTTTGATTTCCTTATGTTTCAGGTTAATATAATAATCACTAGAGACTTACATAACCGTTAATTTCATGTTCGTAGGATTAATCCAGATGCGCGCAAGGCGATACATTTTTTGTTGTTTCTCCCTCTTCTCTCGGCCTATAAATATAGTTTAGTCCTTAATATATATATATATATATATATATCATAATAATAATAATCTAAAAATATTAAAAAAATTAGTTTAAAATAAAAAATAATTTTTAAAATATAGTGTCATGAATGGAAAAATGTGATACTTCTTCTTCATATTTCAAGAATAAAGGAAAGAAATTATCTAGTAGGTAATCTAGTGGTACGAGTTTAAAACTAAAAGGTTTGCTCCTGATTTCAGGTTCAAGTCTTGTGGTTGTTAATATGATGACCACTAAATATTTACATGGCTGTTAATTTCAGTTTTTGAAATTGATTGAGGTATGTAAAAACTGACACAGACACCCACGTTAATAATAAAAATAAAAGAAAGACTTTTATCTCAGTCAAGATTGTGTGGAGATCACCGTATCGATGAAAGAGTTTTAAAAGTGAATTAATGGTAATAGTTAACCTCCTGCTCAAGTAAGAGTACCCTAATGATCTCTATAAAATACTGCAGTGACAGTCAACAAAATCCCACACAGTGATCTCTCAAAACATGGCTGAAGTTAAGCTGCTAGGAGCATGGCCTAGTCCTTTCAGTTACAGAGTCATCTGGGCACTGAAACTTAAGGGCATACCATACGAGTACTTTGAAGAAGACCTTTCCAACAAAAGCCCTTTGCTTCTTCAATGTAACCCTGTCCACAAAAAGATTCCAGTTCTCATCCATGGGGGGAAATCAATCTGCGAATCCACTGTAATTCTAGAATACCTGGAAGAGACCTGGCCCCAAAATCCACTGATGCCTGATGATCCTTATGAGAGAGCTATTGCCAGGTTCTGGGTTAAATTTGTTGAAGAAAAGGTACGTTTTTTTCTCAACGTTCTGCTCCCAAGAAATCTGCTAAACATCTGATTCGCGTTATGAGAGAGCTATGCCCGATGAAAGAAATTCTGGTTTTTATTTTTATGCTCTTGTACTGGTTGTGACAGGGTGTTGCGGTGTGGATTAAGTTCTTCAGCAGCGGAGAAGAGAAAGAAAAGGCAGTGAAGGACAGCTTGGAAATGCTGAAAACCATTGAAGAGCAAGCTTTAGGAGAGAAGAAGTTTTTCTGCGGAGACAAGATTAGCTCAGTGGACATAGCCTATGGCTGGATGGCCCGGTGGCTGGAAGTCCTAGAAGAATTGGCCGGAGTAAAACTGTTTGAACCTCAGAAATTTCCTCGCTTGCATGAATGGATGAAAGATTTCAAGGATGAGCCCATAATCAAGGAGAATCTGCCAGGACATGACGAGATGCTGGTCTACTTCAAACATAAACTCTAAAATTAATGGTATCTTGGAACAGTTTTCAGACAGATTAAGTCCTGTTATACACGCTGCTTTTAATGATTAATAACATTTGATTTCCAGTATTCAATTAAGAACCAGTTTCTGGATTTCCTCGGTGATTGTCTCATGACCCTAGTTAAATTATGGATTTGTTCGGCAGAGTTCGACATTTTCTGATGGAAAATTCCACTGGTTGCTTTCATAAACCACTGTACTCCATAGTCTTATCTTTGTGGAGTCTGTCTGAAGATTCCTTGTAATTAACCAGAGAATCCAAGATTATACGGCCAAATTGATTTTGAATCTCTATATTTTTCTCTCCTTACGTTTCCAAATCTACTGTTCATCCTGGTAAATCAAGAATGTTTCAACAGTCAATAGATACTCGGCAGAAAGTTAACAAAAGAAAAATGGCGGTCATAGGAGGAACAGTTCATTTCTCTGCATAAAGAAGTGGGTTCTTGGAGCAGGGCATCGAAAATGTCTTAAATAATTAATATCTTGATAAAGAAGTGGGTTGTTGGAGCAGGGCATCGAAATTTCTACGAAAATCACAAAGTGATGCGTCAATCACTCCATATCCACCACCTAATCCGAGGACAAGACATGCATGTATATGTTCAAAGTCAAAATCCACCTCCTGTAAGTTTCTACCAGATGTAGTTTAGTCAATGTTTCTTGCACAGAAAATTAGCTGCAGACCGTGATAATAAAATAATAATAACAAGTGGGGTGGTATGAATTCAGTGATATAGCATTATTTTATTTATCATTAGTCAATGTTTCTTGCACAGAAAATTAGCTGCGTACCGTGACAATAAAATAATAATAACAAGTGGGGTGGTATGAATTCAGTGATATAGCATTATTTTATTTATCAAAACTATGTTGTTGCAGTCATTTTAATATTGAGCCTCCCTCCCTCGCAGGATTATATTAATAAACACAACAACTCGACCCTAAACAAATAATTGAAGATCGAATACCCCCAACGTTTTCATTTTTGAATACCAATTCAAATAAAAAACCCACTTGGATTCCTATACTGCACAAGACAGTGAGTGTAGCAGTCATGATTTCGTCGTTATAGATTGTATAAAACTGGAATATTAACCAGTATGACATTGCGTTTCAAAAGTGTTTGAATAAAATTAAAAAAATTAATTATTTTTTATTTTGAATTATGTTTTAGATGTTTTTAGATCATTTTCATGTGGGTGACAATTTATCTGCTTTTTTTAGTCATTGGCCGTTGTAATTTGAATTCTGATCCATGCTTTGAAGTGGGGTGAGCTCATTCTTGTTTCTTTCTACTAAATTAGTGTATAGAGCTGGGCAGCAAGTCAAGTCAATACTAGTAAAAAAATGTTTACGTCCAAATTTGATCTCCTACCGAAACTTGGTGCCCAAGCTAGCGAGAAGTAACTATAAAACGGCTTTTCATTGCAGCTGTCCTTGCATCCTGACCTCATCAAAACAATGGCAGAAGTGAAGCTGTATGGTTTTTGGCCGAGCCCTTTTAGCCACAGAATCATATGGGCTCTGAAATTAAAAGGCGTGGAGTATGAATACATAGAAGAAGACCTCTCTAACAAGAGTGAATCGCTCTTGAAGTACAACCCAGTTTACAAGAAGATCCCAGTTCTTGTTCATGGTGACAAACCCATTGCGGAGTCTCTTGTTATTCTTGAATACATCGAGGAAACATGGCCTGAGAATCCATTGCTCCCCAAGGACCCTTATGAGAGAGCCATGGCTCGATTCTGGATCCATGGAGGTAATACGGTGAGGTTGTCGGTCTTATTACAAGTCTCATCGTTTATTTTTCGTTCAACTGTTTTATTATATTAAAAAAATAATCAAACTCTTTGGTTATCCAGGGTGCTGCCTTCAGTGCATTCTACCGAGGTAGCGGAGAAGAGCTCGAGAAGGCAGCTACAGAGTTGCTGGAGGGCCTGAAAATCTTGGAAGAGCAAGGTCTTGGAGATAAGAGGTTTTTTGGCGGAGAGAGTATAAACCTCGTAGACATCTCATATGGAGGGTTGGGTTATTGGTTTGCAGCCTTGGAAGAAGCAAAAGGTGTAAAAGTGCTGGAACCACGAACTTTGCCTCGGCTGCATGCCTGGGCTAAGAATTTCGTTGAGCTTCCCGTGGTTAAGGAAAACATTCCTGCCTATGATAAGATGCTGGCCTATGTGACTGACTCCATGAAGAAGCTAGCCAGGAACTAGCCTTTTAATGCTTTCGAATCCCAGTTCCATGCTTGTCTTGTCTCGTCTTGCCTTTCTTTCTCATGCATGGTTTCTGTTTCGCGCGGGCGAGCGCAGACCTTGTATTTCTCAATTTGTCAGTTTTGTTTCGGGTGTTTCTTTTTAATTAAAATGGATGGAATGTTTTGATTTTGTATTGGTATACAATTGTTTAAACTATTTAATTAGTTTATATATAATTAATTATATATATAGCCCAAAGTCCTAGCTCTGTAGAGCCCAGATAAGGAGGCAGCCGCCCTTGCGAGAGTGGCCCCAAAACTTTGATGGGTATCCTGCCCTGCTAGTTGAAGAATATGGGTGGGATTAATGATTTAATTTAAAATGGGTTTCCAAGAATCTTCGTGCTGGTGACTATGAGCATTGGGCTAAGTTAGCTGACCAGGTGCTCCAAGACCCTGTTTACAAGGACAGGTTGGGGTGGGAATTTGCCGATACTGTCCTAAATGGAAACAATAGTAGTAGTATCAGCGGTTCCTCTTCTTTGTCATGAAATGATGATGGTGATGGTGATGGTGCAGTGTAATGATTGTTGGAGATTAGTGAGAGGTTTGGCTGGGACAACGAATTGAAGTTGAGGCAGGGCAAAACGATTTGGGGGTGCCGGGGTGGGGAGCTTTTCAGTTTCAATTTAATTCCTTTATGTTTTTTGAAGGCCGAAACGGCATAACCAGTATGATACCGTTTTATCTTGTTTTTTAACCGGGATAAAAGCGACACTCGTTTTATCTTGTATTTTTAACTAGTACGAAATATTTCAGCCATTTCAACCGAAACGAAATGAAACCGACAACTATGGTATTTCTTGGTGACATGCTAATAATAATGGTGATGTAGCAACAATCTTTCAAGTCACAAACACTGATCTAAGCCAGTTTCTCAATAAAGAATTATACACAATCTGTGATCAGTTCATCACACAGGATCCTTTGAGATCCACCTATAGATGGGTAAAGTGAAGCTGCACGGGCATGGAGTAGCCCATATAGTTGGAGAGTGATTTGGTGGAACCAAGTACTTTGCCTCTCTTACATGCCTGGATTTAGCATTTTATGTTATATACGGTTTATATAATCGAATGCTAAATACATGTAGTAGCAAAAATTTAGATTATAAATATTTCTATTCATTTTTGCTCAAGCTTAAAAAAGTTCTCAATGCAAAGCAACAACATAGTTTCAAAATAATAGAAAATTTTCTGAGAGAAACCTTCCGATCTATGTCTATCTCGTAGTCATAGATGGAGTACAAAAGTTATTATTTATAGGTAGATCGAAGACCCCTTTCATCAATATATTAGCCAACTTTCTCCTCCCATCAAAGAGAAAATTAGACAATTATCCCCATGATCAATCTCCATGATCATGGGTTTGAATTAAAAAACATGAGTATGTATGTCATCAGGAACATAATGATAATTTCTCACATTTTAAAGAAATTTCAGTGATAAAAGAGAATCGTGAGAGACTAGTGGTGATTTTAGACACTCAAGGCGGATGTTTCTCTCGGACTGACTTTCAAAATCTTCAATAATTTAATGTGTTCCTCATTTATCTTCTTACACTAATAACGATTGTTGCAGCAGCATGCTCGTGCAATATTTTCTCTCTCTTAAATTTCAAAATCTACGGCTCATTTTAGTAGATTAAGGGCTTGTTTGGCACAATCGTTGTTGTTGCGGTTGAGACCGAAAAAACCAGGTTTATAAAAAGCGCTTTTAGTCGCTGTTCAGAATCGAAATTTGTGTTTGGTTAAAACTGTGGTTGATGTTGAGTTTAATGAAAAACAGTTTTGTGTGTTTGGTTACCATGTTTTTCATATTGCTGTCAACTTGTGGAATTAATTAAAAATACACATGTATACACACACATATATAAATATTTTGTTGGAATAATTTTGTATATTTATTAATAATTATTATAACAAAATAATTGAAATAATCAAACTACTTGCAATTCCATCACGAATTAAATCCATACTTGAACGCGTCTGTAATTACTCGACTATTTGATCGAGGAACTGCTGGCCATGTGTGCATCAATTGTCCCGTGGCGAGGCCGGGTGGGCTAATTCACAATCGAATGTCGTGGCGCTTGCATGTCGAATGCGGTATAAGGCTAGGTATGCGCCTCTTCTATCACCAATTGGTTTTAGAAGAGTTGGTAGCGCTCGAGGTCCTACAATTGGTATCGAGCCAAGGTCACGAGTTCGATTCCAGCGGAGCAATTGCTGAGGGGAGATTGTTGGCCATGTGTGCATCAATTGTCCTGCGGCGAGGCCGGTGGGCCAAGTCACAATCGAATATCGTGGGCGCTTGCATGCTCGAATGCGGTATAAGGCTAGGGTATGCGCCTCTTCTATCACCAATTGGTTTTAGAAGAGTTGGTGGCCCCGAGGTCCTACAGAACAACA
>CM063604.1:6729188-6761120 GCA_032356905.1 Salix exigua
TTTATTTTCATGAACATAATAAAATTTACTTAAAAAACAATACTTATCTCAATGAAAGCATGATTTTAAAATAAAAAGAAAATAAGGGATTTATTTTTTAATTAAAAATAAATGTTTTACCCTTTATGGATAAGTCATTAGAAGTGCTAATATTTTTTTTAGTTGTTATTTCTCACTCAATAAAGCATGCTGCTAATAAACAATAGATTTTATTTTCAAAACAAAAAATATGACATGAAGAAGAGAGTTTGATGCGGAAAGAAAATTTCCTCGATTATTTATTGTTTTTTCTAGTAGCAACTTTTTTTTTTTGTCATAATCAACAATAAGAGAAAAGGATATACTCTTCACGGAGTTGTTGGTTGGTTAATAGAGGAAGCAAGATTTATTGGATGGACACCCTATAAGAAAAAAGATGTTCCCAAACCTTTGCGAATCTCATCATTGTAAGGACTCCCTCCTCCACTGGAACAGTTTATATTCTTCAAGAAAACTGGAATACATAAATAAAAGGATTGTTTGGCAGAAATGATTCTGATCTACATCTGTTTATGAGATTTATATGGTTAAAAAAATCATTTTTAACATCGAAATAATCTAAAAATATCAAATAACTTTTATTTTAAAACAAAATAAAACACAGTGATGTTTACGTAATAATACAAAAAAAAAAATGGTTAGACTCCATGACACCAATAAACTCTCTATCAGTTCTCTTTAGCAAATACTCCACCGGTCTCCCATCAAATCCCCGGCAGTCCCCCCACCACATGGCAGCTGTAATAATGCTTCTGGACAGAAAAACACGGGGGAACGAAATGCAACAAATTTGACATCAAATGGCCGAGGTTAATGGGAAAATTCCCTTCCCACCCAGATAATAGGTAATTGCATCCCAAAAACAGCAGGAAACTTCTTTCGGAAATGGCTAAGGGGAACTTTCAGTCACTCATCTTTCTACAGGTGAGCCTTTCATATCAATATTGATTTAGTTTATGAAAGAGTTGATGAACTAACTTCATCTAGCAAAGACATTATTTAGAGAAGCATTTTAAAAGATATTGACCATGAAACTGCAAAAGGTACGACAGTTTCAATAAGGGCATGGGCTTCCATTTATCATCTGCATCGACAAGACATGCTCAAACAAGATAATCCACAACATTTTCCCCTCACTAATGCTAAAACACATGTGGGTATTCATGATCTTTTAATAGAAGGGGAAAATAATCACATTTGAGACAAATTCAGTCATCAACAGGATCTTGAGGAGTTTCGTCAGCTCTACGTTTAATTGAGATTACTGGACATTCAGCATGCTTCTGGCAAAATTCACTCACCGTACCCACAAAAACCCTGCAGGATAGATCAGCATGAGAGATTTCATGATAACAGGAGAGTGGAATGAGATCCCATTAACAAGTACAAACATGAATGCACATGCAATTAAGGAAACATTTGATTTGTGGAATTTCTAGTACTCAGTAGAAAGCAGAGTCATCATTGAAAAGTCACAAGCCAGGCAAGTGTCAAGCATTCCATGAATGCAATGACTAAGCAAACCTCTGAAAAGGGCCAAGACCGCGACTTCCAACTACCAGGAGATCTGGCTGGACTCGTTTTACTTCATGGCAGATTACTTCCTTGGGATCACCTTTCTTGATCCATGCTTCACAAGCAACCTAGAAGCATGCATGGGAAATAAGGTGAGGCTAAAACTAATGGATTGAATATAACCAGTTCTGTTCATTGATGTTAAAAATATGTGAAAACTGGAAATGAAGATGGAAGTGAGGTCATCCGTGCATGTGAGAAGGAGAATCTAAAGAAAATGGAATATTACCCCAATCTCATGGCATCTATTGACAAAGTACTCAAGCAGATGAAGTCCGCTAGTCCTGTCCCTATACTTCATGTTTTTAAAATCTTCAGGTGAGGCATACAAGCTATCCATGTCTTCAAAACCTGTTGAAAAGAAGATGTTAGAAGAAGAAACATCCATCAAGTTTAGGAAAAAGCATACATGGCACATGATAGGTTTCGCAGGTTGTCCAGAATGATTGAAAACACAAGGATACACCCTTGCTTCATTTTTTTCGCATTTCTACAGAAAGCGAACGTATATCGTAGCGAAAAGCGATCAACACGATTGAATTTAAGTTCACGACTTCCCCCCTTGAGAACCAAATTCAATTCATATTTATGACTCAAAGAACATATAATACGTGTGGTGATCCGTCAGATTATTTGGATTTTTATTTTTCTTGAAAAATTATAAATAAAACTAAAAAAAACCCAATTCCAAAGCATATTCACTACAAAAACCCTAGAATAAATTCGATTAAGTTGATTTAATAAAAAAGAGGGAGATGAAGAGAACCATCTTCGTCAGGGACTTGAACATGGAGGAAAAGAAGCTTAAAACCAGAGGTGTTCGAGCGAACGATCTTTTGAAGAGCCCAATCAAAAGCTCCTCTGCTACTTATCGATGCGTGTGGATACCCTTTTATTGTTGACTCGTTCACTCCTATCATTATCCGAGTTGCCTCAGCGCCTTCCATCTTCTCTTGGGAACTTGCTCTCCCTCTTCTCTCTCTCTTCATATAAGCACAGGGGAAGCGTTGTTTCGCAATTATTGGGGATCTATACAGCAGTGAGATCTAATGGGCGTATTGTACATATACAGGAGTGGGATAGTTTTCTAGGGAGGAGCTGTTACTAACGTGCGCTTCAGTCAGTTGAGTACTTAACCACTCATTTTTATTTTAAGGTCCATCGATATACATTAATTTTTATTATTATTCATTATGTTTGGTGAGTTTTATTTTTTTAGAGATGAATCTAGAAAGTGACCATTTATATTTAGTTCATGTTTGCCGTAAAATTCTTCAAATTAACATCATCATTTAGTATACCGCGCGTTGCTTTGATATTTTTCTATATAAAAAATTCATTAATTTTATACCTATTGTAATTGATTATTTTAATATTGAATTAGTATAATTGTAATTAATAAAATCTATTATAAATGATTTTTTTTCCATCTAAAAGTGATTGGATGTTTTTACCATTAAAAATATATTGATAATTATTTAATCAATAGATTTTACGATTAGAATAAAAAAATTGTTAAAATGAGCTACATACTCCAGGTAACGTATTGATTGATTTGTGTATGTTTTATTTGTTTCATGAATTATTATATTAACAAGTAGTAAAATTACAATCGATGAATTTTAACATAGATGAGTAATTTCTTTTACGCAACAAACAATTTGATTGGTACTTTTGTTTTCACTACTTTAGTAATAATTTAATTGGTAGATAGTAAAAACGCAATTAATCAAATTGATTAAAGATATATTATTTATTACTTGCAACATACTAGTTGTTTGTTGGACATGTTTTAACTATTTGACGAATAATTTATTGGACAAATAGCAAAAATGTAACTGCTAAAATTTGTCAAAAATTATTTTTTTCATTTCTTTACATATTATTATATTAAAAGTATTTTAAAACACTAAGATTAAATTAATGTGAGAATTATAAAGAAAAGTTAGTTCATTTCTTTATTAAACTTTAAGATGCTAATATCCAAAAAATAACACAGTATATAATTAGTCTCTCCTATTTTTTAAGAAAAAAGTCCCAAAAATAATTATTATCATTACTCTAAATGTTTTATCTATAGTAAAATAAATACATATAAAAACTACATAATCTTAAAATTTTTAAGTTGATTAGCATTGTTTTTTTTAAAGGATTATCAACAATTTTGTTACATGTTAAAAAATTTGATGTTGGCTACGTTAAAACACAAGGCAAGTTTTTATTATATTAGAATAGATAATTTGACATGTTTTTTCTACATGTCTTGTCTATGTAGTTTTGTATTTTTTTTTCTGTGATATAAGATCTAAAATATCATATATAAAAAAAGCGTAAATTTTTTTTTCACAAAAATAACATTGACCAATGAATTGACTCCATAGTTTCGTGTTTATTTTTTTTCTTTTATGAGAGTAGATTTATATTTAACTATTTTAAAAAATATATTCAATAACCTTAATGTTCCGGATGGTACCTGTGCATTTTTGTTGTATTTATATTAAGGTCATTTCAAAAATATATATATTAAGGTGTTGATATTAAATAAATATCAAAATATATAATTAGTCTCACATATTTATAAGAAAACATATTACAAATAATCATTATCATTATTTTGAATGTATAATATATAATATTAATAATAAATTTCAACACCTAACAATATTAAAAAAAGTAATTAAAAAAAATAAACGACAAACAAAAACAAATATAAATATTATTAGAATTTCAAAAATTATTTGCACTAAACAATAAAAAAAAAAGCAAAAAGCAAAATATTATTTTTGAAATGACCATCAACAGAAATTAAAATGCAAACGTAAAAAAAACCTTAACAACAGTAGAAATAATAAAAATTGGTGAGACCATAATTATTGTTAGAGAAAACAATTCAATAATTTCTTTTTTATTTTCATAGTATTATATTAAAAGTATTTCAGATAATCATATTAATTTGTTTTTTTTCAAAATGGTGATGTCATTTATATATATATATATATATATATATATATATATATATTGAAATGTATAACTAGTCTGACATATTTTCAAGAAAATAAAACTTAAGAAAATTCAATACCTAACAATATTAACAAAAAATAATTATGATTATATTTATAGAAATTATTTAACTTGAAGAATAAAAAAAGAGAGAAATTATAAAAAAATACTATTTTTGAAATGATTACCAACACAAATTAAAATTTAACCATTTAAAAAAATCATAATAAGAGTGGAATAAAAAAAAAGAAACAAAAACTAAGAGCATGTATATATAAAAATGGACAAAAATAAGAATTATGTAGGAAATATATAAACAAAGTTTTTTCCCTTTCAAATAGTAATGAACAACGAAACCACAGTTGAAATAACTAATCATTACTGCTTGAAATTACGATCTTCTTTAGATATTCTATAAAATAATAGTTGTGGTGCTCATTAGCTGACCCGAACATCCCTGTTATAAAAAAATTATAAGTGAATAAAAAATGAAAAAAAATGTAAAATAAGGTGGATATGGGGATAAAATGAAAACGTATATGTTAGAAAAAAATCATGATACACATAAGTTGGCTTGAACACTACGGTTATAAAAATAAAAACAAAAAAAAATGTATAAGTGAGAAAAAAAAGAAAAATATGTTAAAAAAATAGGTCTAGAGATTAATCATGATGCATGTCAGCTAACCCGTATACCATAGTTATAAAAAAAATGGAAGCCTGATTTTGAAAAAAAAAATCATTTTTTCAAACAATAATGAGAAAAACTAATTGTGGTGCGTGTAAACTGACATTGTAACAACCCATATTTTTCCTCCTCTAAAAAGAGTGGATAAAGCATGAATTTTTATTCTCTTCGAAATTTCTAACGGAATTTCAGCATAGTCTCCCCTATACTGGGAGATCCCAAGTTATTCACAACCCAACCTGCACAATTTGAATCACATCTCATCCATAATCACATCCATTTTAATACAATCAACAACATAATTCATTCCATAATATGCTGAGGACCATATTCATTCTAGAACTCCATCTTACATCACACATAAAAGATAAAAATTAAAAGAGCAAATTCGTACATGAAAGTTTCACATATAGATACATATATACATATACATCGAACATAACACAATTTAATATTTGAAGATAATCTAGTACTTCCTAATATCCTGAGCGTAGATTGATACATTTAATATTACAGAAACAAAATTTAATTCCATACAATTTACAACATGTCACCATAACTTTCTAAGTTTCTATTTTACAAAAAGGAATTAAGACTTAAAATCTATTCCTGACGAGAATGAGAAGAACCTGCAAAATATAAATTTTTCATATGAGTGGAACAATTTAGTAAATACTAGCAATTTCAGAAGAATTTGAGTAACATATCCCATCAATTTACTTAAATCATATGAGATTCTAAACACAATCATATGCACTCTTTTAAGGTTATATAAAAGAAGAATTATTTCTTTTTTACTACTTTTCCCCCCTTTCACATCGAAGAGACTATAGTCGACACTAATGACCTCCAATAGTGTCTCTAGTTATCCGTCCTGAAATAGACTAATCAATTTCATGAAAATATTGACATGAACCTAACCGTGGGCGTCATTAATTATATATATTTTAAAACAAAACCAAAGTAGTTCATCTTTGTCCCGTTATTTCCTTAGGAGGTTTTAGCGTATGCAAATGTCAAAGATCCTTGATATCATTAGCTTTCATCTTAGAAGGCTAATAAATTTTGCCGATATCGATGTCACCTATCGATATCAACTTACTATTTCAAAATTGAATAGTTAATCAAATTTATACATTATGCCGATATCGAGGTCACCCGCTCATATCCTTAACTATTCAGAAATCGAATAGTTAATCAAATTATAAATCATGCCGATATCGATGTCACTTGCCGATATCATTAACTATTCCAAAATCGAATAGTTAATCAAGTTTATAAATCATGCCGATATCGACGTCACTTGCCAATATCATTAACTATTCCGAAATCAAATAGTTAATCAAGTTTATAAATCATGCCGGTATCGACGTCACTGGCCGATGTCATTAACTATTCCGAAATCGAATAGTTAATCAAGTTTATAAATCATGCCGATATCGACGTCACTTGCCAATATCATTAACTATTTCAAATCGAATAGTTAATCAAGTTTATATATCATGCTCGATATCGACGCCACCTGCCGATATCATTAACTATTCCAAAAATTGAATAGTTAATCAAGTTTATACATTATGCCGATATCGACGCCACCTGCCGATATCATTAACTATTCCAAAATTGAATAGTTAATGAAGTTTATAATTCATACCGACTAACTCGTTTCGTTTACACACAAACACACATATATATACATATATAAATAGATATGTTTTTCCATCCCCTAAACTTTCCTTTACCCGTTTCCTTTTCCTCCCAATAAGCACCAAAAGTATATCATAACCGGCAAAGTAAGTAATATTATATAATAAGAGAATATAGGTACCAAGTACCCACCTGCTGTGAATGTTCGACTTGCGTTACCCTGTTGTTGTTGTTGCCCTTCACCCGCGGTTCTTCCTGAAACCACAATTACCCACCATTTATTTATTTATATTAATCCCCATATACACAACAACAATAAAAAATGGTAATATTATTCATTTCCCTTTTTCCAATTCTTCGCTTTCTCACTTATATTTCTTAATATCATCCTTAAATTTTTCAACTCATTTGTAGTCCAAATAGAACATCATAAATTCAATTTCTTATCACCCTTTATTTTCTTCTTTTATTTTATTTTTTAGAAAATCAATACACACTTTATGAAGGGAAAGGGACAATTTTTTCTCTCCTTAACATGGCTAAATCTTTGATATTTTCTCAACTTGGCCGAAATTGTCAACACATGTGACAGCTTGACCTCTCCTCAGAGTTTTACCCATATCTGGAGTTACAGAACTCCAAATTAGACGGGGTTGGACTCGTTGGAAAGCTAACACTCCCAGCTACAATTTCTATGAAGGGACCCTACCCTAATTATATGTTTTGCAGGTCCAAATATCCCTAAGAAATAGGGAAACGAAACTGCCCTGTTTTTGAGAAAAAGAAAGTGTCTCCAATTCATCTTGAATCTTTGATTTCTCATCAATAAGAGCCATGTCTTCCCTTTAATCATGAAATCCTACTCATTTATGCATTTTCCTAACATTTTGTGTTAGAAACCCTAATTCCCAATTCAAAAACAATCATGAACTTCTAAATTGAAGTTAATTTCTTAGAAATTGAAGTTAGAACTCCTTACTTGGATGGGATCTAATAATTTTGGAGGAATCCTAGCTTTCTTCTCCTTCAAAATACCCAACCACTCTTCCTCCTTTCTTCTCCAATTTCTACAAAATTTCTTTTGTTACTTCTCCACCCAATTGTGCTCTTTCACTTTAGAAATCCAAGGCTTGTATGGGTTTACAAATTTTTGGGTGTTTACTCTTGATTTTTATGGGATGAATTTCAAATTCTCCTCTCCTCTATCCTTTGTTTCAATTGGACATGGCTGAAAAGAGAGGGGTATTTATAGTCCCCGTTTTTTTGCTTCTTTTTTTCTTTTTCTAAATTTTGTATAATAACAACATCTTAATTATATCCACCTTTTTCTTTTCCTTTGCTTCATCTTAATCTTTTACCTCTATGTATACTTTATTCTCGGGTTTCACAAACATAGACACCCCAATCATGAAAAAAAAACATATAATTGGAAAAAAATAGAGAAAAAAGTATTAAGTATTCACTATTTGAATTCACAATGATTCTAAGTCTAGAAAAATAGTGTAAAATACTATTCAAAAACCTGTTTTGTTTTAGCTTTTGTAGTAACAATAAAGAAAGAGCAAAGGGTTATTTGTCCTTAAAAAAACTGAAAGAAGGTAAAAGATGTCAAATGTATGAGTTTTTTGGACGTGATGATTCTTTTTTTTATGGTGGGTTAGATGCCAAGGATTGTTTTTTGATATTTTTAATATTAACTATATACAAATATTTTACATTATATTTTATTAATCATTCAACTTTTTCATGACTTAGATAATATATATTATGAATGTAATTCGCGCAGGCTTAACTCTCTATTTTCTTTTTAAATTGGGCAGGGAAGCCCTCGGTGTATAAGCCTTGTTTCAGATTTTTGATCCCCGTGCACAAAAGGCAACCTTGTGTGAAATTTGAAAATTTGGAAATTGAGAAGCGATGCAACTTTAATTTGACTTTCCGATTCGGGCAACGAATGCGTGTCGCCCGGTGTGAAGTTTTGAGATTTTTAAAAGTGAGCCACACAACTTTTGTTGTAATTGTAAGCCACGAAGCAACGTGAACCATTTGCTTCATATTCACTATCACAATTCAATGCATACCGAAGCAACAAATAATATATTCAATCCATAATGGTCGTGAGTCTGGGTAAACAGTGACAAACATCCATTCTATTTTAGCTATATTGTAATTGTAATGGCATGAGGTGGTATTCACTATGGACTTTAATAGTGTGGTGGCGATTTTGCCCTTCATAATCCCAAGGTTGTGAGGACTTTGTTGGTTTTTTATTCTTTCTTTTGTTGAAATCAATCTCTGTATACTGTCTGGTTCTTGGTTGAAACCTGTTTTTCAACCCTGGTAAGAGTTGAGTTCGTTGATCCCAGATCAGGTTGTTGCACTGGTAGACGGCTCGGAGTCGTGGTTGGTACAGATCATTAAGGCTCAACATTTGTGCTTAAAACAACTCCTACACGAGGTCTCTCCAAAATATGGTAATCTGATAGGTCCCCGATAATTTGTTGTGAAAAGCAATAAAGATAGAGAGATTCTCTTTGGTGAGAATGTACCAATGTTTAACAATCTTTTCTTAAATTGAAATAAGGTTCTTAGCTTCTTTATATAAGCCAATGCTTCAACGTAAATGCTGAAATAATAACCGAATACCAAAATAGCAACATTGAAATTAAAAATACAAATAAAATAACAAGTAAACTACCACAATCCTCCCATGTTTTGCCCTTAGTTTGGAATGTCTTTCAACTTCTTCCCATTTCTTCCATATCATGCTTTCCCCAATGTTTGTCATGGCCTATCAATACCTTCCCCAACAAGTGGAACCTTGACCTCAAGGTCCAGGTGTGGGTCTGGAGCTGCTGTTTGGGTCTCTATGTAGCTTCGTCCACGGGAAGATGTTTCCAGTGCACTAAACATTCTTTGATAAGTTGTGTGCCCTGCTTGATCCAATGGAAGTCCATGATGGCTTGTGGTTCCAGTAATAGGATGCCATCATCAGTGAAGGGTGGTAATGCTAAAGTAGTCCGGTCGGTTATCTCCCTGTTTCCATAGAATTTCTTAAGTAATGAAACATGGAACACTGGATGAATTCGTGCACCTTCTGGTAATTCCAATTTGTATGCCACTAACCCAATCTTCTCCAGAATCTTGTATGGTCCATAAAACTTGCTAGCCAAATTCTGTGAAACATGTTTAAAAACAGTTTGTTGACGATAGGGGTGCAGCTTCAACAAGAACCATTCACCAATAGCAAAAGAGATGTCCCTCCTTTTCTTGTTAGCCAACTGTTTCATTTTGTTCACCAAACTAGCAAGGTTGGATTTCAACTATTGTAGCAATTCATCACGGGACTGGAGTTGTTGATCCAATTCATGGACTGGCGAGAACCCTGCAGAATAAGTTGGAATAGATGGTGATGGACAATCATAGAATGCCTGGAAAGGAGTCATTCCAGTGGAGACGTGATAAGTGGTGTTGTACCAATATTCAGCCCATGTTAAATAAGAACACCACTTTCGCGACCATTGGTGAACAAAACACCGAAGATACTGTTCAGCGCACCGTTTGACAACTTCGGTTTGGCCATCCGTTTGAGGATGATACGCCAAACTGAGTTTGAGTTTGGTGCCTGATATATTGAAGAATTCTTTCCAAAAATGACTGATAAAAATTGAATCTATATCACTTGCCTGAATACCTTGCCCATCCACACCTTTAAATTTCTTGTTTTGGCCCTCCCATACAAATTCCATTGTTAGCCGTTTCCAGTTACAAACCACAGACCCAAGTAATTCAAGCCATTGAATCCCAATAACTACATCCAAGCCTGTGAGAGGTAACGAATAGAGAGTTAAAGAGAAAATAGTTCACTGCAAGTCTATTTTTACCTCCTCAAATCTTCCTTGACATCTAAGTGGGTGTTTGGGGCTGGTTCAACCTATGGTGCGTTGAACCACAGCCCCAAAATCAAATATTACCGAACGGGGACTCCAGTTTTTAAATGTGGGTCCCACTAAAAAATTAAAATCTTACCGCAAATGCAAAAGCAGCTGAGAGTTGTTTTTGCAGCTGCGGCATGAATGCAAACACCTTAGAAATCACATGGAATTCCCGTTAGGCAAAATTGCAGATCATCCTTTCCCTCTCTGCCTCTCGTCTCTACAAACGCCTCAGCTCCCTCGTCTTCCACACACACAGGCAAGTCTTCTCTGTGAAATCGTGTGGAATCCACAACGGGGGAAATTGTTGATCATCCTTCTCCCTCATCCCTGCCTCTCTACCTCTCGTCTCCCTCATCTCTCATCTCTGCAAACGTCGTTCGTCTCCCTCAGCTCCCTCGTCTCCCACACATACAGGCAAGTCTTCTCCCTTACCTCCCACACACACAACAAGCAATCGTCTTCTCCCTCACATATCTCTCCCTCACAGAGCAAAGCCTACATGGAGTCCACCCTTCTCCCTCAGATCCACGTTGACGACGAAAGGAAGGCACCCATTACTAAGGTATGTGTATTTTTTTATTCGAAGTTTTCTCCTTCCATATATTGTCATTGGTGTTGTAATTTTTTCTCTTTCTTATATCTGATTTCGTGAGTGATTTTTGTAGAATCTGCTTGGTGTTAGTCTTAAAGTGAAAATGAATTTAAGTACTGTTAATCTGATTTTGTGGTTTTGACTATTGTTTGTGCTTGTTTTGTTATTGTTGTTAATGGTGTTGGTGATTCTACTAGCAATAGCTGGAAAAACTTCTTCCACTATGTAATGCATGGAGGCATTGAATTTGCATAAAAGCTGATTGAGCAGAACCAGAAAACCAGCCATTTCCTTTGGCTACAATAAAACACATAATCTAGAATCAGACATTGATTTCACAAGAAATGTGGATGTGTTGATGAATTGATGAGTTTCATGTATAAATTTGCAAAATGAATGTGTTATTGAATAAATGAATGTGTTGCCTGAGCCAAAGATCAATTTTTTTGCCCCGAAATTTCTTAATAATTGCTATCTTTTGAGTGTTTGTGGTCAATTTCTGGGATCTTTTATATATATCTCCTAGGTTTCAATGAATGTGGATTTGTTCTTATGTGTATCCTTTTGTTTGTATGAATATTCTTTCATTTCCTTTGGGGTTTAAAATTTGCAAAATCTAGGAATAAAATATATGAGGAATCCATATTTGAATATGAATGCCCTTTATAGGATGTGGTATTTTTGAATTCTAAAGAATGCAATATGATTCTTTTACATTGAAGCTGAGTTGCAACAATGATGGTATGTACTATTGCTATGCAATTTGTTCTGAAGTTTGCAAAAATTTAGTTGCAAATTATGTTCTAGTTATCTTCAAAAAAAGCAACTAGATAGGTCTGATCTTATTCATTGATAAAGGATGTGCATGCAATAGGCAAAAAAGAGTCTTCGATGTATAAATGTGTGTTGAAGTTTTGTAATTTTGTTAATTAATTTATGTTGTGAAATTTTATGGGTGAAGCTCATATCTAAAACTGGGGTGGGTTGGAGTAGTGAATTGGGGACGATCGCAGCAACAAATGAGTGGTGGAAAGCTAAAATTCAGGTTAAGTTTCATTATGTAATATATTTAATTTTTTTCATGTTTCTGAATATCTTATCACAGAATATTTTTATGAATTTTGTGTTTATGCAGAAATATAAGGGAGCCAGAAAATTTAGGCTTGCTGGAATTAAGCCTGCATTAAAGCTCAAATTTGACAAAATGTATTCCAGCATCGTGGCTACCGAAGAGTATGCGTAGGATTTTTTCAATTGTCAGGATTTTTCTTTAGAAAAGAGTTGCACTATAGGAGTATAGCTGTATAGGTGGTAGTTGGCTTTTTTCTTTCCGATAGGTCGGAGTTAAACGTTTTTGTAAGTTTTTGAATCTGGATAATGAGTTTGCCTCTCACAATTTTATGAACGGAAAGAATGAGCTGTATATATTTAGGCCATGTATAAAAAACTGAACCAAGGATTACCATTTTCTAGTTGTTTGAAAAATTGGAATTTAAAATTTGACATGCCCTTCTGTGTTTAATATCTTCTTTAGTTTTTGAAGCAATTATTCGACTTTCTTTGTATGAGTTGGAGAGAAGTTTTTTATATTTTGGAGGTTGGTGCCATGTAATGCATGCCGGGGTTAAGGAATCTTGTTATAAAAATGTCCATGGCAGGCTAATTTCAAGCTTTCAATGTTTGAGCCTCTGGGGGTTTTAGCCGTCTATATCCCTTTTATACACACACATTTGAAGGTTTTTTATGCATCCATTCAACAATAGCAACCGATAAGGTCTTCATATACACAATGGTTTGGTCAGACGTTGCAAGTAGTTTGATGAGAAAATAAAAACAAGTGATTAATTTACTCTAATTATTTCAAACATTTTGTTATTATAATTATTAATAAATATATGAAATTATTCCAACAAAATGTTTATATATATATATATATGTATGTGTGTGTGTGTGTGTTTATATGTGTATTTTTAATTAATTTCACAAGTTGATAGCAAAATGAAAAGCATGGTAACCAAACACACAAAACTACTTTTCATTAAACTCAACCTCAACCGCAGTTTTAACCAAACTCAAATTTCAGTTACGAACCGCAGCTAAAAGCGCTTTTCATAAACCTGTTTTATGAAAACCTCAACCATAACAGCAGCAGTTGTGCCAAACAGGCCCTAAGACTCTCCCCATTAGACACTCGGACCGAGAAGACATTGGTTGGTATGACTGGCAACTTCAACAAGTTAGCCAGCTTCTCACTGATGAAATTGTGAGTTCAACCACTGTCTATTAATACAATAACGTGGTGAGAGCCAATTGTTGCAGAAATCCTCATAGTTTTGGGTGCGACACACCCAGTCAGTGCATGTAATGTAATTTTTGGTGTAGTTAAATCTTGATGGTTCTCCTCCATTGGTTCTTTTGTATTTCCATTGTCAACCAACAATTGATCATTGCAACCATATCCCTCCAGCATGAGTACTCGAGCCCCCTGACATTTGTGCCCAGCAGTAAAACGATCGTTGCAATTAAAACATAAAATTTGGGCTCTCCTTCATTGCATTTCTTCCCATGTCAGTCGGTGTACTGGAACGGTTATAGCTACAACAATTTTATTAACAGGGTTAGGCATAAATGGAGCCCTCAACAAATTAGCAGGTTTTGCGCCTCTTCTTTGTCTCGTAAGTTGATCATCTTTCATGCGAGCTAAGCTAATGACTTTTTTCATAGTCTTCAATTTAAACATTCTTATACCATATGAGATATCCATTTTCAATCCACCCATGTATGTCCCTACCAGTGTCTTTTGTGTCCAACCTCTCACGCGATTGCCCACTCGTTCGAATTCCTTCTGGTTTTCTTGCAGAGATCCTTGTTGTCTTATGCGTGAAAGCTCTTCGTCACAATCCTCACATTCAGAAGGGCTGAAGCGAGCCTAGATTTTATCTTCAAAATCTACCCACGTTACTAACCGTCCTTCTCCCTGGAATGTTATGTGGATCCACTGCCACCACTGATTTGCCTCTCCCTCCAAGTGATACGAAGCCAATGAGACCTTCTGAGCTTCAGGAGTGTTTTGAAATTCAAAAAATTGGTTCACACGATTGAACCAATCTGTTGGATCATCGCCTGAAAACCATGGAAATTCTAGCCTTGCAGTCTTGGAGGAAACCACCATTCTTCCTCCTTCCTAGCCATCACGTTGTTGATTGTGATGGTTGGGTTGTTCCTGGTTGACCAACATGACATTCACGAGACGGTTAATAGTCTCTTCCAAGTGTTGAAGTTTGTCACTCATGCCTTGTTCCATGCTGTTGAGTCTATCCTGCACTCCTCCAAGCCCAACTTCCAATTGTTCAATGCACTCCTTATTGGTTCCCATAAAGGGCTCTGATACCAATGATAGGTCCGTGATCATTTGTTGTAAAAAGCAATAAAGATAGAGAGATTCTCTTCTGGTGAGAATGTACCAATGTTTAACAAATCTTTTCTTAAATTCAAATAAGGTTTTTGGTTTCCTTATATAAGCCAATGCTACTACGTAAATGCTGAAATAATAACTGAATACCAAAATAGCAACATTGAAATTAACAAATACAAATAAAATAACAAATAAACTGCTACAATCCTCCAACGTTTTGCCCGTAGTCTGGAATGTCTTTCAACTTCTCCCCACTTCTTCCATATCATGATCCACTCTCTATTTTCCCATGTTTGTTATCTCATCCCCAATATTTGGGATTTGGCTTGGCCATTATGCGTGAGCATCGTGGCCTATCATAATCCCTAATCATCAAAACCTTACCAGAAGCAGAGGCAACAATGTTAAATTAATATGAACAACACTAGTCTCATCAAACACTAACAAAAATACCCATATCACAATTAACTAAGAAAAACAAACTTTAAAAAATAATATAGAGTCAATTGACCCAAAAGCAAAAAAAAAAATGAAAAAAGGTTTCTTCACTTTATGTTTTCTTCTATCATTGATGTAGTTTAGATTAGAACTCTTTATGTGATAAAGGAAAGAGATTCAACACATGGATTTTCTGGTTTTGCAAAAGAAATGAATAATAATAATATTTAAAGTAAGGAGAATTGAAGTTACAGCCATGACTAAGCTAGCTTCTTTGTGTTGACATATAATGTCATACTTTGTATGCTTTATATATTTTGATGATAACAATAAAAGAAAATGGGCTAATAATATGCTTGGATGAGATTAAGCTATAAACAGGTTTTATTCAAAGAATACATCAACAAGCATAATGGAGTTCAAGAAGAAATCACTCCAAGAAGTCCAAGATGCAAGCAAGTGAAGACTTAGAATAAGTGTTCATTTTAGTGCTTTGTGTAAATCTCAATTTCTATCTTGATAGCACAAATTAAAATGAACTCACACACTTCACAAGTGCATGCATTAAAAGGATTTGATGATTAAAAGGTTTAAGTCATATTCAATCGGTTCAAGAAATTCAGAAAGATAATTTGTCAAAATAGATTTCTGCATGAACCGGTCGACCGCTTGAGGTATCCGCTGTGAACCGGTCGACCGCTTGGAAGACAAATTATTTTTATCCGTTGTGAACCGGTCGACCGCTTGGTTTTGTCCGTTATGAACCGGTCGACCGCTTGATATGGCGGTTGCACTAAAGCGGCTATAAACGGCTAGTTTCTCTTTGAAACTTATAAATAGGCCTCTTAATTGCAAAACGAAATAATACATAACTTTCATATCTTATAGTGAGGCAATTATAAGTGCATAAACACCTTCATATCATCATTCCTTATTAATACTCATATTTGTGTTTAAACCTTCATATCTTAACACAAAGAGTATTTCTCATTCTCACTACACTTAAACACCTTCAAATATCTTAAGTGCTATTAAGTGAGAGAAAGAGATCATAGATCTTCATTTGTAATATCCACACTATTAAGAGTGTATTGTTGTTTTACTAAAACAACCATTGTGAAACTCTTGAGAGTTGAGTATAAAACTCTTGGTATTGGTGAGGGAACATCACCAAGGAAAAATCTTGAAGAGGGACATCTTCAAGTGGAAAGGAAAATCTTGAAGAGGGCATATCTTCAAGTGGTGTAAAGTCTTGGTGTGGATTCATCAAGCGGAAATTGTAACCTTGTTACTTGGATTAGTAAAGAGTACAATACTCAAGTACGGGTTGGTACTTGAGTCGTGGACGTAGGCTTGCCGAACCACGTTAAAAACCCGAGTTAGCAATCTCTTTCCCTTATCTCTTTACTTTCAAGAAATTGATTTTAGAATTGCTATAATTATTGTATTTGCACCAATTCCGCTTTTAGCTGCATAGTTGCCTTAATCCGTGAATTTCAACAATTGGTATCGAGCTTAGTTCTCATTTATTAAGTTTGCTTAGACTTTGAGTAGAATGGCAACTATATGCAATAATTTCCAAAATGAAGGTGCTTCAACTTCTAGACCACCATTTTTGATGGTGATGATTATGCCTATTGGAAAGCTAGAATGTCAATATATCTTCAATCTATAGATTTTAATTTATGGCTTTCTATTGAAAATGGACCTCATAGACCACTTAAAATTGTAAATGGTATTGAGATTCCAAAACGCATAATAGAATATAGTGACCTAGATAAAAGATTACTTTCTATGGATGCTAGAACAATGAATATTTTATATTGTGCATTAAATAGAAGTGAATTTAATAGGATATCTTCATGTAAAAATGCTAGGGATATATGGCATGCTTTGGAAGTAACTCATGAAGGAACTAACCAAGTAAAAGAATCAAAAATTGATATGTTAGTTCATCAATATGAGTTATTTAAAATGTTGCAACATGAATCCATAACAAGCATGTTTACTCGTATGACTAGTATAACAAATAGTTTACATGCTCTTGGTAGAACTTACTCAAATGCAGATATCGTAAGTAAGATTCTAAGATCTCTACCAAAAGCTTGGGAAGCTAAAGTGACAGCTATACGAGAAGCTAAAGATCTCACAAAACTTCCATTAGAGGAGCTCATCGGTTCTCTAATGACACACGAGATATCTATGGATAATCAAGATCAAGAAGAAAGGCCAAAGAAAAATTTGGCATTTAAAACCGCTCATCGAATCGAAGCGAGGAAAATGATGATGATGAAGACGAGTAATGACGATCTTGAAGATGATATAGCATCAATCACAAGACAGTTTGAAACTTTCTTAAAAGGAAAAATGACAAGAGAAAGTTCTCGAAATACAAAAGGAGGGAGATTCAAGTAAAGAAACTCCAAGGTGCTATAAATGCAACAAGTTGGGGCATATCAAACCCGATCGTCCCCATCTTCAAATGAAGAAGAGAAATCACTTTCGAAAGAGAGCTTTGAAAGCTGACATGGAGCGATGATTCGAACTCAAGCTCTAGTGATGAAGAAGAACATGTGGCTAACATGTGCTTCATGGCAATTGAAAGCGAAAATGAGGTACAATCTTCGGATGATGAATCCGACCCTTCTTATACTGAACTACATGGACAACTTGAAAATTTGTATGTAGAATATAAGAAATTAGGTTCTAAATATAGTACTCTCAAAAGAAATCATATATGCTTAATTGAGGAAAAAGATTTATTAGAAAAGAAAGTATATGATTTAAATGACAAGAGTAGTAAAACTAATCAACTTGAAGAAGATAATAAATTCTTAAAAGAAAAAGTTGATGAGTTAAATGTAGTTATCTCAAAATTCACACAAGGCTCGGAAATTTTTGAGAAAATGCTTTCAAGCCAAAGAAGTGTGTTTAACAAAGGAGGATTAGGTTATAAACCTAAGATAAATCAAAAATACTTAAAGAATTATTTTGTTAAAGCTAAACATTCTTATGATCCAAATCAAACATGTAATTATTGTAGAAAATTAGGACATTTGGTCTATGCATGTCCTATGAAGAAAAATAAGAATGTTAAAATGATTTGGGTTCCAAAAGGAACCACCCTTGAATTCTTTGGTAGAAATAATTTCATTTTGGATATTTATTATTATTAGATATTATGTCTTTATTTATCTAAAATGTTAATTTTCTTTTGTTGATGCCAAAGGGGGAGAGATATGATGAAAATATCAAATGAATCAATAATGGGGGAGAAAAATAGGAGAATATGAAAAATATATATGCATATATTTAGGGGGAGAAAATGGATTTTTCTTGAGATTGCATATGATATTTTTACTTAGATTAAATTGCTAAAAATGCTCAATGTCTCTTATATATTGGATTACAAAATATAGGGGGAGACTCAATTTTTTATCTAAGTTTTTTATTTATTGTCATCATCAAAAAGGGGGAGATTGTTGACATATAATGTCATACTTTGTATGCTTTATATATTTTGATGATAACAATAAAAAGAAAATGGGCTAATAATATGCTTGGATGAGATTAAGCTATAAACAGGTTTTATTCAAAGAATACATCAACAAGCATAATGGAGTTCAAGAAGAAATCACTCCACGAAGTCCAAGATGCAAGCAAGTGAAGACTTAGAATAAGTGTTCATTTTAGTGCTTTGTGTAAATCTCAATTTCTATCTTGATAGCACAAATTAAAATGAACTCACACACTTCACAGTGCATGCATTAAAAGGATTTGATGATTAAAAGGTTTAAGTCATATTCAATCGGTTCAAGAAATTCAGAAAAGATAATTTGTCAAAATAGATTTCTGCATGAACCGGTCGACCGCTTGAGGTATCCGTTGTGAACCGGTCGACCGCTTGGAAGACAAATTATTTTTATCCGTTGTGAACCGGTCGACCGCTTGGTTTTGTCCGTTATGAACCGGTCGACCGCTTGATATGGCAGTTGCACTAAAACGGCTAGAAACGGCTAGTTTCTTTTAGAAACTTATAAATAGGCCTCTTAATTGCAAAACAAATAATACATAACTTTCATATCTTATAGTGAGGCAATTATAAGTGCATAAACACCTTCATATCATCATTCCTTATTAATACTCATATTTGTGTTTAAACCTTCATATCTTAACACAAAGAGTATTTCTCATTCTCACTACACTTAAACACCTTCAAATATCTTAAGTGCTATTAAGTGAGAGAAAGAGATCATAGATCTTCATTTGTAATATCCACACTATTAAGAGTGTATTGTTGTTTTACTAAAACAACCATTGTGAAACTCTTGAGAGTTGAGTATAAAACTCTTGGTATTGGTGAGGGAACATCACCAAGGAAAAATCTTGAAGAGGGGACATCTTCAAGTGGAAAAGGAAAATCTTGAAGAGGGCATATCTTCAAGTGGTGTAAAGTCTTGGTGTGGATTCATCAAGCGGAAATTGTAACCTTGTTACTTGGATTAGTAAAAGAGTACAATACTCAAGTACGGGTTGGTACTTGAGTCGTGGACGTAGGCTTGCCGAACCACGTTAAAAACCCGAGTTAGCAATCTCTTTCCCTTATCTCTTTACTTTCAAGTAATTGATTTTAGAATTGCTATAATTATTGTATTTGCACCAATTCCGCCTTTAGGTGCATAGTTGCCTTAATCCGTGAATTTCAACACTTTGAAATTTGCAATCTCATAAACATGGACAAAAATTGGTACAATCCAAGAAATATAAAAACATTAATGTAATTAAAATAAAAAAATAAAAAATTATTATATTAAAAAAAATCAAATATATTATCAATTTAAATCAATGGATAAAATTGAAAAAAATTAAATAAAGTATAACATCTATACATGCAAGGTTTGATATAATGAAACTCATCAACACACTGTATTATAACAACAATAACATTGAAGGCTTAACATCTAAAAATATAATTACTATTATTTATAAAAAAAATAAAAATTATAAATGACCTCGAGAAAAACAACTCCAAAATATTAACAAAAAAGGAACTTAGAAAAAAACTAAAATTATTATTATTATTATTGCTTGAATAATAGGAAAATAAATTCAATAAAAGAGTAAAAAAATCCAAAACATTTATCAAAAGAGAAAACAAATTAAAAAATACATATTAGTTAAAAATAATCATTTGACATGAAAATTAAAAAAATACTAATACAAAAAACAAAAAAGAAAGAACAAAGGAAAAAAAATAATAAATATCAATTTTCAAATAATCACAAACAAAAACTAAAATTTAAGAACAATGTTTATGAAAAATATGTTATCTCAACAAAAGAGAAAATAATTGAAATAAAAAATTAAAAGTATTAAGAGTGATTAAAATTAATGTAATTAAAATGAAAAACTAAAAGTATTATAGACAAAATGAAAACCAAATATATTATTAGTTTTAATGAATGGAAAAAATTGAAAAAATCAAGTAAAACATAACATGTATACATGCAAGGTTTTATATTGTCGCGATGACATTTTTCTCGCTCCAAGCCCCACCATTCCTTGAATTGGGAAGAAACAACGCGCGTGAAAATGGATGTGCTATAACCATAAAAATTATGAATATAATTATCAGAAGTTGCCACCTAGTATTCAAGTCAGTAGGAACCTATTGATCCGTGTGAGTTTAGATAAGAGGAATTGTTGTGCAAGGGGAAGATGAATCACCCCGTGTGCATCCTACCTAAGATAAGCTGCATTGTTGTTTGATTGTTTTTTGTAAGTCATTTTTACTGGTCTTTTCTAAGATTCAACATAGATTTGTCTCCGCGAGAGAATGTATATCGTATGTGACTTGAAAGACTAACCCTAATGCGACCATATTATTCGATAGTTTTATCCATATTTACCTAGTGTTTTGTATATGTTTTGTGTATAAAATGCCTTCATGTTCTTTATTTTATGTTTTAAAGGCATTTTTGGATGAAAGATGCAAAAATGAGGTAATTAGAGCTGATTGACAAATTTGACCTTCAGTTGGTGTTTTGTGCAGAATGGAAGCTCTACAGATCGAAATAAATTGATTCCAGTGACATTCAAAAGTTAACATCCATAAAATTATGGAAAGATAAGGAAAAAGAACTAAAATAAGGAAGATCATGGAAATCACAGTTTTCAAAGTCAAATCATGCAATCTGTCGATATTAAACTTTGTCAATTCCATCTTCAATCTCTTGAGATATATAATTTTGGAATATTGACCAATACCCTTTGAATTTTACAAACATGTTGTAAAAATCCAAAAAAAGGCGAGAAATGATTTTTCTTTGCAAAATTCATGCTAAAATACATTTTTTCCTTAAAGTTCCGAGGTAATATATATATTTTTGAAACAAAAACGATTTTTTAAAATATACTAGTGTATTGGCCATATGCACGCAAACAAATATTTTTTCTAGATATTTTCCTAAAAAAATATATTTTTAAATATTTTTACATATATATATTTATATTTTTTATTATTGTTTATTATTTTTATTTTTATTTACTGGTGAGCTGGATCGCTAGCCCACCAGCTTAGGCTTTGGATCGCCAGACCAGAGAAACTCGAACCGGCTTCGGCTCGAAGGTATGGTCCGGCCCTTGCCCATCGGTATGGGGGTAGGCCCGTGGCCTACCCGAATTCTTTGCTCACGGGCTGGGTTTCTAGCCTAGATTGGATGGAAGCCCAATCCCTTTAGTAGTCGAGCCGGGCGCCAATCCCGACCGACCGACCGATGGGGAGTGAATTATTCACTCCTCGCATGCAAACGAATACGATGAATAGTGACAATGGAAAATTTTCGAGTGTGATGAATGACTTGTTCACACCTTTGGATAGAGGGCGTCGAGTGGCGTCTGGAATAGTGGCCTGTTGTGGCCGATGTTGGAGTCGGAAGGTAAATGGGGCTATGTTGTGGCAGGGGTTGTTCGGCCAATCTTTGCCTGAGATTGGGCTGGTGGTTCCCGGAGTAAGGGAGCTCCTGGAGGTGACAAAATGATACGTGGTGGTCGGGATGGTAGTCGCCGTTGATGAACCAAGTGGGAGAGAGAGAGGGAGCTTCGGGTCTGTTTTGTAGAGAGAGTGAAGAGAGAAAAAAATGAAAGAGGGAGGGTGAAGGAGAGCAAGTGCGAGGAAATCAGAAATTTAAAATGTTTGAGATTAATTGGCATGCAAAGTGGGTGTCTTATCTACCAATGCCCCTCCACTTGCAGCATCAATGATATTGCGGTTAGTAGGCATCAATCCCTCATAGAAGTATTGAATGAGCAGCTGATCATGTATTTGACGATGAGGGCATTGAGTGCACAATAGCTCAAATCTTTCCAATACTCAGCGAGTGTTTTTCCATAAAGGCATTGACCATATTATTTGATAGTTTCATCCATATTTACCTAGTGTTTTGCTTATATATTTTTATATTAAATGCCTTCATATTTGTTTTTATATTTTAAGGTATTTTGATGCGAAAAGGAGGTAATTGGAGCTAATTGATAGATTTGACCTTCAATCGATGTTTTATGCAGAGCAGGAGCTCTAGATATCAAAATGAAATGAATCCAATGGCATTAAAAATATAGCATCCATAACTTCTTGGAAATATAAGGAAAAACAAATAAAATAAGGAAGAGCATGAAAATGACAGCCTTCAAAGTCAAATCTTACGATATGCTGATGTCAACCTTTGTGCATTCCAACTTCAATATCTCGAGATACAAAAGTTTGATTGATTCAAAACCATTTTTTTGGATTCAATAGTCAAATAACTATAAACACTCCAAATTGTAGCTCAACAATGTGTTATGAATGGGATATGAATTTTACAAGGTACAACTAAATTCTACCAACTTAAGGAAGGACTATTTTGTAAAATAGAAATTAAGGTTTGTAAGCATATATAAAGGAGGAGATGCAACAATGGACTTCGCCCAACAACAAAGAAAACACAAATCTTCCTCCTCCAAACCCTAAATCATGTTTACTTTCATCTTTTTATTTAGTCGTTCAATAAACATACAAGGATAGACTCTTTTGCTTGGTTGCAAAGACACAGAAACCTTCAAATTTCAAGAGTTGTGAGAGATCTATTTTTATCTTAATTTTTCAGTTTATATGATGAATATGTTTGTTCTCCTATGCTTATTTTCCTATCATTGTTTATTTAATTGATAAGAGTGGACTCGAAGTTATTATTGTAGACAATCTATTGCTATGTTTGATATCAAAACCGGAGTTGTGGTATATGAACTTGTGAAGCAACTAAGTTAATAATTGTAGCGGATCTACATTATTCATCTTAGGGAGAGCATTTAATCAAATTAAACATATATTGTGGAAAATTGTGTTTCTTAATTGATCAATTTATCTAGTTTTTAATGTTGTCATTGTATCAAATTACTAGTGCATATACTGTTGTTGTTTGATTGTTAGGGTAAGTTATAAGGCGGATCCGTTAACGAACCAATGTTAAGAAGACATAAAATTCAGAATATAAATTGTCATGTCATTTACATGATCATTTCTGATTTTTGTAGGTGGATGTTGAGTTGTTGGCAAGGTTTGTTTTATTGATAAATTTTGGTTTTATATAATTTTCACTTATTTTGCTTTAGGCTAGCCTAAACAACTTGCAACCTCCTCAATTTGTTCATGGCGCTTTCTTGCTTGTACTCTCTTTTTTTCCTGTCATGCTTCGATGCCTCATTGTCTGCTGAGCAATTGTCTGGGTGCATGTTTTTGAGAATTTATTATTCCACTTTTTTTCACATTAGCCCCCTATAATTTTTTATACTATGAACATTCGTCTCCTTATGTGTAGGAAATTATTATTTAATTGAATTTAATGTTGTTAAAATATGCATGCATATTGGTGGTTAAACATTGAGTTGTGCTTGATGCTTATATTTCATCAACACCTCCCTGGATATCCCTTGCCAAAATCATTCCAACTATCATATTTAATTTGTCTCAAGGAGCACCATAACACGTGATAAGCTCAATTATGTGGGACATATCTCTTATACCTCTCAAGGAAGCTCTTAAGCATTCAGGTTTAAACTTGGACGAGTTATATGCAATAGAGCTTATAGGAGGTGCCACCAGAGTCCCTAGGTCACGCTATGAATTTTTTTATTCCATGCTGATTTACTTAGACATGTAAATTTAATTGAATCTATGTTTTATTATGAATTTTAACTTATAATAACTTTTATTTCAACCATATTTATTTTGTTTTTAATATTAATAATATTTCAATATGTTCTAGTAGTTTTAAATAATTTATTTGTAATTAATTTAAAAATAAATAAATTTAGAATTGATTTAAAAAATTAATTACCATTTGCAATGGATTATCCATTGCAATTGGCAATGGATTATCCATTGCAAAGTTTGCATTTGCAACACATCATCCGTTGCAATTGGCAACAAAATGAACGTTGCGAAACCGTTGGAAATTCACTTGCAACGGATAGCTTTCGTTGAAAAAGCCGTTACTAATTAATATTAGCAAAGATTTCATCCGTTGCAAGTGAATTTCCGAAGGTCTGTTTGCAATGGATAACTTCCGTTGAAAAAGCTGTTACTAATTAATATTAACAATGATTTCCTTTATTATTTTCAACGGATCGCTCCATAGACCTTTTTTCTGCCAAATAATCCTTCTGAACTATTTTAAAATTATTTACGAATTTCTAGTTTTTTTTTTATGAATATTAAGTTATAGATTTATATCGTGTCCGGTATTAGAATACCTGAATTTCATCAAAAGAAAATTCCTTATTTATAGAATACCTTAATTTCATCAAAAGAAAATTCCTTAGTTAATACATGTATGCTATCAATGAGACAAAACTTGGTCATCCAAACAGTTGCTCTTAACAAAAAACAGGAGAAGTAAGTGAAGAGAAAAGGGAGATAGTAGATGGATGAAGGTTCTCCTATTAATGCCTAGTTATTTGTGCCAAAATAACGGTCCCCAAACTCTCCCATCCCTGGGATAACACGTAAATCCTCATCTAGTGTCACGTCAATCTCTGACGTCACAATTTTTAGCTTCGGAAATTTCTTGCAAACCATATGTATTCCTTGGGGTGCCTGCATGCAGGACATTGAATTATGGTAGAAAAGTAGACTATGCAGTTGGATTTTCTGACAAAAACAAGCATCAGAATGACTTACAGCTATTAGATTAAGGAAGATGATGTTAGACTCTACCACGCCCTTACTGAGAAGCAGGTTAATAGCTTTGACTGCAGAATTTCCTGATCACGCATAGATGTGAGACAACACTGTTCTTAAGGGTAACACTGCATTAGGGTTTGAATTCCATACCTGAAGCAAGAACTGGATCAAGCAATAAAACATGGCGACTTGAGATGTCTGCGGGTAGCTTCTCATAGATTAACTGCAGCCACATTTGGTGATTTCAAAACTTATACGCAACAGAGATATAAAGGGGGGGTGGGGAGCTGCTTCCACGAACCTGCCGTCCATTGTTACCCTCTCCATGGATGAGAATTTTACCGATTTTGATGCCCTTGCAACATGCTCTTAATGCATTTTCCATGCTCTCCCCACTGCTAGGAAATGAAGCTGTTAGGATTCAGTAATGTTGAGAGCTTTCCAGGGTGTCAAATTTCAAGTGTATATTTTTTTAATCTCACTTTCTTCGTATATTTGTTTACATGGTGCAAAAAACAATATATAGAGGCTACTCATACTACAGTACAAACAACACACAAAATGAATAAGCTGAAAAGGGATACAGTGGCTTTTGGCCTGTTCACAAATTTCACATTTAAACTCTAAATTACTGATATTTGAGAACATAAGCGGTTGTAATTTCTTAAGATACCCAAAAGATAGATGTCCGAGCCTTCGATGCCATAACCATACGAGTGTTTTAGCTTTGTCCTTATTGATTGCCTTATGTGTCCGATTGAGTTCCCCTTTTCTGGTTAACTCTATATAATAAAGATTATCCTGTCAAACACCATAACCAAGAATCTTCATAGAAGTAATTTGGCTAACTGATAAGAGGTTGTATTCAAGTGATGGAACAACAAGAATGGTATCCAGGGTGAGGGAATTATTCAAGATTACAGATCCTACTCCGGTAATTGGAGAAAACTCCCATTAATGGTACAAATAATTGACCGGGAGGAAGGTTTTGAGGAATTTAAGTTACCCGGGTCTTTAGTCATATGTTCGGATGCACTTGTATCAATAATCTAAGAACTATCCTTAGTAATAACAGAGAGTGCAAAGTTATACCAAATATACCTAGATGAGGCACATTTGCTAGAGGTCGTGTAAGGTTTGCTTCAGTCGGATAGACTAGAGGTTTTCGATATTTTTCCGAGGTTTTTCGTTAACTCCCACCAGCCTGGGAGCCCATAATTTCATAATACATTTGTTTTGAATGTCCCATTTTGCCACAATGAGAACACATCAGTTCACCAAGTATTTTTGTATTTTTGGTCAACCTAGTCAACCCACACTCGGTCAAGAATGAAAGGAAAATTAGTTTGCCCTAATTTTTCATTTCCTTCTCTCCCTTCAGATTGCGCCTCCCCTTCCTCTGTCTCTCCTTCCCTAGCTCTCCTCCCGGTCGATGGTGCCTTGTCACCATCGCCGACCGCTGTGAAACCCTAGGGAGCTGCCATTTCGTCCATGATAGTCTTTTGGGAGTGTTCTCTCCGAACACATACATACGCTCCCTCAAGGTCAAGTTGTCGGTCCTTTCGGAGGATCTCGCCACGAATCGTGCTTGAACTCGTGGTCAAGTCCATTGAGGAAGAAGTGGACCCTGAGTTGAGCCATATTTGAGTGGTGGAGGAGGACCCGTCGATGGTTTGGCCCCGAGGTGGAGTCCGACCATCGATCTCTTGGAAGATCGCCACAAGCTCGAGTATAATACATGGACAATGGGCGTCTTTTGATGTTTGTCGAAGGATTGTTGTTTCAATTTGAAGATTCAAGTGGTGTCGACGCCGTCATAAAAGGTTCTCCCAACAACGTCCTAAATTTCCTTGCCCATCGGGAGGCAAAGAAACCTCTGCATTAAGGACGGGGTCATTGAGTCGATTAACCAACATTTGACTCGATGGTTCTCGGTGACCCATGATTCCAGCCATGGGTCGTCGGATTCCGGTTTCACAGTGGCTTCGGTAAAGTACCCTAACTTATTACGAGCTCCGATTCGCATTTCAATAAATTTTGACCATAACACAAAATTGGATTCGTTCAGGATTATGTTTGTTGTGAAGGCCGAGTTGTCCAGAGGAACAACTATTTGTGGGGACGGGATTGAGGTGAGTGGATTCATGGGATTAATCCCCATTTTTGTTTGGTTTATGTCTGTGAACGTTTGGATGGTTTCTGTGATATTCTGGGTTTGATTTTCTGGGGAAAATATGGGTGTTTGGTTGCTGGGAAAAACTGGATTTCTAGGGGAAAATCATAGGTGTTTGGTTGCTGGGAAAATCTAGGTTTCGGGGAAAAATCTTGGTAAAAAAATTACTTCAAGTTTGTGATGATTCAAACTGGAAAAAAAAAAAACAAATTCAGATGAAAATTAAAGAATTCGCTCTAATACCATGTCAAATTTCTAGTGTATATTTCTTTAATCTCACTTTCTTTGTATATTTGTTTACAATGCAGAAAACTATATATAGAGGCTGCTCATGCTACGGGACAAACAATACAAAAAAAAAAAATCTTAACACTAAGGGACAAGATTTAGTTATAACAAGAATTTGTTAACAGGGATAACAGATTAGGCTACTTCAGAGCAGTAAACAATTATGTGATATATTCTTGAGAACATGCAGTGGAAAGGAAACACGTACCTTCTTATGACGGAGACCCCACACAATCTTTTGCAGAAAACAACTCCAGGGTATACAGATCCTTCAAACAAGAAAAGAAAACATAAATACATCCCATCTCGAAGTTATCCTCGTTCTGAGGAACCTGAAAAGCTTAGCGTGAATTACAGGTGAAAGGTTACGCCCCATGCATGGATGTCAACTTTCACAATCATTGGCATCTTAGAATCTCGGATGGCTGCTGGTGATGTATATACCAGACAGAAATTCGGAGCACATGATGCAACCAAAGTTACCTGTTGGAGTTGTGATCTGTTTTTCAGTGAATGGAAGATGACCTAGACCATGCTCCACAACCTGAGACATTGATCCAAAAACAAATTATGTTGAGTTACGGAAAAAAAATCAGTCTGTATCTCTGAAATGAGAGATATCTACCAAGCGAATTAGTCGGTCTGCATAAAAGACAAAGTCATGCTTCGTTGTCTTGACATCACGTACGAGTGTGTGCATTCCCCGCATCTGGATGAAATGCAGAACGAAAGATAATTATCCGTTTTCTCTCATACTCAAGAACGGAGATTTTCAAATGAAAAAAGTGGATACATACAGAACTTCATAACAAAAAGAGGGGTTACTGAAGAAATTGCAACAGCAAATCAAGTTAAACAGTGTTACCTGGAATGTTGAGTGTATAACAGATAAATTTGCGTATATGCTACACAAATGATGTTGGCCAAGCTTAGCACGGATATGTTGTATTATCAAGTCAATTGCAACATCATTATCTCCACCCCGAGGGATTATAACGTCAGCATATTTTTTTGATGGCAGTATAAACTCTTCAAAACTTGGCTTTACAGATCGAGCGTACTGCAAATTATTGATAGCTGGTTGGAAAGAGGAATATATATCTAATAATCATATCAATTAAAGTTGTTGAATAGTAATTCCAATACTTGTCAATGTTAAAGCTGCAGCTGAATAAAAAACAGGATACAGTCCCCATATCTATTTTCACTACTTAAAATGTTTGTTGCAAGCCTTAAAATGACCAAGGAACTTCATTTATCGACGATTATGAACAGTTTGATTGGACCTGGTAACAGAAATAGCAGGCAAACAAGAAATTAACTTCACAGACCTGGTCAAGAACGTTCTGGATATTCCTCCCTCTTTCAACAGTATCACGCTGAATTCTTCTTGCAAGTCGCAGGTCAGAATCTGCACTGTGAAATTATGGTGATGGTTATTTCTAGGTGATCATTCTCGATCGGCGAAGAAACAGATGAACATGCATCATGTACAATTAATTTCGTGACGCATTTTATCAGCAATTTTTATTGTGATTACATATCCTACCCTATAGACTCAGAATCTCTTGCATGTTTACCCCATAGAAAATCAGAAAAACAAAAGAAGATGATAGGAAGGAGCATTCATCCTTGTAATAAAAGGGAAATCACTTTTACCTGGAGATCACTTATCACAAGTACCGAAGTCAACACTTAAGCCAGAGGAAATCCGATTGAATGCATGTTTTTTTGTAAACCAAGCCCACAGTTGTCTTAAAAACATAGAAAAGCTGATCCCAGGGAAAAACTTCTTTCACAATATATATCCTTAAAAGTGTGACTAGGCTGTGGTGTGAACTGTGAAGAGATTTGAAAAAGATGATATATAGTAAATGATGTTATCAGGGAATGTTCAAGGATTCATGAGTTCATCACAATTTGATCCTTGTCTTTATCGATGCTCGATTAGTTTTTTTGCTAAATTTATTCTTCACGCATAGGTTGTCATTGAAACGATAAAATCAATTCATCGTTCTCATCTTCTATCAAAGATCAGTTTTATAAGTATTCCAACACAGAACCAACAAATGATGTTTAAAATCTTTCCCATCTGCGGGCCAGTGTTTGGGAAAAAAATTGAAAAGTATTTTCGAAAAAAATTGATATTTTTTTAAATTAAAAAAATAATATTTTTAAATCATTTTCATGTACTAAAGTTAAAAATAATTTTTAAAAAATAAAAAAATTATTATTTTGATATATTTCTGAACCGAAAACAATTTAAAAACAACTTCAACCACACACTAAACCAACACTAAAATTAAAGCGTCATGCATGTGTCACCATCCTCAACACACTTATTGCTTTCTTGACAATGACCATCAACAAAATGTTTGAATGTGTAAAATTATAGAAGGGAAAGAATTGTGTGTTTTATTGAACAATTGTTCTGCAGCATATATACATGTATTTCCCTACAATTGCGCTACACTATATTAGGAATTGGAATTACAAGAGGAGTGAATGTAGTTGACAGAATAAGTCTCTTTATTTGTTTCCTAAACAATCACGTAAATAAGGGGATATTATCAATCCTTTCTTAACAGAATGAGATAATGGTAAAGAGATAATGGTAAAGAACCTGTGTCAACAAAGATCTTCATGTTCATCAGATCACGAACCCGAGAATCGTGAAGAACAAGAATTCCTTCTAAAATGATGATGTCTGAAGGGTTAACCTGATTAAAATACAAGAACAACGTTATAAATCAACGTTTTCAGTATCAAGAGAGATAATACTTCTATTGGGTTAAGAATTTCCTTTTGCAGCAATCACATCAAAATTCCAAATACGTACCTTACATCCTGGTCCGATTCTTTTATGGGTCTTGAAATCATAATTTGGTATGTTAACTGCCCGTCCATTTCTTAACATCGCCATGCATGAAAGGAGAAGTTCTGTATTGAAGGCATCTGGAAAGCAAACCCAGTGTCAAACCTCTCAGAATTTCACGAGATCAATGAACTTTGTTAATATAAAACTCATGGTTTGATGAAGAGAATACTCGCCAGGATGATCAAAGTTATAATCATAAACTTTTGCCGGTGTATCATCACCTAGGGAGTGATAAAACGAATCCTAGAAGAAGAAAACCAAAACAAAAGAGACAAAATTATTCTCAAATTAATAGCATTTAGATAAGTGGCCGATCGAGTTTGAAAATTACTTGATTGACAAGAACAACGCGTTGATCATGGAGCTGAGAAATAATCATATTACACACAGTTGTTTTCCCGGATGCAGTGCCTCCAGCAACACCTGAACAAATGGATTTTCAGCATCAAGAAATTGAGAAATACAATAGAATTGTAGAACAATACTGTATACGACGAAGAGGAAACTTGTTTACCAATTACAAATGGCTGCTTCGGTGGGTCTGGAGCTGATATTGAGCCATTTTTTATGCTGTTACTGAAGGTAGATAAGGTTTCCGAATCCATTTTCCGGTCACAGTCCTACTCCAGATGAGAATATTGTGATTAAAGAAAATCATTCGATAGATCTCGGAAATGAAACCTCAGGTCGTTACTTCTGCTTCCCTTATTTGACAGCGTGATGCCACGTGGAAAGAAACGAGATGCGCGGGAATACACGCACGTGTGGCGCCATAAAACGGACTAGCTAGCAAACCATCAGTTCCGGTTAGCTGAAGAATGAAATCAGACTGCAGTACTTGCAACTTTGGATGAGCGATACAAACGGTGTTTTGCCAAAAAAAAATTCATTTTAAATGAAATATTTTTAGTGCGTTTAGATCATTTTGACATGTTGATATTAAAAATAATTTTTAAAAATAAAAAACATCATTTTCATATATTTCGGCACAAAAGTACTTTGAAAATCTACCGCAACCACACTCCCAAACAGCCGCGAA
>CM063604.1:6761620-6785151 GCA_032356905.1 Salix exigua
AAAATAAAATACATTGAACCATATCATCGAGGAGTATTAAGTGGTCCAAATATATAAGAATTGTTATATCCAAAGAGAACAAATCCATCTTCTCTCTCGGAAGCCCAATTTAAGTTATATACATGTATGTGGTTATCTTGTTGAGTTAAGAATTTATAATTCTTAATTAAAAAAAATTAAACCTATGAATATTTAATAGATATTTTATAGATTATATAGTGCAATCTAGGATACTAGTTTTATTATCTTTTCTATAATATATTCTAATATATATATATATATATTTTAGAATATATATTTTCTAAAATCTCTAAGTTCCTCGTTGTACCTTTAGTGATCTTAATAGTTTGTGTTCCCTTTATACAATCCATACAAATATTAAAATCAGTAAAATCAAGAGTTTTTAGAGATTCATCATTCACCAATCTCTTCATTCTTTTAATGGAGATGCAACTTAATCTCTTATGTTATGTAACAAAGTAATTCTCCATCAAATTTGCTTATTTTAATATCATCATCAACATACAATGATAAATAGTTAAGCTTAAATGTCAATTCTAGATCTCTTTTATATAAATTATCAATTAATGTTCCATAACTAGTACAAATTTTATTTTTTAAAATATTAAAAAAGTTTTCACCATACAAAAATCCATATCTAACTTTATAAACTCTAAAAATAAAATTGAATTTCTAAAAATTATTTTTAAAATCCAAAATAAATCAAAATCTCATAATTAATCTAAAATTCCTCATAACTTAAACTTTAGAGTGCATTTATTATCTGAAAAATACCTTCATCATTTTCTTTTAGCATTCTTATACTAAAAAACCCTACATGTTATTCATAATATGGATTGTAGAACTAAAATCAATCTACCATATATTACAAAAAGTCTTAATAAAGAATATATTCATCACACACTAAATAAATGAGTTTATCCTTTTTATTAGCCATTTTTATACTTAGGAAAATATTTTGTAACATATCCTCATTTCTTATAGAAAAAAATACTTATTATTATTATTATTATCATGTTTCTTTAACGACATATATATATATATATATATATATATATATATATATATATATATATATGTTTATATCACTTTAGAGAAGTTTTACCCTTTTTAGCATTTCACACTTCCAAGTCTCAAGTTTTAATTTTTTTTCTAGATAAGCAAAAGTTCATTATTTGATCAATTTTCTTATGTTTGTGGTAAGAAATAATGAATGGACCATACTTAATTTAAAAACTTGAAATGACAGATGAACCACTTAGGAGTCAACCAAGGCATCAAGCCTAGTCTCTAATTATTGTAAGCCAAACCTTCAACTCTCTTACCAACTTGTTAGAAAAATATTTATGTTACAAAATATGTATGAGTTTTCATGTTTAAATTGGACTTACATGGATTAGAGCTTATAAACAATCATGAATATCATAATAAACATGATTTTGTCTTCTACAATTCCCCATTAGATAGATCATGAGTTGATTTAAAAACAAATGGTTTAGTTTAGAGTTTTTTGTGAAAATAAATTTTTGCATGGTTAGGAATGGGATTTTAGATGTTCATATGATATTTCTCCATGTTTTTAGTTAAAGCAAATATACACATTTGGGTTTTAGAAGTCCAAAAACACTTAGACCATGATTTTCCAATCACCAAAACCATATTTGGTGGTTAGAAATGTTATAGGTAGACAACATTTTCATTCATCCTATAAAAAAATATATAGGAGCACATTTCCACCTTTTTTGTAAACCCTCGTGTAAACATAGAATCAAAGGTACAAATATCTTATGAGTAATAATAACTCATAAATGAAAAAAATGACTAAACGATATAAATAATAGAGAATATGATGTGAAATAAAGAGGATGATCTTTTAAATTCACAACGATGATAAAACTAGTAATCAACTTTGATGGATAAAAGAATAAGAAAGATGGGGTCTCTTTACATGTCGACCTACCTTAGGTTATAACTTCAGGATTAGGTTAAAATCTTGCACGGGGTCTCTTTACATGTTGACCTACCTTAGATTATAACTTCAGGATAATCAAAATATGAAAAGTCTTCACAATTTAGATAGAAAATGGGAAGTTTACAATTTGGAGAGAGTTTAAGCTAAAGAGAAAGAAGGAAATCTTGGAGAAGAAGAGAAATAGTAGATTAACTTAGTTTGAAACCATTTATTTGTTACTAAAAGGAGGTAAGAAACATTGTTTAAGGATTGACTGTAGTTTTAAATATGTTTTAATTTTTGCTATGTTTAATTTGCTTTATGAAACTTAGGGTTTAATGTGTTAAATTGATTGGAATGAGGCTTTTGGTATAGTATTATATACTTGGGTGTGAAAAATTAATAGTTAATGTGTGAATTGTAAAAAAGTGAAAAGAAATTATGCCCTCACTTGGAGCTAGGTTTGACCTAGGTGAGAAAAAAGGTTTTTGTTTTTTCATTATTATGATATTTGGGTTGGATTATGTTGTGTATGGTGTCTAAATGATTAACTTAGGAAATTTTCAAGAAATTAAATGAGAATTCAAGGAATTAATGTTTTATGATTTCAGATAAGTTTGGGAAAAGTAGGGTGGATTTGTTAGTTTGTGTTTTTAATGTTTAAACATGTTTTTAGAATGTGTTTCGATAATATTAGAATCAATTTTAATAATAAAAACAAAGGATAACCTAAGATCATCCAAAGAGGGTATTTGACCATTTATGCTTTAAAAGGATTTAGCCAAACATGAATGGTAAAAGATTGAATTTTTATGTAAAGAATTTGCATGATTGTTAAAGTGTATATTAATGTATTAATGTTGGTAAATTAGAAATACAAATATAAAGAAAATATAAGGGTTGGGAAACTTGACTTGATTTAAATATATATGGATCATGCAACATATGAAGAAAATCTAAAGGTGGGTAAATTTCCATCAATGTAGGAAAATAGGTTTTGTATGTTTGATTTGTTATTTTGAATTGTGTTAAAACATTAATTAAATCCATTAAAAAATAATTCAGAATGATGAAATTAAAATGAATGTCTAGAAAACATAAGTGCTAATTTTTGTCCAATAATACCTAATAAAAAATTATAGGAATCGTTGTATTATGTGAAAGTGTATTGACAACCAAGGTTGTACAATGATATAACTTGGGTAAAAATGGTTTGGTTAATGAGCTCATATTTCTAAGGAAAAAAGTATTTTACATATGGAAATTTGTTAGATTTGGATACATCAATGTTAACTGATGTATTGTAATTTTTATTATACATTATTGTATGAATAAAGGAATGTACCTTAAGTAAATGCTAGATTTAGACCTTTAAATATGGATGAAACATTTAAAAAGTAAGGCAAACATAAAATCCTATGAGTTTCTTTATTCTTAATTTATAAACATGAGTTAAATGATATTCACACTAAGGTTCTTAGGTCGTATTGGTGTAGTTATAATGAAAGTTCCTAGAGTTGGAATACAAATTAGATCATCGAAACATACTCATACTCCAGGTAAGTGTCTAACACATTGACTATTAGAAATTCTAAATATCATTTCAGTAGTTGTTATTCCTTGTAGTTTTATTTTTTAATAATATAATAATTGTGTTATGAAAAGAAAAAGTTAATGAATATTATAAATATGAATTGGTTATGATATGAGATGTTAGATGGTAATACACATGTGGGTTTTTAATGTAAACAGTTGGAACACCATAAAGGTTGTGACCAAAATGATATAAAAAGGTATTGTTTCATAGAATTGAAATGCATGCAAATATGATGAAGTAAAATTGTGTATTCGCAATATGGATATTGAATTCCGAGAGTGAAACATCATATTTAGTAGTAAAACATTAGGCATTTTGAATTGTTAATATTGCATTTTGTTTGTAAAAGTGAGTATATGAGAAAAATGGTTGTGTAAGGTATTCAAAATAGATAATAAAAATGCAATATCATGATATATGTCTGGATTTGAGAAAGAACAATTATATAATTGTAAATACATTAAGGTATTACATAAAAAATAAGGTGAGTATAAAGGGTTTCATGTTAGGGTGACCCAATAAGATATGTAATGTGTTATGATGAATAAGATTTTGGTTGAAATTGAATAATGTATTAGGTATGTTACTAAAAAACATGTGGAGAACTTGATATGGGAGGTTTAAGGTGAAATTTTAATTAGTTTGTCAAGTTGTGAAGACTGATGATATTAATGGTTACTGATGACCGATTGTGTTTGATCTAGTTAACCAATTAAATAAAGGTCAGGGTTATCAAAACCCCTGTTATGTTTATTAAATGAATGAATGATAATTAGTAAAAGTGTAAATATTCTCATGGATGTTTGATTAACCCAAAGATAACGTGATGAGTGTCATTATGGGTAGTATGTATAGAAGAAAAAACTATGTAATGATGACATCACAAGATATGAAAGTTAAGTAAATTTAGAGACAATACATGGAAAGTTGAAGAGCATTATGATAACTTATATATGTTAAGTTTTTAAATTGACGTGAAGGCCAACAAATGAAAAGTATTGGACTATTGAGAGATTCTTGATGCATAAAAGTCAAGATTTGTATGTTACGTTACATGTTTAAGCAAAGTCACATGTTGCATGGAAATACATTAACATAATTAGAGTAAATGCAGGATTAAGACCTTGCAGAGTTTGCATTAATAATGAAGATCCTTTTTAGACAATGTGAAACTAAGTGAAAATATGAATAAAATCTTGATAATGAGTTATTGAGTTACAATAGTCTTGACCTTGTTAATGAAGAAAATATTCCAAAAGAGGGAGGGGTAATAGTCGAGAGTAACTAGGCATGGTTAGTTAGAGAAAGGCAAGATTGAGTTGATTGTGAAGACATTGACTACATGATTAATTGTTAAATTTAAGATTCACTTAGAAAGAAAACAACAAATGTTTTTAATGATGTATTAACAAATATATACATTTTAATGTTTATTGTTTGACTTCAGGTTCATTGTAGACTTGTTAAGAGCAATAGCTTGAGTTTTTATTATTATTATTATTTAGCCTTAAGTAATGGACTTGTACATTATATGATTGGTGACATCAAGTAATTTTAATTGTGTGTATCTAATCTATCATTTGATGATATATATTTGAAATAATTCAATTTTGAATGATTGTACTTAAGTAGTAAGAATACTTTTAAACTATATTATTATGTGTAATATCTTTATAGATTTATATGAAATTATTTTGATTTTTGAGAGGATTGATTGTGATGAGTTGTCAATGATTACAACAATGTGGTTGTCATGTTATGGTAAAAGAAATGATCTAGGATGATTGAATCAAAACTTAGCACTCGTTTGGCATTGTGGTGGCATCCACGTTTACCAATCTGTTTTTGTATTTAATGTTTGGTAAAGAGGTAAACACAGATTTAAACCATGGGACCCACACCAAATTCTCTCCAAAACGTTGTTTGAAGAAAAGCTGGATATTGATGCTTCTCAGTTTGCGATCCATCTTTTTGTCAAACGGCGATGCACATTTCAAATAGGAAAATAACCGGAAAAACCCCCCCTGAAATATCCTCACCATCAATATCAAAGAATCACCCCAAAACACAACGCAAGAAACACATTGATAAAAATACAGTCATAAAACACATGAAAAGGTGAAGCTTAATTATTAGGAAAAAAAAGAAAAAAAAACCTCAATATCACCAAGAAGGAGGGCAACGATTTCTTGAGTCTCGGTAGACAGAGCATGGGTGAGACATGAGTGCAATGGGTATAAGAAACTCGAGGTGAGCAACAAAAGAAAAAGAAGAGGGGGATGAGGAGATGAGGAGGAAGAGAGTAAGATGAGGACATGATAAAGAGATGAGGAAGAGAGGATCTGTGTGTGGGCGGCGTAAGGCAGAGGGAGGGAGATATGTGTGTGTGGTGGGGTGGGTGAGGTGGGAGAGGTTTAGGAAGTAGGGTTTCTAGTATGGGATGGGTTTTATAATAATAATAATAATAATAATTATTATTAATTAATTAATTAATAATGATAATAATTAATAATAATAATAATAATAATTAGCATAAAAAATAATTAACATAAAAAATTAATTTTAAAAAAAATCGCAAGTAATTTTGGTAACCCTAAAAAATTATATATTCACAAGTTAAAAGCAATATAAAAAGCTTGGTAACCAAACACCCAAAACTGTTTTTTTTTTCAATTTTCAATTCAACCACAGTTTTAACCAAATACTTCACAACTTATTTTGAACCGCAGTAAAAACGTTTTTTTTAAACTGTTTTTTTTTTCAACACAAAAGCAAAAGCAATGTCAAACATACTCTTAAATGTTCAATTAAGAAGTATACAAGCGATTGTCAATAACATGTTGTGAAACCCGAGAATAAAGTATACATAGAGGTAGGAGATTTAAAATATATATATATAATTAAGATGTTGTTATTATACAAAATTTAGGAAAAGAAAAAAATGAGTCAAAACAGAATTAAGAAGAGATGAGACTATAAATACCCATTTCTTCTCAACCATGTCCAGTTGAAACAAAAGAAAGAGGGGAGGAGAATTTGAAATTCATCTCATAAAAACCAAGAGTAAACACCCAAAAATTATAAACTCATACAAGCCTTGAATTTCTAAAGTGGAAGAGCATAATTTGGTGAAGAAGTAACAAGAGAAAGTGAAGAAATTGGGAAGAAAGGAGGGAGAAGAGTGATGGGTATTTTCAAGGAGAAGGCTAAGATTTTTCCAAAATTATTACATTCTATCCAAGTAAGGAGTTCTAATCCAATTTCTACGAAAATAACTTCAATTTGATTAGAAGTTCATAATTCTTCTTGAATTGGGAATTAGGGTTTTTAAGTACAAAATATTGGGGGAATGCATAAATGAGTAGGATTTCATTAATAAAGGGAAGACATGAGAAATGAAAGATTGAAGATGAATTGGAGACACTTTATTTTTTTTCAAAGAGGGAAGTTTCGTTTCCCTATTTCTTAGGGATATTTTGACGTGAAAAATACACAATTCAGGTAGAGTCCCTTCATAGAAGTTGTAGCTGAGAGTGTTAGCTTTCCAACGAGTCTAACCCCGTCTAATTTGGAGTTCGGAGCGTCGGTTATGGGTAAAACTACGAGAAGAGGTCAAGCTGTCACATGTGTTGACAATTTCGGCCAAGTTGAGAAAATATCAAAAATTTAACCATGTTAAGGGTAGAAATCATCCCTTTCCCTTCATAAAATATGTCTTGATCTTCAGAAAATAAAAGAAGAGAATAAATGCTGATAAGAAATTGAATTCATGATGTCCATTTGGACTATAAATGAGCTGAAAAATTAAAGGATAATAAGGAGGAATATAAGTGAGAAAGAGAAGAATTGGTAAAAGAGAAATGAATATTATTACCATTTTTATTGTTGTTGTATGTGATATGTGGATTAATATAAAAAAAAATGGTGGGTATTTATGGTTTCAGGAAGAACCGCGGGTGAAGGGCAACAACAGGGTAACGCAAGTCGAACATTCACAGCAGGTACATACTTGGTACCTATATTTTAGTTATATAATAATTATTTTCTTTACCAGTTATTGAACTATAAGTTATGATTTGGTGCTTATTGATGAAGAAAAGAAAGCAGGTAAAGGAAAGGTTAGGGGATGGAATATATATATATATATATCGGCAAGTGGCGTCGATATCGGCATGATTTATAAACTTGATTAACTATTCGATTTGAATAGTTCATGATATCGGCAAGTGAGCGTCGATATCGGCATGATTTATAAACCTAATTAACTTTCATCTCATGAAAGCTAATGATATCAAGAATCTTTGACATCTGCATACTCTAAAACCTCCTAAAGAAAATAACGGAACAAAGATGAACTATTTTGGTTTTGTTTTAAAATAAAAAAAAAATACATATATATAGATAATGACACCAACGGTTATGTTCATGTCAACATTTTCATGAAATTGATTAGTTGATTTCAGGATGGGCAACTATAGACACTATTGGAGGTAATTAGTGTCGACTATAGTCTCTTTGATGTAGAAAAGCGGAAAAAACAGTCAAAAGAAATAAATTTTCTTTTATAAACCTTAAAAGGGTGTATATGGTTGTGTTTAAAATCTCATATGATTTAAGTAGATTGATGGATATGTTGTTTAAATTCGTTTGTAAATTGCTATATTTACTTAATTGTTTTACTCATATGGAAAATCTATATTTTGCAGGTTCCTCCTATTCTCATCGGGAATAGATTTTAAGCCTTAATTCCTTTTTATATAAGATAGAAACTTAGAAAGTTATGGTGACATTTTGTTATGTAGAAGAACATGTAAATTGTATAGAATAGTATATTTTTAAATTTTGTTTCTGTAATATTAAATGTTTCAATCTACGCTCAGGATATTAGAAAGTACCAGATTATCTTCGAATATAAAACTGTGTTATGTTCGATGTATATGTATATATGTATCTATATGTGAAATTTTCATGTACGAATTGGCTCTTTTAATTTTTATTTTATGTGTGTGATGTAAGATGGAGTTTGGGAATGAATATGGTCCTGAGCATATTCTGGAATGAATTATGTCGTTGATTGTATTAAAAATAGATGTGATTATGCATGAGATGTGATTCAAATTGTGTGTAGGTTGGGTTGTGAATAACTTGGGATCTCCCCGATATAGGGGAGACTATGCCGAAATTTCTAATGAAATTTCGGCGAGAGAAAAAAAAATTCATGCTTCATCTACCCTTTTTAAAGGGGGAAAGATTAAAAAAAAATAAACAAATAGGAGAAAAATTTAGGGTTGTTACACATGTGATGTTTTAGATATACGGAAAACTTTGTTGAAATAACGGGTTAATTTTAAGAATTAATATTATTTTGAAAAGAAATTGGTGTGTGTATATATATATATAAACTCACAAACACACCATGATTTTCAATAAATTATGACTTATTATGAAATATTAGCCTTATCTAAAAATAGAAAATGTTACCTTTTTAAAAAAAAAAATTGAGTGTCTAACTTTTCAAACTCAATCTCTCTCAAACTTTATAGTTTTGGGCTAGACACGTGAGCTAACTTTTTAGTCCACGTGCAACTTGTATTTTTTTTTTAAAAAAAAACATTGACTATTATCATATATATATATATATATATATATATATATATATATATATATATATATATACACTAGCCAATGCCCATGCTATCAATCGTGAGCAGTTATCATATTTTTCAAAAAAAAATATTAATTGTTTTATAATATATTTTTGATCAAAATAATAAATCTGTGCAAAATTCTTGTGAAGTGCAAGTTTTCTATAAAATATATGAATTTTAAATCAATATAAATGTATATGTTTAATAGGTTGCAAAGAAATAATAAACATAAAATTATAATCATCATTAAAAAGCAAGAAATTATCATCATCAATAAAAAATTAATCATATTTTTAAGTAAAATAGAAATCCATCAAGAGTGGAACTTGAACCCCAACCTCTCAAACGGAATTTCCGCCTCATAAACTCGCTCTGCCATCTCAACATTCGCTCATCTTTCTTGAAAATATATATTAAATTTAATTTTAATGTGGATTAGCTAAAAAGAAATGTGTTAGGAGTGAGATTCGAACTCATGCCCTCAAACAGGACCTTAATCTGATGCTCTTTAGACTATCTCGGTTATCTCAATAACCATTTGTTTTTCACGAAAATATATATTAATAGTAGATGTTACTGTAGATTAACACAGTAAAATCAGGACGTGTTATATATATATATATATATCATGACGCATGAAAAACACTGTAGATTGCTACAGTGCTTTTTGAGAACATAAAATAAAAATAAAATATAATGTAATTGACATAAATTAAAATTTCAGAACGATAAGTACAAAAAATAAATAAAAAATAACAATAAAATCTAAAAACATAAATATATAAATATATAAAATATAGATTATTTTTATCCAAAAAGAACAAAAACACCAAAGGAATATATATATATATATATATATATATATATATATATATCCTTTTATCATGGCGCAGGAAAAACACCGTAGATTGCTACAGTGTTTTCTAGGACCGAAAAATAAATAAAAAATTCAGGAATAAAATACAATGTAATCGACATAAACTAAAATTTCAAAACGATAAGTACAAAAAATTAAATGAAAAAAATAAAAATAAAATTTAAAAACACAAATACATAAAATATGAATCATTTTTGTCTAAAAAATACCAAAAGAATATATATATATATATTGTCGTGGGGATACATTGTTTTCTCCGCACCTTTTATATATATAGTAATATATATATAATTTATTTTAAATAAATTTATTTAATGATATTTAAATAATGAACAACAAATATATTATTTTTAAATAAGATAAAATATAAATACAAAAAGAGAATTTGTTCTATCCAAAACTTAATTCATTGTGTATTTTCTTGCATCGTAATTAAATAATAAATAAAAGTTGCTCATATCACAAATATTTACACAAACATATTTTTTTAATGATAAGAAAATATAGAAATTATTTTTGTTCTTTCTCAATTGTTTCTTTACCAACAAAATATACACATTATATTTGTTCCTTTTTCTTTCTTTTTTCACATCACAAATTAGATTAAATCCTATTCATAGATAGCATGGCTAGTATTTGTCGAGTTTATTTGGGTTTTTGGCCCTTTCTTTACCAATAAAATAAAATAAAATTGATGTAGATATCATTCCAAGAACCTCATCAAAATGTACAAAACTTTAAATCGGATGCATGGAAGTTGTTTGTGAAGGTGATCAAAGGCATGAACTCCATAACTTTTCTTGCTTGTTTTTTTTTGGTCTCACATGAAAATTGTGCAGATGAGCTTATTATCTGGTCCCTTTGTGATGCTGTGCTGCGTGAGGTACCATGGTGCCTAACGGTCGGAGCTCCCGATACGTTTTTTTTGTCCAAAATATCGGCCTTTTCGTTCCATTATTTTTATTAACGTTAGTGTTTGAATTAATTTGTGTGTATTTTGACTAATTTTATAGATTTTAAAATTAATAATGAAGAAATTTGCAATAACCATTATATTAGCAACGATAAGACTCGAAACTGAAATCACAAATGAAACAGACCTCTTAATCATAATATCTTACCACTTGAATACCCATTAAATAGAGGTCATGGAAGGAGCACTCCCTCTATTTTGATTCCCCATTGATGTGATTATATAAGTTTATAGTAGTCATCCATTACTATATATACAATTCAAATCTAAAATCACTATTTTTTTTAATTGTAAGATATTACCAGTTAGAAGTTAGAACTATAGTTGTCAATACCGTTTGTTCGGTTTTCGATTAGAACGGAACGTTATGGTTTCAAGCGTTCAAGTCGTTTGTTTCGGGGTTGTACTGTTTACATATAATTAATTAATTATATATGAAAAAAAATAAATGTAATTTTTATTTTTTATAAAATCAAAATTGATGCAACAATTTTTTTTATTTATAATATATGTTTTTTTAATATATATAATCTTACTTATAGCATGTTTGCACCCGGACAAAATCAATTTTTTCCAGCTGGACAAACATGCTCTCCCAAATTTCCAATTCTCAGTCCCACATCGCTGAAAATGGCCAAAAATTTAAATACTGATGGTTATCCCACATCGATGAAATAAATATCAAGGCACAAAATTGCGTTTATAAAAATAAATCAAGAAGCAATGCAAAATCTTCTCACCTGAGATGATCTCAGGTCATTGACATCTGATGTATTTAGGATATGTGCTGGATTAAGAGTTGAAATGTAAAATGATTTTTTATGTAGCTGAAGCAGTACACCCGGAATGATACCGAGGTGTTTTGACTAGAATTTAGCCAATATTTTCAATACGGGCCAAAATAAAAACCGATATAAAAACGACATCATTTTATCTCGGTTTTATTAATGCTACGGAATATTTTGGTTATTTTGACAGGAACATAACGGAATTAAATATCTTTCTTATAACATCTACTAAATGGTATCCACGTAGAGAGCACGCCGTATATTTTGACTCCCCATCGATGTGACTATGGAAAAACAAGACGTAAAATGAGTGGATTAGAAGATGTGTGGTGTAAGTTAAATCCTTGCCAATAACTGTATTGATATGTGTTTAGTATAGTTAGGTACTCTTTGTCATTGTATTTTACAAATCTTTTTATTTAAAAAAAATGAATTTTTATTTTATTTTAAATGAATTTTTTTAATATTTTTAGATTATTCCTATATGTCATTATATATTTTAATACACTTTTAAAACGAAAAATATTTTTATAAAGAACCTCAAACAAACTCTCATGCATGCACTTAATCTTAAATTGTTCTATAAATTGACCCACCATAGATATTCTCTCTTGGAAGATAGAAGAGGAAGAGACTCTATTTTGCATTGTATTTTTGAAAAAAAAATATTTTATTTTATTTTAATTTAATTTTTTCAATAATTTTAGATCATGTTTATGTATTAATATTGAAAATAATGTAAATAAATAAAAATATATTTATCATTTTAATATATTTTTTAATAAAATAAACAGTTTCAAAGCAATCTAATAACTGATGGGACCAAACCAACTTACACAGAGCGAGAAATTTGCAAAAATCTAAGTAAACTAATAAGACAAATATTTTCATGCCAAACGGCTAAAACGGCTACCAAGCCCTTCCCATGCTTTCACTTCTTGTCCACATGCATGCCACCTCTTACATATCTCCTCATCGTATACAGCATTTTTATTAATTCTGTTACATTCAAAAACCGAATTATTTTTGTTTTGGTTTTAATTCTAGTTTATTCCAGAAATTCTTGCCAAATTTTAGCTGAACGCCTCGGTTCTGTTCGGGCATGCCGCTTCGATTCAAAATCTATTTTTTTAAAAATTATTTTTGACATTTATACATCAAAATAATTTAAAAATATTAAAATATTTTAAATAAAAAAAATCAAATTTTAATTATGTTTGTTAAATTAATTTTTTTTATGTATATATATATATATATATATATAAAATTAATTATATACGAACAGTACGACACCGAAACGGCATGCTGGAACGCTCCGAAACCAGAATGTTCCAATCAAAAACCAGAACGGCATGACAAGAATGACATAGACACATATATAATAGATAAATAAGCAAATTGACACCCGCCTACTCTCCCTCCAATCCATCTTATTATGATCCTTACCCTGTTTCTTCCTTCTCACAATCTCTCTCCCCCTGTAAATATATATATATAGAGAGAGAGAGAGACCATTCATGTGTTCAAAGTTACGGGCGCTTCCATGTTCTTGAATCAATCCTTTCTGTTCAACTTAGAATCTTTTTGTCACCTTAATTTATGTTATAAATAGTCTGTCCCTCTTTTGTAACATTTATTACAGCAACATATATCCTGCTTCCAGCAACCTTAAGAACAATAATATTCACAATCTTGCATGCATATGGAAAAAAACACAAGTTTCTATTAACCCTGGAATTCATTCATGGGTTTGGTTTCGGTGCTGCTGATCTCGTTTTATGTTCTGTCTATAAGCTTGATCGGTTCAGATAATACTGTTTTGGGGATACCAACAACTCTTGATGGACCCTTTAAGCCAGTGACTGTCCCTCTCGATCAAACTTTTAGAGGACACGCCGTGGACTTGCCTGATACAGACCCCCGAGTTCGAAGGATTGCTCAAGGTTTTGAGCCTGAACAGATTTCTCTGTCCCTCTCTACCACTCATGATTCTGTTTGGGTTTCTTGGATTACAGGTACTTTTTTTCTTCTTATCATTTCATTTTTCTGGTTCTTGGTTTCTCAATCTCTTCAAGCTTCTTCTGACTTGTTTTTTTTTGCTGTTTTGTTTGAATAGGAGGTAAGGTTTCGAAGATATATATGTCGTAATAGTAATTAATTTGGCTTCACGCTATGTGTTTATCTTTATCTTTGCTAGGAATTTTTAGTAAAAAAGTCAGTCGGTAGGGTGTACTGTTAATGTATCGAGGAGTTCCGTCGTTGTCTCCATTGATTTCAATTACAGTTTGAAATCCAATTCAAATGATCTCATACGATTAATAAGCAACTGGGAATTATTTATTTTCCTGTTAACTCTAGCTTTTTCTTCTGTAAACATGGACGGCACTAAAATTTACTGGAATGATTTGAAGTCAATCTATATTTAGGCTCTAAAATGGTTTTCTCTTGGGTTATGTGAATGTTTTTTGGATAAATTTGCAGGGGATTTTCAAATTGGGGAGAGCATAAAACCATTGAATCCTAAGACTGTTGCTAGTGTTGTTCGATATGGAAGGTTAAGATTTGCACTTATTCACAAAGCTACTGGTCATTCCCTTGTTTACAACCAGTTGTATCCTTTCGTAGGCCTCCAAAATTACACTTCTGGGATCATTCACCATGCCCGTCTTACAGGTACAATTTCCTCAAACTTCATTGCAGCCCTATTGTTATCTCTTCACTATTGGCATCGTGAAGAGAGTCAGAAAAGCTCAAATTCAGACATTTATAATATGGGGGGAAAGGGTGATTTGCCCCCTTCCACCGAGGTGTCATCCATGGATGTTGAACATGTTAGAGAATAATATAAATTATATTCTGAAACCTCATTTAACAGTTTAAATTTTTATGTGAGAAGGCTCTTTAATATTGTATCAGAGTTTGTTGATCCAGAGATCAAAAGTTTGAATATCACTACCCTCATTCTATTTGATAAAAAATCAGGCACAAGATAGTGTGGGTCTGCGTACCAAATTTAAGCCTAAAGATCTTTCACTTAAGGGAGTGTGTTAAAGAATAATATAAATCATATTCTGTGATCTTACCTAACAGCTTAAATTTTTAGATGAGATGATTTTTTAATATGATATCAGAATCTTGTTGACCTAACAGTCATGAGTTAGAATTTCACCATCCTATTCTATTTGATAAAAATCAAGCACAAGATAACGTATATTTTCATGCAAGTTTAAGCCTAAAAAACTTTCACTTAAAAGGATATATTAAAAAATAATATAAATTAAATTCTGAAATTTTACCTAACAATTTATTTTTTTAGATCAGATAATTCTCTAATCTTAATTTTCCGGCTACATGTCTTTCTGCAGGGTTAAAACCCAACACGCTTTATTATTACCAATGCGGAGATCCTTCAATACCAGCAATGAGCAGTACGTATTACTTTAAGACTATGCCGGCTTCTGGCCCCAAGAGCTACCCCAGCAGAATAGCAATAGTGGGGGACCTAGGTCTTACGTACAACACAACCTCAACTGTTGATCACATGATTGCAAACACTCCTGATCTTGTTTTACTGGTCGGAGATGTTTGCTATGCTAACTTGTACCTTACCAATGGAACTGGGGCTGATTGCTACTCTTGCTCTTTTTCTCAAACTCCCATTCATGAAACCTACCAGCCTCGCTGGGATTACTGGGGAAGGTAAGACATTTTTTTTCTTTTCTTTCTGCACTGAGATTTATGTGTTCAGTTTTTCCCTTCAGTATTCTGTGCTGCAAAGCAGAAAAAGACTTAAGTAATCATTTTGTAGCAACATAAATTAGGAATCACACTTGTTGTCTTGCAGGATAGTGGATAGTGTTAGAGATTTGGGTATTATTTAGAATCTTAAACTTTTAGGTGAGATAATTCTTTGATATGATATCAGAATCTTATTGATTTAACGGTCATGAATTCGAATCTAACCACCTTCATTCTATTTGATAAAAATCAAGCATATGATAATGTAGATCAGTGTAAGTTTTAAGCCCGAAAAGCTTTTACTTGAAGGAAATGTTAAAAATTAATATAAATTATATTCTGTGCATTACCTAAAAGCTTAACATGAGATGGTTCATTTACGTATAACTCTTGATTACTGGATGAATAACAAACTGGTTACACCAAAAATGGAGTTTGGAATCTCGAAGAGACTACTGAACAAATAAAGAGTATCCATTTAATTCTACATTTATCTGGTTTAGACTGGTGGAAAAACATCAATTTCTACGGATTCTTTACTTAATCTTTTCAGAACCATGACTTTCTGATTTATGAATGATGACCTTGGTTGATTTCTGATTCAACTCAATTAGTTTTACAAGAGAGTATATAAAAAAAATAAACTAATCAAACCAAGTTTCGCCTTTGGCCAAACCAGACAGAGGAAACTGGTTTGAACATGTGCCATCATGGGTGTTTTTCATGTTCAACGTTTCTTTCTGGTGAATGTTATCAGAAATTTGGACTACGTAATGACCATTGGATACTTGTTGTCAGATATATGCAGCCTGTGACATCTAAAATTCCAATAATGGTGGTAGAAGGAAATCATGAGATAGAACGTCAAGTTGAAAACCAGACATTTGTTGCTTATAGTTCTCGGTTTGGGTTCCCATCCAGAGAAAGTGAATCACTCTCCACATTTTATTATTCTTTCAACGCTGGTGGGATACATTTCATAATGCTGGGTGGCTACATCGCCTACAACAAATCAGGTAAACATATTAGGTCAAATCATTTCCACTGATATACCAGTCATTCGGTTTCTTTAAATCAGTTCAACACATTGGCTTGTAGAGCCTCTAGCTCAGCGCCATTGGGGATTGGATATTATTTCTAGCTTGGGAATGGAGGAAAATGAAATTGTAAAGGAATCAGTGAAGTTCCAGATTATGATTTATAATATTCTCTAACACATCTTCTTAAATGAAATTTCTTTGGGTTTGAAACTTGCATGGACCCACACTAGCTCGTGTTTTATTTTTATCAAATAGAATGAGGATGGTGAAATTCTAACTCGTGACCACATGGTCAACAAGTCTCTAATATCATAACAGGAATATCTTTAATGCTTGCTCCATGTTCAAGGAAAAGAAAATATGCATTTCTTTTTCCATGCTAATGCACAGTGAAATGTGATTCACTTATTCTTCAAGTTTCTCCAGCACGTCAATACAAGTGGCTGGAGAAAGATCTTGCCAAGGTTGACAGAGAAGTGACCCCATGGTTGGTGGCTACGTGGCACCCTCCCTGGTACAGCACCTACAAGGCGCATTATAGAGAAGCAGAATGCATGAGAGTAGCAACGGAAGATTTGCTTTATCAGTATGGTATTGACATAATCTTTAATGGCCATGTAAGTGCGAAGTTCTGGCTCGAAGTGATCTGTTTTGATTTTGACGACTTTTTCCAGTCTCGTATGAACTCGAGACTTCATCATTTTCTTCAAAACAAATTTCATGCGCCAAGGAATTTCATGATCCAATTGTCAACAGGTGCATGCCTACGAGAGATCTAACCGGGTATACAACTACAAGTTGGATCCTTGTGGCCCTGTTCATATCACCGTCGGTGATGGTGGAAACCGAGAGAAGATGGCCATTGCGCATGCTGATGAACCTGGAAACTGTCCTGATCCATCCACCACCCCAGATGATTTCATGGGCGGTTTCTGTGAATTCAATTTCACATCAGGACCAGCAGCTGGAAAATTCTGCTGGGACCGGCAGCCAGATTACAGCGCATACCGAGAAAGTAGCTTTGGTCATGGAATTTTTGAGGTACGTATCTCTCTCGGCTCGTTTGACCATGCTGTAACCACAGGCGTGACTTCCTAGTCTGTTTTATTTTATTTTCTGCGTGATTTAAAAGGGGATGGAGAAAATTTAGAACTTCAATCGACTGTGGATTCGCCAACCATCCTTCGCATCAGGTAGGGTTGACGGAGAACAAGCATACACATACACAAGTCGACACCTCTTGAAACTTGTCTGAATATATTCTACATGCATTACATGTAAAATAACTTAGTTGTATTGGTAAATTCGACCTTATACAAGACCAAGATGCCGATGAATTCCTCAGAAATCTTCTTTTATTAGAAATGTGGTCAATATATTTCTGTTCCGATTAAAGTTGCTCAAGAATTGATGCCAAACTGATGGTGATATTCACTTTCAGGTGAAAAATGAGACTCATGCTCTATGGACCTGGCACCGGAATCAGGATATGTACAATTCTCCTGGAGATCAGATTTACATAGTCAGGCAGCCTGAGATGTGTGAACCAAAGGTAACTAAGCTTTGGAGAATTTGGAAAACGAAGCACTTAACGAAATACTTAGCAAAACCTAGACTGCCGCTATTTGCTCCTAATCGAATCATATACTGTAAATGCTGATAGAGAATAATATAAATAACTCACTTAACAATTTAAATTTTTAGGTGAGATGATTTCTTAACATGATATTAAAGTTTTAGTGACCTAGTGTTCACGAATTTGAATCTTTTCACCCTCATTCTATTTGATAAAAATAAAGCACAAGGTAAATAATATAAATAATATTTTTAGGACCTAACCTAACAACTTAAACTTTTAGGTGAGATAGTTGTTTAACAAATGCAAGCAGATACCAACCAAAAAGCCCAACACACATATCCATTGCATGTAGAATATGTTATCTTTTACTATCCATTGCAACTTATGTTTTCATATATATGATTTTTATTATTTTCTAACAAACATCCTTAAGTGAAAGTCATTTGGGCTTGAAACTTACACAGACTTACATTATCTTGTGCTTGATTTTTATCAAATAAAATGAGGGTGGTGAGATTTGAACTTGTGACTGTTGGGTCAATAAGGCTCTGATATCATGTTAAAGAACCAATTCACCTAAAAACTTTTGCTTTTAGGTGAGATGATAAGTTTTATTTCATTGCTTTGCAACACTATTCTTGTTCTTGACTGCTTTATATTCTGGAACAACACTTTTAATCTGCCATGTCTAAGAATTTTCCATACCCAAAATCATGGAAGATTGTCTACTTACTCTTCTTGTCTTAACTAAATGGTTTCCCAGAAGCATTGATCGGATCAAGAAGCCAGTGACGCGGATAGATGCAATGAGGAGCACCAGTGCATTGATCGATCTGATGTCTAAGTGGATTTCTAAAGTCTACTGAGTTAAATATACATGTAACACAGTAACAAAAAACATTTATATTCCAGCTTCTGTATTCCTTATCATTCAATAAAAAAAACTATAATTTATATTAGAAGAATAAATGAAAGTTACCTTCATCGATCGTTGTTCATTGCCTGTAACCTGGGAAGTTTTGATGTGTTTATGTGAAGAATTATAATCAAAGATGTGAAAAGTTATCACTGTCAAGGCACATTGCCTAAAGAAAAGCTGGAAAAATCAATAACTTACATATCTCATGTTAATTTTCGTTTTGCCATCATACTATAGAAACAACATACAAGTAGTTCGAAGTTTATTGAGGTCGAACATGGGCGCCACCAGTTTGTTAAAGCTGTCACAAGTGTGATAGGTTGAATGACTGGGGGCTAGAAACTTGATTCAGATAAGGTTTTTAATTAAATCAAACTCAGACATTGAATGCAATTCTTTAATAAAAATGATTGATACAATAACTCATGAGTTCATCTTTGATAACATAAGCTAATGAGTTTAGTTCAGCTGAGTCTAATTAGGTCAACACTGAAAGATTAAAAAAAACAAAACAATGCTAATTTAAGAACAAATGGTTGAACCAATCACTCATGCTTTTCCCGAGTCAGTTCCGAGTTTGAAAATTATGTTTCAAAGTGGAAGGATTTGACAAAAAAATATAGGGTGTTGGAGAAATATTGTACTTGCAGATAAAAAAACACGTGAATTATAATAGTAATTTGACAAATTTGCCCTTCACCAAATCAACCTAGAAGGCTGAGATTTGGGGTAAAATAGATTTTTTCTCTTGAGCTTTTAATTTTTTTATATTGTTCAAGTACTAACTTACCTTTGGAATAAAAAAAAACAAATTAAGTTTTCTTTGAGGGTACTTTTTGAATTTTTATATTTGTTTTTATGTTATGAGCATATTAGTAAAGGGGTAAATTAATGTTTTGCATTAATTAAAATTTATTATAAGAATGATAAAATCTACAACCTGAATCTGATTGACAAAGGGTCCTATTAGTGAAAATATTTATATTTGGATGGTTAAGAGCTCAATGAAAACTTTGGAAGGCCTAATTAATTTTATCAGGGACTCAATTGTAAGGAAAGTCATTTTTTAGAGTCAGATTAAGTGCTAATTGGAGAAAAATAAAGTCTAAAGATTTAATTGATTCTCTTAAAGATTTAATTAGATGAATAATTTTGATTTAATCAAAGGTTTTTGGAGTTTGATGGACAATTAAGGACTTGTTTGAATAAAACCAAGGATCAAATTAGCATAAGATTGTGGGTAGGGGTTTAAATTAGCCAAATTAGAGACCAAAATGAAAGGAATTGGAATTTTAATGATCAATTAAGGTTGAAATTGAACAAATTGAAAACAAAGGATTTGTTTGTAACAGGCACTTGAATAATGGGATTCGAATTAGAGTTTTTAGGGGTGTAATTGCAAGGATGAAAAATTTTCCAAGTCATTTAAGAATGCATATGCAATGATTCAAAGAAACAAGACTGAAATTGATCTCTATCAAAAATCAATAAGAGCCCTAATTTTAGTTTTAGTAGATAATGTGTCATTTGGTTTTAATGAAAGGACACAAATGACTCGTCTTTAACTAGTTTCTTCTTTTTCATCCAGTAAAAAACAATGATTAAGTTAGCTATTTCCAAGAGTAAGCCGATATTTGTAAACGATGATTAAGGAGACAAACAAATCGTGAGTAAGTCGATATTTCGTAAATCTGAAGATGCCCTTCAAATGTGATGTTAATCTCAACCGTTGTTGGAGCTTGTTACACCATCATTCTCTACTAAGCAATTCTGCCTTGAGTTGATCTGTTGTTGCTCATTGATGAATTTCACTAAATCATTATTTGCTTGTGCTTCTTTGCCCCTAAGCTGATGGGAAATTGTTTGTATTCCTATCAAGATCCACACCGTGCCTTTTGACTGTTGGGCTTTCCAATCAAGAATTATCAATATCAAGGATTCTGCAAAATCCAGTCACTGTCTTCTTTGTTTGTAAATCTTTTGTTCTGAAATTACGTCACCAATTTAAAAAATCATGTGCATCCAAAGTCTAATTCTTGAAATAAAATAAAAAAGATGTCATTTGTTGAAAATCAAATTCATTTGGTCAAATATCCAATATATAATATTCAATGCATGCAAACCTGTAATTATCTTGTATTTTTTTGCAAACAGTAATCGACCCATTATAAGATTGAAATCGTCTTTTATGGGTTTTTGTGTTTCGATTCTAATCTCAGATTTTGGGGTATGTCCTTTGATGGTACATGAAGAAGTGATCATGTGCGGTTTTCAAACAATCGATCTGTTTAGTAAAGACCCGAGGTTAAGTTGAAAATTTTGTCTCATTTTTCAAGTACTTACTTTATCAACATGCATAACAACTCGCGACTTACTTCATGAAATTATAACCTTTATGGAAAAACTCTAAAAATTTGAGAGCACCACATATTAGTTAATATTGCTTGCATGATCAAGGACTTTTAAAAGCACGTAATGAGGCTATGGTTTGTGACTATAAAAGAAAAGGATAGGCTTAAAAGGTGTTTAAGGGTTTCAAAGACCGAGGATCACCGTTCAGCTGGTTTTCAACTCTTTTTCTCTTGTCGTCCTTGTAGAAGAGACGATGCAAAAATACGTTAATTATCTTAACGTGATTTTTATGAATCAATCAATGCTCTACTGAATCTCTACAACCATAACCATGTCATTCCTTCCATCGACAATTTCAAACTTAAAAGGGAAATACTAAAACCCATACCATCATTTTTCATCTAATGTTATTTCATCTTTTGTTGCACTCAATATGGTCTAACAAAACAACTCTGCAAGATCTTCATTTGATGAATAACTTTTCTTGAAGACTCATAATCTACCCACATGAGGTTTGACCAAAGATACCAACAGACATGGTATAGTTCAATATTCTCTTCTTCTTTTTTCTTTCTTTTTCTTTCTTTCTTTTTTTTTCTGAATTTGCCCTTAGCATCGACTCTTGGTTTTTACCATGTCCTACCTCAATCGCTTGTTCTCTAATGTTGCGTTTTTATTCTTAAACATCCCTCCTTTTCTTGACTCTAATGTTGTCATTGTATCCTCAAACTACAAATGAACTACTCGCACTCCCTCAAAAGAAAACCCGAATTTTCCACAATCTCTAATGATGATTGCATTAACACTCTGCAGATAATATATGGGCATATGTCCCACCGATTTCACTAGAGAGCGAGGAACGTTATTATTGAATTGCGGAAGAAACACGAATGATGGCTCTGTGTTGATGTTAGTTCTTCTCGAGCAATGTCAAATGTCCATGACTCTTGACCCTTCGAGAGGATGAAAAATTGAGGGACCCCTATTTCAAAACATTTGAAATGCATGTTGAAATGTATATTCTTGTTTTTTGGGTTTTTAGTTTTTTTGACAAACTTGCCCTTTAAGGGGTGGCACATGGTCGTAACGATCGCATGCTAAACAAAAGCTGTGAGAATGCATGTTGAAATGTATATGCATGTTTCTTGCTTTTTTATGGACTCGGCCTTGAGGCAGGACACATGATCGTAACAATTGCATGATAAATAAAAACTTGTGGGAATGCATCTTAAAACAAATATGCATGTTTTTTTTGATAGACTCACCTTTCGAGGAGTGACACATGCTTATAACAATTGTGTGATAAACAAAAATTTGATTTTTGCTTAAACCCTACAATGAAAATTTCCTAAGTGATGGTTACTTGTGTCACCTAAAAGTCTTGAATTCAAGATGCTTGAGAAGGTTCCGCCTTAATGCAAAACAGAATGAAAGGAGCATACACCCTAATGATTGGTTTTAATTTTTGCACAACAAATGGTGAGTTGGTACTTTGGTCTCTAATTTGGTCTCTTGATGTCCTAGTGATCACCTTCAGTAAAGGCAATATGGAGGTTTAGTAGATAATGAGATGGTACGTATACCAATCACTAACATCTAAGCTCTCAACGAAGAGTTCGGGTTTACACAAACTTCAACCTTGACTCAAGTCATATGTAAGCTGCTAGTCCCCCACGTAACTTAAAGTTGCAAACCACAATGATGTAACTCAAATAAATTAACAACACATGAACATATGTCCATATGCGCAAAATAAAAATACGAAAAAGTTACTAAAAATAAACACACATAAAATTCAAACGAGTTGAAACAAATAAATCACATCAAAATATTCAAAGCTTAGTCCAATATTTTTCGGAAAGAATATCGTCCCTAGTGGAGTCACCATCCTGTCGCACATCACCGCATGCGATGTTCAGGAGGAATCCTAGCTCTCACGATGGAGTTGAGAAGGAGTCTCCACCTAGCTATTGGGGGTCGCTAGGAACACCCGATTACACCGGTCCGGTCGAGATTCAAAGGTAGGGTTTTTTTCATTTTTCTCTCAT
>CM063604.1:6785651-7204679 GCA_032356905.1 Salix exigua
TGAAGCGCATCTTGGATGGTGTTTCCATATGAGTCAAGGATTGATGTTTGGCTTCATATTTTTGAAAGGAATTGAGGATATAAATATGGTCTGCTTCAGTGAGATGGTAATCCCACCATCCTTTTAGCTAGCCGGAGAAACCAACAATAAGGAGTTCAGCAATGGCTTTGTCTAGGGTGCTTGTCTGAGTTTTATAGGCATTGGCTGCCATGATCATTTATTGTAAGGTGTTTAGGATGTTGTATTTAGACATTCCATCTATGTTCTATTCATTGTATTTGTGTTGGTTGAGGATGTTTGGCTTAATATATGGTGATATTTGGAGCTATGGTTGTTTTGGATGTTTGTCATGTCAGTCTGTTGATTTCAGGTTGTTGGCTTTGAAGAAGCATCTTCATCAGAAGACTGCTCTGGGCTATTTTGTAAGGTGTTTACAATATTTATAGACATTTGTGATGTATCTGAAGTAGTTTGGGATGAACTGTCAAGATTTTGTAGGTGTGTTTTGATGGCTTTCAGAAAATTTGTTTGGTTTTCCTGGATTTGTAATTGGCTTGTCTTTGTAATCTGATATAGTTTAATGACTGAGTTTTTCAATTTTGGTTCAACTGAAGTTTTGGAGGTGTTGGTGCCAACTATGCTAGTATTGGCTCATTGTAGGTGTTTCTCAACATGAGTGTGTTGTTTGCCCAAAGTGTTAAGGTTTATGTTTGTAAAGTTGTTTTGAAGGACGATATTTTTGGTGTTTGACACGATATCATCACTAGGTAATTTATAAGGTGCTACATCAACAGTTTGGTTGTTGTGCTCTACTTGGATATTTCTCAGGGGTGGATGATCAGACTCAACTATTTGACCACTAGTGAGGTTCCATGTAGGGGTTTTAGACCTGGTTGTAACAAGACATGCATGTTTGATGGATGCGAATGGATATGCAATGTTATGAACAAATGTAATTCGAACCAATCAAAAAATAACATGCGTTATTGATGTATTGTAATGTAAGCATAAAAGTGTTTGATGGGTGCGAATGGATATGCAATGTTATGAACAAATGTAATTCAAACCAATCAAAAAATAACATGCGTTATTGATGTATTGTAATGTAAGCATAAAAGTGTTTGTATATTCTTTTTCTGTGTTTGGCAGTTTTGGAAAAAACAAATTCTTTTTTCAGAATTATGAGGACCATAAAAATCTGAAATAAAAAAGGTTTTGTCAAGAACAAAATTCTCTAAAGTCAAAACATTCAACTCATTTTGGATGTTGGTTGTGAAAACATAGGAGGTTAGAGATGTAGGTAATGATTGTTCTTCTTCAGTATTGGTGTATACTGGTTTTGGTATGTTTGTAGTGTAGTCTGATTGTTCAAAGCTTGTAGAAGGTATATCTGATGTAGAGCGTCTAGGTGGGTTTGTATTGTATGAAACATTGATGACAGAAGGTATTCTGAATATTCTTCCAATATCTATTTTACTAGAAGAAAAAGACTTCTACAAAACCTAGAGCTTGTCGAATTCGATGTAAAGATAGTTTGACTTTACCATCAGCATACTAGGTTATATCTTTGATTTGTACATTTGGTGGTGGTGGTGGTTGTACTGTTTGTGGTGATGTTGCTCCTTCAAGAATCCAAACATTATGAAGCGTTATGTCTTTCCACTAGATGATTTTAGGGACAACGAAGTTTGATTGAAATAGATCTGTTTATAAAAAGAGTGTTTCTTCTTTATAGGAGTGGTGTTTATGTTTAGAGGCAAAGATTGAAAACATTGTTTTGTAGTGGATCTTAAAAATGAGAGCGACTGGAATGGAGCTTTCAAGCATGTTGTAGTTATGAGTTTTGATTTGTAGTAGCATGCTTTGTAGGATGTTCTTGTCTTTGAGGGAGTTGGTAAGGTTTGGATAGCAGTCAAATGAAACTGGACCGCTACACAAACTAGACTCAATGGAACTTATGAGTCTTTGAATTTTTGGAATCTTACATCCCGTAAAACAACAAGAATGGAGTTGTTTAAACCTTTTTTTTTGTAAAGGGTTTGATATCGACTTGTACTAAACTGATATGAATATATTTGTAGTTTCGATCTATATGTTTTTGTAAGGATTTTTTGGTAAAGAGTTGGATGGTTTCAAAGGGTTTTTTATAAGTTGAATATCCATTTCCTTAGTTTTGATAGTAAAATCAGTTTTGAAAATACCATATTTGGATTTTGCATAAATCTGATTTTGAGACTTGAAATTTTCCAATCATCTATATGTTTTGTAAAATCTTCAATTGTAATTTTCTCATTTTGTATAATCCTCATACTCTCAGAGGTCTCAGATGTAGAGGAAGCCGAAACAGAAATAGATCTAAAGAAATATGAATTCATAGTTTGAAAAGATAAACTAGATCCTAAGCCCTAGTTTATAAGGATTTATTGAAATCCAGGAACATCTAGTAAAATATAATTCCTAGACCATATCCAATTGCAAGTTTCTGAATTTCATACAGGACTCCGTTGATCTTCTAAATTTTTTGATTCATAATCAATCAAAAAGCAACAGTGTTAAGGAGTGAAACGAAGTCACGCCCCTTTCCTTTTCATCAAGGCTGATCTCTATCTATACATTGTTTTATTTTTTTTTAAATATGATTTTTAATTTTTTTTTAAATTGGGTTGGGCATGATCTAATTAAAAGGGTCGGACCAACCCCACTCTCTTGGATTTGGGCTGGGCCGAGAGCAAGTCCAGTCCAGGATTAAAAAAACAAAAACAAAAACGAAATGTTGCACTGGTCACGCAATTCGTGAACAATGCAAGAGTGGTCGGGTGACGGTGACAAGAGGCTCACATCCTATGTCGACGTGTAGAGGAGGCCGAGGTGGTTCTTTTTATGGTGGTGCCTTCAGAAATGGTGGCCTATGGTGGCCGGGAGCAGCATTGGAAGGTTGTTGCTGCGTGACACCGGAGCTGTGGGAGAAGACTAGACTGGTGTAGGTGGAGGTGTTGCTGGTGCCGAAGGAGCAGCTACTGGTGCTCACCAATGACTGCCAAGGAGAGACAGGGTTACATCTATAGTTGTTTTTTAGAGAGAAAACTACAACCGAGAGAGAGAGGGAGTTGCCAGTGGTCCTATCAGCGCCAAGGGTGGTTGTTGATCATTGGTTATGCTAAAAAATATTTACGTTGTGACATCGTCTTCTTCCTTTTATGTTTTTTTTTCCCAAAATCATTTGTTCTCCCCGTCGTGCATGAGACTAAAAAATGATGAGAAATAGCTTACAATGGCGAGTATTGTATGTGTGTTTTGGGCGAAAAGCATCAAAATGATGCTTTTCGTAAATTGAGGTTTACAACTCTGTTTTATGGGTACCATAATTATTGCGAAAAGCATCAAAATGATGCTTTTCGTAAACTGAGGTTTACAACTCTGTTTTATGGGTACCATAATTATAATAATTATGGTACAATCTTTTACCAAATGGTTTTGCTCTGTGGTGAGCCTCAGCCATAGAAGTCACCACAGAGCCAAACATCCACTATAACTTCTTGCATACAATAGGAAAGTTTACAAGTTCACTAGTATAATTCAATCACCTAAAAGTCATATATTTGTAAAAAATCAATTGCAAATATAATTAGAAGAGAGAAATAACATATCACATAGCAAAATTAATTTACCATATCCCTGCCCTATGAGAATGGCAATGTGATGATTGTTAGATTCTTCATTCCTTAGGTTCTACGAATTCTCAACGATTTTATTGTCCAAGCAAAGTATTTATAACTAAAAAACACATGAAAATAACCCAAAAAATACATGAAAAAGAAAATGGACAGTATTTTTCAAATTTGATTTTGGATAAATACCAGTGATAAAGCGGTGTTTTTTATGAAAAGCTAACGACTCTTGAAGAAAATAAGGCAAGGCAGAAATCACTCTCAACCGAACTGCTTATTTCAATCAAATAAGAACCCTACAATTCAAAGAAGCAGCATAATATGTTTAGCTTAGCTGGGTTTTCTTCAAATAATATCAAAAGTAAAACTTTAAAGTAACAATCAAGGAAAACGAAAAGAAACCAACCCTCAAAACCCCGGCCTACACCAAAGCAACAATCAACTTTAAAGCAAGGAATGTGCTGCGAAAGTTATTTATGAAATTATTTTACTAAAATATGCTATTTATTTCATTACCGTATTTTATGTTTACATAGACAAAATAACACTTTGAAGAGTTGCATTATCAGTTCTCATTATCTTTATTACCAGAGCATACGAATTCAAAGGAAGAGAAAAATGTCAACCAACAAGGAGAATTCCCTATAGCGACACCAACAACAATACAACAATGTTGGTTCAATAACGACAGCTATGAGTGATAGTTTTACTAGTATGGGATAGCTACAACAGCATTCAGTGAGTCCAAAAGACAATCATCTTCATTATTAAGAACCCGATTCTTCATTGTTAAATTAGGAGAGCCAACATGCGGGAATAAAACGTTAAAGATTTTGCAATTAATTGTAAAATATTCTGAGTAATCATGATTTTGCAATTTTGCTTAAAAATTGAAACAAAAGCATTACAGCAAGTAAAACCTATCAAGAAACAAAGTGATCTTACCACTTCAATCAATTTTGAAATGTGGTCTCTCTTTTGGTTCCATTGATCTTTCTTTTTTTATCTGCTTAGGTCTTTTAATAGGGAATTCATTTACCTGCCATGGACAGATCTTTAAAACACAAACATAAATAGAAATTCAAATTTCTTGAAAGAAAATGAGAAAACTATTTCAAAAATATAAACCCGATTAAATTAAAAGTGAAATTAAAATCTTGCCAAGATATAAAACCCAATCAATAAAAGGGCTTCTTATTCTCTAAACTAACTCTGAAAATTCTCCAATCCCTTAATAAATTCAAGAAATCATAAGTTACTTCGGGCAGAAAATAGAAGAGCACATCAAACAGAGAAATGAGAAAGCTTACATGAAAATGACTATAATATAATAAAACAAAATCACAAAAAGTTATAAAGCCCTCAAAGACCAACCATGATAAAGCAAATTTGCAGACAAGAAGAACAAATTACTTATTTATAGCGAGAGAGGGAGAGATGGATACCCGCAGCGATCTTGAATGACATGAAGACTCTCTCTTTGATCGAAATTGAAATTCCTTGTTATTGCATGAAGAATCAAACCTTCTTACATAGAATCTGAACGTCTAAAACTGCACTATTGCCTCTACTTGCTAGAGCGAGAGAGATAGATTTTCTTTTGAGATTGAAAAATGTTGAGATATAGAGAGGGGCTGTATTTATTACGGAGAATAATAATATGACCGTTGCAATAGCTGAACGACAAGGCACTTGGTTTTCTCTTGCTTTGAATGATTTAGGTTTTTTAAACGACGACATCGTATTGGTGCAGGCTTGCTGGGAACCATGGCAACTCAATTTTATTTTTTTATATAAGAAAATAATAATAATTTGGAAATGAATTTTTGAAAGATGACATGTTCTTACGGGATTTCTTCTCTAGCCTGATTAGATTATCAGTCATGTTATGAAACAATAAGTTTATCCTTATACTTTTTTTAAATCATTCAAAATGAGTTAATAATTTGTTTGATAAATCTAATTTCTCTAATTGGTATGGTACGGATAAATAATTTTTATATGGAACAAAAAATAATATTTTTTTATGTACTAATTAAATAATTTGTTAACTCTATATTTTTTTATTTAATTATGACAATTAGACAAATAAATAAAAATAATAATAATGAAATAAATTAAAAGGAAATTAAGGTAACACTAGACTCATTTCATGATGAATTTTTAGTTTTTATGAATAGTAAAAATCATAAAATGTCTTTGGAGACAATGAATATGTGTCAAGGAGCAATTTTCATTTTTCACTTTTGAATGCTTGGTAAAATTACGATAAAAGCTTTTTTTTCTTTTTTTCTGGTTTTTTTTTGTTATTTACAATGTTAACAGAAATTAAATAATATGAAATTTTAAAAAAAATATTGTCATCCATGCATTTCATGTTATGTGTGTGCCGCTTAGCAATGGTCAAAGTAGGCATTTCACCATGTTATTGGGCACTCTGTCATGACCTTTTCCTCCGAGCATAATGTGTGTTGGTAAAGATCAGGTGTTTTGTTGCTTGGTTGGTCTCTTTTTTCTCTCTCTCCACCTCTAAATTTAAAGTTAGTCCCTTTTGTTTTTGTTTTTTTCAACTTCAATCCTTTTTATCCTTTGATTTTTATTTTATTCTTTGTACTTTTGTAAAAGTTTAATTATGTTTGATTTAGCCCTTCTTATCCAATTTTTCATGTATTAATTTTTTATATTTAGTCATTATTCTTTTAATTTTTTATTTTGTTTTTCCTTGGCTTTTTATAAAAGTTTTATTGGTTTTCAATTTCATCCTTGAATCGAAGTTTATGATGTATTTTTTTCAATTTAGTTCTTATTCTTTTTATTAGAGTGTTTTTCTTTTCAATTTAACATTCTAATAAAACAATTCTTATTTCCCCTCTAATTTATTTTTTATTGTGATTTTCACCCTTGTTTTTTTAATTACCATTTTATTTTAGATCTCTTTGTCTAATTAAATTTTTTTTGTCAATTTCTTTATTTAGCGTTTCATTTGTTGGGGATTTTGCTTTACTATTTTTCTCTTATGTGTTTTCAATCTAATGACCAGAATTAAGGATTTGAAAAAATATTAAGGGAATGAATTGGAGAAAAACTAAGAAAATGATGAAGAAAAATTAATAAAATAGAATAAGGAATAAAATTGGATATAAAATCAAATCAAATTATTTTTTTATGGACAAAATTGAAAAAAGAATATCAATAAGAAAAGGATAAGGAAGAAAAAAATAAATTAAAAAAACAAATGCAATAAAACTGGAATGGATGAAATTGCGAACCAATAATAATTATGAAAAGTACAAAACATAGAAATAATTTAAGGATGAAATTGAAATTTTTGATTTTTTTTTTCAATTGTGCCCTTTAATTGAAATTCATTATATATGTTGGTTTTCATTTTATTCCTTGTTTTTTTTTATTTTCGGTTTGTTTTTGGTTCCTCTAATATTCATTTACATTTTAATTTATGTTCATTATCATTTCAAAAAAGATTGTTTTTATTCTTCCGTTCAAATAATTTTTTAAAATCTAATAATATTTTTTATTTGGTCATTTATTTAGTTTTTTAGTTGTTTTTTTATTAATATTGTTAGGTCTTAAATTTTTATTATTATTATAGATAAGACAATCAAAATACTGATGATGATTATTTGTAATATTTTTTTCCTTCTCAATATGTGAGACTTATTATATATTTTGATATTTATTTAATATCAAAATATATCTACACTTTCATATATATATATATATATATATATATATATATATATATGACCTCTCTATTATTATTCTAAAATATTTTTAATGTAATAATATGAGCAATAAATTTTACAATTAGTTTTCTACATAGAAAAAAAATATTTTTAACAAATGTTTTCAAAATACATTGTCAATAACAACATTCAATCACTTTTTGATTGGACAAAAACATTTATTTCTAACGGATTTTATTAATTATAATTTTACCGATTAAATATTAATATAATAAAATACAACACACATAAAATTAATCAATTTTTACATAGATAAACAAAAACCAGCGCATCGTGCAGGCATATCACTCATTATTTTTCTAATTAAGAAACATATTTTTTTAACTGTGATTTTAAAAGGTCATCCAACACAATAGATCAAACTTTTCAACTCAGAACATAAAATTTCAATGATGAAGTAGAAATTATTATTATTGTAATTGAATATACAGTAGTATTTTTCAAAGGTCTATATTGAATATTGTATTGCAATTGATATCCAAATCAATTATTATTATTAATTAATGCACTATATACATGTAAATTTGTTAATGATTGCAGTTTTTTGTCAATGTAAATTTTTAATTTTAAGTTTATATTCCAATATTTAATATACCTATAAATATAATATTTACACCATATGATTTTTAAAATGTACACAAAATTCAAAGGATTAAAGAAAGCATGAAAGTAATAGATTGAGTTCGAAACAAAAATCTCAATTTCTCTCAAAGAAAGCAAATGAAAAAAGAAACACTATGATTTTTTACGAGTAATTATCATTCCAAATTTCATCCGAAAAATTTCAAACTCGTCTTGAATCTAGGGTTCTTTTTAGGGGGGGAAATGGGACATAAAAACAAAATCACTTACTCATTCAAGAATATCTTTTATTTTTATAATTCCTTCAAGAATCATAAGATTTAAGGTAATAATATATTGAATGGGAATTTAAGGTAAATTAAACTCGGATTAAATGAGAATTTAAAAATATTGGCTTGGACTATTAAGGAAAATGTATATAAATTTTGTTTTATTCAATAATTTGATGGTATGACTATTGATTTCAAAATATAATTTAATTTATATTATATTACCATGTAATTGAAATTTGTAATTGTCAAAAAAGAGGAAAATAAGTTTTAGTTTTGAATTAGCATGAGATGCATTTGAAAAGTACATTATTATGAGTTTCTCAAGTATGATCTAAATTATATGATGATGGATTTTTTTTGTTTTTTAGATTTTCAGGGTGATTTAGTTAAATATCTTAGATTCAATAAAATTTACAAATTACCTTAAACTTCACAAACTATACTCTTTCAAAAAAAACCAATATATTTTTTCCCTATACAGTCACCAAGTATAAGCCACAAACTTAAGGTTAAGTTGTGAGTTTTGTCAACCTTCAAATTTTGAAAGATTTAAGGCATCAATGTTTATTTCTTTTAATTCTTCTACTAATTTGTTGCTCACCTTAAGAACTAAGTTGTTAAACTTAAAAATACTTAAGTTTTGAGGCATTATTTATTTAATCTTTATTTTATTATTTAGTTTCTAATTTAAGGGAATTTCATAATTACTTTACAAGTATTTTTTATGCTTGAAGTTATAGAAAACAAATCAAATAATAATGTTTTTTTATAATAACTTGATGGAAGTTCTTATGATGTTTCGACAATTAGATTCATATCTTAATGCAATCAAGATGGAAAAAAAAAGGATTGATGACATCTTGATTTGATATCCTAAATTAACCTAAAATTATTTGAAATCTAATTTGTACCTTATTATAGTTTAGTTAGCCTTAAAGTGTTGCTTACTTGTTATAGTATTATTAAAAAGATGCATAGACAAACTAAATGGAAACAAAATAATGGGATAATTCATATCAAATAAATGAATTGTCAAAAAGCATAATGCATTTCAATCCAATAAGCACAAAACTCTTCAACATATATCTAATAAGCAGATCACTCAACCAAAGATTAGAGAGCAAGAAAGGAAGCATGAAGAGTTAAGATGCACAAATAGCTTAAATGTAAAACCATACATCTCAAGCACAAAAAGCATCAACACAATATGCTTATATTTTCCAAGTAACTAATAATCAAATCACTCATCTAAACAAAGACAAACAACACTAAGATCATACAACATTGCTTTAGTAAAGATGCAAGAAAGGAAGCATGAAGATTTGAGATACACAATTGGCATTATATCTCAAGGAAAAAAGCAACATCCATCCAACTCATAACCCATGTAGTTGAGCTATAGTTTAAACATGCGAAGCTGTGCTTGTTTTGATGAGTCCGAGTTCGCCTTTCATAAATAGGAAAGATCATCTTTCAAGCCAATGATCAGTATTGAATAGCTCGATATGCTTGAAAATATAACCCAAACTACAGACAAGTTTCAAATATTTGGCTTGGTTGAAAAATGTAGGCCCCCGACCCGACCAATTAATTATACAACCCTATTTTGTTACACTCTCTATAACAAATAGTTACAACAGTATTCAAGTTCCACAATTAGTTTCCATGACTCCATCGCAAATGGCAAGTGCATGGGAAATTTATGAAAACTTTCTATCTAAAAACAATGGAGTTATAGAAACTAAAAGCTATACAAAGATCATGATACTACTTTTTTACAAAGAATACAAAATTACATACAAACTCTGAATACAAAATTTGATTACATGGAAATCAAGTCAACCTGTTTCAACTATTTGAAACCAATGAGAGGGTTATGAGCTCGACATTCACATAAAAAAATAAATCATTCAATGCAATTGATGAAAACCTTTAAATGAGCAAAAAAACATATACCCCAATAAAAGTGGAACAAAATCATATGCTCTGGCTTAGAAGAAAAATAAAATGAGAACATACATAACAAGCTACAACTCCATGATATTTCACACACAACATTCATTAAATCCCAGCGAGGGACAACATTTCATTGACCTATATTGCTTGATTGCAATCCTAATAAGTAGTGGAACAAAATCATATGCTCTGACTTAGAAGAAAAATAAAATGAGAACATACATAACGGGCTACAACTCCATGATATTTCACACACAACATTCATTAAATCCCAGCGAGGGACAACATTTCATTGACCTATATTGCTTGATTGCAATCCTACTAAGTAGAAAAGCTTGTATTCTAATCCTACTCACTCCTATTGAAAACGAATGCACTCGGGCTCGTACTCTTCATTGCACTCTCTAAATACCATGTATGGAAAGACTATCAAAAACTAAAATCAATTAGAGGAAACAAAAAACAAGTCAGTCCTATCCTTGGTTCTATTCTAGAAAATCAAATGTGCTACCTAAAAACTTGGCCAAGTTCTCTATTGAAACATAAACTAAAATATTTCCTTACGAACTAAGAAAATGCTATCTTTTTGTACATTCCAGATCGCCAAAGAAGAAAGGGCTTAGATTTCTATTTGGGATGGAAAGATATAAGCACCAACTAACTACTACAAACATTAAGAGATAATTCATATTAACTGCCAAAGACCTATCAATATACAAGTAACAAAAGGTGAAAACGTTTTGAACAACTAACCGACGCTATGAGTGAAGACCAAGAGATTCTTATGGGAAACGTTTTCTCGTACAAATCCATGAAGAGAACTTGTAGATTATTGGAGTGGAAAAGTTCATGATGAAATCTACATTTTTCATGACTCTGATCATTGAATTTCTACAAGCATAGCTACAAACTCCATGAGATATGCTATCTCAATAAGCTAATCTTAAATATAATTGAGTTCAATAATAAAAAGTAAAAGAATATAATGTTTCAAACTTCCAAGTAAGCTAAAGAAACTTCTAGAAAGAGTATTGAGAAAGCAACAGAGCATTGACTATGGTTGTATAACAGAGTACGTCTAAATTCCTAGCAAATTCTCGAATGATATACAACCATCAATGTTGGAAAAAAAATAATCAAGCATCATAGGCGTAACTAGACAAAGATAGAGGGAAATGATGAGGGAAACATCATGGAATTCACAGAGGATCAATTGGTCTGCCTAAAATGTGTTGATGGTACTTCCACTGCTATGATAATCAAAAAATTCTTCTTTGCGAAAGGTATAATCCTATAAGGCTTTCAAAGCTTCCTAAGAGTTGAGGAGCAGTACTATATAATAATGCAAGCAGAGAGCCTTCATGTTTAAAAAATTAATGATCTAATTACATGCAATATGTAGATCGAAAAGTTAAGGTTCGTATGAACCACAAATCTAGGAAGCAAGCAATTCATCTGTGTATTCATTCTAAATAGGTTAAGCTGATTCCATTTCTACCACACCCAAACTGTCCATGGAACCTTCTGAAGAAGGGGGTGTACAAGAACCGGATGCATCATTAGGAATATCTAGACAGCTCTGCAGCCTCTGCAACATCAAAGAGAAAACAAGTCACTAAATTGAAAGATAAGTCAAGTAGTTAGTTTGAAATTGGAGATAAATAGCTTTGATAATTCTCATTTGGCGTTAGTGGTGCAATAGGTTTTAATAATGTTAATAAAAACACATGATGAATAATAACTTGGTACATGTGCTTCAATAACAAGCATATACAGATTTTTTTGCTTACCATGTCAAATCATCTTCTTACCCAAATTTAACAAGAGGTTAGGCTTCGACAAGTTGCTTCTTGTTGTTGCAAGAAGAGAAAAAAAACATTTGTAACCTCTTATGTACTATAAAAACTTTACTTGTGTTATGCAACAAAGAAAATCTATCAATTTCTATTTACATCACAGATGACATCAAGGCGGGAAACCAAGGTTTCATTTATATCATTTTAATTAGTTTTCAGTGCAAGAATGGAACCAATCATTTCATTTTACTGATTTTCCAAAAAACTATTAATACTATTGGAAGGTAATGGTAGGCTGTGAGTGATGACAGACTTAGCAGACATCAGAGCATGCCAGAAATTTTATGTCAACAAATAAGAAACTGGCACTCGTATAGTGAGTCTTAAACTAAAAGATGCAGCTGAGAGCCTCACAAGCTTGATGGTATTTAATCTCAAAATGATCTCAGTATCAAGAAGAAACTCGTGTCCTTGCACATGCAAGTATAGAAAAAAAGATGATGATTAACTTACAGCAAGCTCATCATACTCATCTTTGCCAACAATGAAAATGTTGACATCCCCCAAGCACGCTGTAGAAGAACAAGGAACATGGCTATTGATACAACCATACAAAGGAAGGTTTATGATACGACTGAAACCCTTTTGTTTGGCAAGTAACATCATCAATTTGGCATTCTAATTAGTTCTGCTTTCCTTGGTGAAACTTTTAAACTGCATATCAGCACCTTAACCAAAAGAGTGGAAAAATGTGGCGAAGCTGACTCATCCATGATATACCAAACAAGCAACCTAGAAGAAGTGGGTTGTTTAAGAATTAACATTAACCGATCGATGAGTGATAATTTGCACGAGCAACCGTTGCCTATATTATCCTGCAGAGCTGCCTCTTCATATTATTAGAGTTACACAATTTGCTTTAAAGCAGACAAAACTAGACTACAATTTATGAACTGAATAGCAAAAAACTATGTTTCCCACATAGCAAACTTGGGGTCGATACATAAGATGAACAAATCCAGGATTCATAATTTGCAAAACAAAAGTTTCATTTATACATACATGTTGCACCACCATTTAAGTGTACAGTGAACATCTATTATTCATTACACAAAAAACCACCTCAAATTAATCAAATTGGGAAACTTCAATTTTTTTTAGCTTTTCAATTTCCAAATCCCAATTGACATAAGTAGCAAGCAAACAATTTTGTTGATATCAAATAGGAAACAAATTGCAGCAGCAGAAAGCTGAAACATATGATACTTGGAGAATTCATAAATTCAAATTAAAGAAAAAAAGCACTAATTTTTTTGAAAGAAAATTAGAAACCAGTTTAAAAAATATACCCATTAAGTAGAAAGTGAAAATAATTAAAAGAGAAAAATAAATCAAAACCCAATCAATGAAAGGGCTTTTTGTTCTTTCAATCCCAATATTTTACACATAAGAATTAAATAAAAGAAAACAAGAACCTTGAAATCTAAAAGATCCAAAAAACTTCAACTCTGAAAATTAAAAGTGAAATTAAAATCTTGCCAAGATATAGAACCCAATCAATAAAAGGGCTTGTTATTCTCTAAACTCTAATTCTTTAAGAAGTAACACTCACCATGAAACCTAAATGATCCAAACTTCAACTCTGGAAATTCTCTAGTCCTTAATAAACTCAAGAAAACAAATCATAAAATCACAAAATATTAAAGCATAAAATTCAAAGGAAGAGAAAAATGTCAACCAACATGGAGAATTCCCTACAGCGACACCAACAACAATACAACAATGTTGGTTCAATAATGACAGCTATGAGTGATAGTTTTACTAGTATGAGATAGCTACAACAGCATTCATTGAGTCCAAAAGAGAAAAATCATCTTCATTATTAAAAACCCGATTCTTCATTGTTAAATTAGGAGAGTGGTTTATTATTTTTTCAAAATTGTGTCCTCTAAGACATGAAAGCCAATATGCAGGAGAAAAACGTTAACGATTTTGCAATTAATTGTAAAATATTCTGAGTAATCATGATTTTGCAATTAACAAAAACAGCAGCTCAAGTTTGCATTTTTGCTTAAAAATTGAAACAAAAGCATTACAGCAAGTAAAACCTATCAAGAAACACAGTGCTCTTACCACTTCAATCAATTTTTGATATTTGGTCTCTCTTGGTTCCATTGATCATTTTTTTTTTTAATCTGCTTAGGTCTTTTAATAGGGAATCCATTTGCCTGCCATGGACATAGCTTTAAAACACAAACAGAAATAGAAATTCAAATTTCTTGAAAGAAAAGGAGAAAACAATTTCAAAAATATAAACCCGATTAAATTAAAAGTGAAATTAAAATCTTGCCAAGATATAAAACCCAATCAATAAAATGGCTTCTTATTCTCTAAACTCTAACTCTGAAAATTCTCCAATCCCTTAATAAATTCAAGAAATCATAAGTTACATCGGGCAGAAAATAGAAGAGCACATCAAACAGAGAAATGAGACAGCTTACATGAAAATGACTATAATATAATAAAACAAAATCACAAAAAGTTATAAAGCCCTCAAAGACTAGCCAATATAGAGCAAATTTACAGACAAGAAGATCAAGTTATTTATTTATAGCGAGAGAGGGAGAGATGGATACCTCCAGCGAACTTGAATGACATGAACACTCTCTCTTTGATCGAAATTGAAATTCCTTGTTATCGCATGAAGAATCAAACCTTCTTACATAGAATCTGAACGGAGAAAACTGCACTATTGCCTCTACTTGCTAGAGCGAGAGAGAGAGATTTTCTTTTGAGAATGAACAAAGCTGAGACATAGAGAGGGGCGATTTTCTTTTGAGAATGAACAAAGCTGAGACATAGAGAGGGGCTGTATTTATTACGGAGAATAAAAATATGACCGTTGCAATAGCTGAACGACAAGGCACTTGGTTTTCTCTTGCTTTTGAATGATTTAGGTTTTTTAAACGACAACATCGTATTGGTGCAGGCTTGCTGGGAACCATAGCAACTCAATTTTATTTTTTTATATAAGAAAATAATAATAATTTGGAAATGAATTTTTTGTTTTTTTCAAAGTTAGTCCCTTTTGTTTTTTTTTTTCAACTTCAATCCCTTTTATTCTTAGATTTTTTATTTTATCCTTTGTACTTTTGTAAAAGTTTTACTTATGTTTGATTTGGCCCTTCATACCAATTTTTCATGTATTAATTTTTTATATTTAGTCATTATTATCTTAATTTTTATTTTTTCTTGGCTTTTTATGAAACTTTTATTAATTTTCAATTTCACCGTTCAATCGAAGTTTATAATATATTTTTTTAATTTGATTCTTATTCTTTTTATTCTCTTATTAGAGTAATTTTCTTTTCAGTTTAACCCTCCAATCAAAGATTATTATTTCCCCTCTTACTTATTTTTTGTTATGATTTTCACCTTTTTTTTGTAATTACCATTTTATTTTAGATCTCTTTGTCTAATTAATTTTTTTTGTCAATTTCTTTATTTAGCGTTAGATTGGTTGGGGATTTTGCTTTTCTATTTTTCATTTATGATGCTTTCAATCTAATGACCTATATTAAGGGTTTGAAAAGTTAATGCAGGTTGATATTTTTTTTCTTTTCTAATTTCATAGTCTAATATTAGTTTAAAAAAAATTGCTTTTGTGTTTTTTTTTAAAAAAATATTTTCTCTTTGGTTGTCCAAATCTCATAACCTAACCTATTGGCTTTGTTGTTTAACTCATATTGATTTATCTCTTATTACACAAGTCACGTGTCTATTACACTATTTTGAATTGATTCGAGTTTTATATATATATATATATATTTTAAGAGATATTTTTTTAAGGTATCATAATTTTATATATATATATATATATATATATCATTATTAAATATCATTAAGTATATAAAAATAGTTTTATATATTATAATATATATATATATATATATATATATATATATATATATATCTTAATTGATTCAAAGATATTTTTCAAGGTATCATGATTTATATATTGCCTATTATTTTATCAAGATAAAATCAATTTATTAAATATCATTAAGTATATAAAAATAGTTTTATATATTATAATACTAAATTAAAAAATTCTCTTAGTGATTGAAAATCCACTCCTAGAATCGTAATCGTTTTGATAATTTTACGTGAAAGATTTCATTAAATTAATGAGCAAAATGAAGACATTTTTGATGTAGACCTGATTTGCAGAGACATTCTAGACCTTTAAACAATTTTAAGAAATTAGGCTTGAGGATATGGTAAGGCCTAGATTATGTTAGGACTTGTAATGGATTGCCTTAGTTTTTGCTAGGTCAGCTCTATGAATCAATTCCATATTGGAAATGATATGAAACGTGTTACATTGTGAGTAAGACTATATTTAACACTAAAAAATAATACTTAAGTCATGATAATTGATAAATTAGGTTAAATTTACTAAAAGACAATTTCTAATATGAGACTCAAACAAAATGAAAATAAATTGTAAAATTTAGAATCTAATAACTTAATGTCAAACATACAAAAAAATAAAAAATAATGTCAAAGAAAAAACTCTAATGAGCTTGAGTTAATTTGACAAATCCATAATCTTTTTTTTGAAACTAGTTCAAAGTGGATTAAAAAGGGGAAATTACAAGCAATGGCTACCCACCCGTATAGGCAGCTAGGCCTTGAAGGGAAAGCCCCCTAAAAAGCCCACAAGAAAACAACCAATACAAAGCAACATCAAAATTGCTCGACCCCAATCTAGAATACCTCTGAGCTAAAACCCCTTCGACCCAGAACCTAAACTTCATTGTTCATCCCATTTTCTGCAGAAAGAAGATCCAACGAATGATGCGTTAGCCCACTTCCACAAATCTGAACTTGGTCCCAAGTCCCAGTCCCCTGCACACCCTTCATCTTCCAAAACAAAGCTTGACCATGACAAGCAAATGGCCCAGCCGAAAATCCCGAGCCCTGCTCTTAAGAAATGACCCGCAATCCTATTTTAAGCCCACCCGACGCAAGCAATAGCCCAGGCCAACAACCACAGGCCCAAGCTTTGAAAATCTGGGTTGAGAATAACCTCACTCTTCTAAAGTGGAGCCCAAGTAAGGACCCGCAAGCCTAATCCAAACTCACTGCACTTTCCATTGACGACGAATTCCACTTGGCGGATCCTCGATCTTCCCTTGTGTTGGCCAACTTGTCTCGAATCAATTGAATAATATCCTCCGTCATCTTCCTCGAACTACCATATTGTTGGTCATGAATGCGCTGCTTTCTCTCCGCCACAGGTGATAGATAGTAGCCGCCAAAGCCATGCCCATAATCCTAGCTTGAGGACCTGAGTCATACTCGATCGAAGCCCATTCCCAAGCCGCGCCCCAAGGGAGATGCGTCCACCGAATTTGAGCTTTATGAGTAATTGCACTCCACACCTCTTTTGAGTACCAGCACTTGAAAAATAGATGGGTATGATCCTCCACATGCTCATAACACAACATGCAAGGGGTTGGGGAAGAGGCTGGTTGTGAACTTTGTCCATCGTCCTAAGTCTCCCTTTTGATGCAAGCCACAAAACAAAGGCATGTCGCGGGATGTGCCATTTATGCCAAATGAGATTTCCCATTAGCACTATGATCCCAGAGATATACTATCCGCTCGATATCTATTTGGGTAGAACGCAATGGACTCCCATGTTGCTTGCAATTGAACACTAGTCCTTGGGAAATTCCAGTCATCCCCTCAATGATATCTAAAACCATAGCATTGCTCGTATGACCTGTTGTCTGTTAAGACTCTCATGGGGAATTTGTCACTAAATCTCTCCCCATTTGGCAACAAGTAATCATGCCAAAGGTGGGTGTCATGGCCATTACCGATAATCTGTTGAGAAGTTGCCACGGACCAGCTCCTAGCTTGCAAAACTTTACACCAAACCCATGAAGCATTTACAGGGATGTCTACGACCCACAACGATTTGCCCTCGAGGAGGTTGGCTTTCACCCAAGAGACCCAAATTGAGTTCTTATTGATCTGCAATGTTCCATAACCGCTTGATGGTAGTCGCAGTATTCCATTCCTCTAGCCGCTTGATACCTAATCCACGCTCATTAATTGGAATACATATATCCTTCCAAGCCACTTTGGAATCTCCACGGCCAATAACGCCCCTCCCAAAGGAAATTTCTTAACAGTTCTCAATCTATTGAGTAATGAAGGCCGAAGCATAAACTTTGTGGTCCAATAAACTTGGATTGAAAAAGGACCGTTTTAATTAATTGTAGTCTGCTGCATACGATAAAGAGGATGATGTCCATAGCTTAATTCGGCTGAGATTCTCTCTATTAAAGGAAGACAATTAGACTTGGTCGACCTCTTTGTGATCAGCGGCACCCTAAGTAGGTAACTCGCGAGGACTTCTTTGCATCCCCAAACTCTCAATAATCTCCTCTCGCACTTCCAACCCAATTCCCGCCATGAAAAGGTGACTTTTACCATAATTAATTGACATCCCGAAATCCTTGTAAATTCTTCCATTGCATCCTTTACAATTCTAGCTGATTGCAAATCCCGTGATAGAAAAGCATTAGATCATCAAGCAAAACACAAGTGTGTGGTAGTAGTTTTAGAACATCTCCAATGGTATTTAAAGGTCCGATGGTTGCTTGCCCTTCTCAAAATGCCCGACAACCCTTCCATGGCTAATATGAAAAGGTACGGAGATAATGGATCCCCTTGACTGAGCCCCTGGTGGCCTTGAAGTACCCAAATAAACCTCCGTTCATTCCAATAGAGAAATGAGGGAAGTTATGCACTCCTTTATCCATCCTACCATGATCGGAGGGATTTTGATTGCCTCTAATGCTGCAATAATAAAATCCCAGCTGATGCAGTGTCGAAAGCTTTCAGAAGGTCTACTTTAATCGCAGCATCTCGCGCCCCTCGTCAAGATGATAATTATGCAGCAGCTGATTGGGTCATCTGAATAGCATCATTAATATTCCTCCTCGTTATGAAGGTCGCTCGCCTCCGGCCGATGACTTGGCCTGCATAAGACCGCAACCTCGCACACTAGAACTTTCGAAATGCACTTGTAAATAACATTATAACAAGAAATTGGTCTATATTCATCCAGACCATTGGGGTTCTTAGTTTTGGGAATCAGCACCATACGCCGTAGAGTTAACACCCTTTGGCATACTGGTTACTCGAGAAAATTCCTTCATCGCTGCTAAGAAATCGGCTCTGTAATCTCCCAAGTCTTTTGAAAAACAGGCTTGTATACCCATCTGGACCCGGAGCCTTAGAGTCCGGAATCAAAAGAGTGCATCTTTGATCTCCTTATCGTAAAATGGAGCCATTAGAGACGCCTCGGGATTCCTCCGAGATAGCTTTTTGGTATAGCTCGGAAGAATTATAATTATGGTCCGGAGATGGATTATGAAGGAGAGACTCGTAATAGTTCACCGCAAGGTCTCCCATATCTTTGCTCGCTAGTATGTGCATTACCTTCATTATCAATCAAGCAACTAATCACATTCCTTGAGTTCCTGTGAATTAAAGATCTGTGAAAAATCTGGTATTCTCGATCACCCAAGGTGAGCCACTAAATCTGGAAGCGTTGTTTAAAAGGCCTCCTCTTCCCGGCTCGACTCCATGTACACTCTCGCCTACGCCTTTCAATTTCCTTGAGACTATCATTTGAAGGGTTTAAATCAAGCTCAGACTGCGCCTCGCTCCACTCGAACCTTAGCCTGGAAAACCTTAAAGGAGAGATGACTCGTGCTCCTCCGATGCTTGACCCGCAGTGCTCGCTTCAAAATGGCGAGCTTTGTAGTCAATCGGAACATACGATTACCAACAATGCGCTGCCTCGCACTCCTTGCACAATCCCTTGAAAGTCCCCATGATCTCGCCTAATCGATTCATGAATTTGAAGGAAGATTTCTCTCTTGGCTGCAAAGCTTCCATACCTAAAACCATAGCATCGTGATCCGAATTATGCCTGGAAGAAAAGAAGCCCTCACGGCTGGCCATTTAGTTAATAGAGTCAAATTGCCAAACACCCAATCTAATTTCTCATAATTGTATTCCTCCTCGCTCGCCCATTATGCCAACTTAGCCTCGATACCGTTATAAGGAATCACTGAAGGGAAGATCGAGAGATACAATCCTAGAAATCCTCATGGTGGCTCTGCCAATCATTAGCTCCACCACTTCTATCACAAGGCCTGAGAATTGCATTAAAATCACCCATAATAGCCCAAGGAATGTTTGTGTTCTCCTCACTTGCCCGGTTAATGTAATTCCACAGAGTCGATCGACCCCCATAATCATTGAACCCATAGACAAAGGTGAGCCTCATCCTCGTAAGACTTTGGTGATTGTAAATATCACATGTCAACCATCGAGATGAAGAGTCCACAAGTCTAAGCTGAATTTTGTTAGCGCTCAACCAACCACTATCCGACCATTAGGGTGGTCCCCAATATTAGTCATAGCTTCCCAGCTATAAGGAAAAATCTTAGGCAAAACTGTTGCCATATTATTTGCTCTAATCCGAGATTCTAAGATACCAAAGACATCTACCTTGTTTTGATTTATCCATGTCTGGATAACGAATTGTTTGCAGGTACTGTTAATTCCCCTTACATTCCAAAGCATCCAATGGCAACCATTATTAAAATGATAAAAGAAGAACCGAAACTCTACTGGAGGCTTGACGCCTCCTCCTCTTCTTCCCTTTACGCTTTTTGACGTTGGGGAAGGTGTGTTTGACCCATTATTACTCCTGGATGTGTTGTCATTCATGCTACTCCCCACTGCCTCATTCCTCGTCACTGAGCTACTCATAGTGTCCATTCTGCTCTCATCACCTTGAGGTAGCTTACCCTTATCCATCTTGTGCCCCGTCTTCTTGCCCACTTCCCGCTCTTTGTCCGTCTTCTTGCCCACTTCCTGCTCTTTGTCCTTTGGGTGTTTGGTTAAGGTTCCCACAATGAGTGGCTATCATAGTTGTCTCTTCCAAGCACTCCTTTAGCCTCCCCGCTTGCTGGATTCAAGCATCAACATGTGGGGTTGGTATTTCTAGAGGTGTGATGGGGTCGGTACTTGAACAGCCAGTAACCTTCCCCTTCTCTTTCTCTTCATCACTTTCGTTGACATTAGGCATCTTGCAGCAATGCCCAAACACCTTACACGTGTGACATCTAGAGGGTTTCCATTCATAAACCACTTCAACCGTGAGGGGTTCATCCGTCAAGGGGCTAGCCACCTGAAACTATGTATGGGAGGCGTTGTTGTGTCCAACTCAATACAAACCCTAGCGTATTCCACTCGGGTGCAATGAAGAGTGGCCTCATCACAAGCCAAAGGAGTGCCCACCATACTAGCAGCCATACTCAACCCTTGTTTATTCCACAAAGGAAATGGCAGCCCTAGTAACCGCGCCCACACCGGTAGAGTCCTCGATCTTGTTTTTATCGAATTGAAAGCCAGGATGCCATTTTTGGAGAAGAATGGTCTTCCCTCCAAACAGCCATGGCCCTCGTGCCATGACTTCATCCTCGACTCCTCCGACGAAACCGAATACAATGAACCCATTGTCTAGAACAATTACTTTTTCTAAGCCATAATCCTTCCATACCCTCGTCGCTATGGATTTGATCGCATAGTAGGGCATTTTGTAACCGACTGAAGAAACCTATAATGCTTTTCTTCCATGTGTCGACATTTGCTAATGCCATTTCACTGGGATTTGTAAGATACTCCCAGCGGTCGCCTTGTGAGCTTCTCTAATTGACATCTTGTGCTACCGTCCGTGACCTTAACTTTTTCCGCCCATGTGACAAGCTTTGGTTGTATGGGGTTGTTGGGAGTTGACATGTCCAGTAGTTGGGGTTCCGAGGTAATGTGGATGGTGAAGAAAAAACCAACTGGCTAGACGTAAGGGTTGTGGATTTGGGATCCGTAAATCTAATCAAAAATCCATAATCTGTAATATGAAATCGGGTTAAAAAATATTTCAAAATAATAACCTAGCAAAAAACAAAGTTTAATCAAAACAAGTAAGAATATAATAACTTGTAAAGTTAAAATCTAATAACTTAATGCCAAACATAAAAAAATAAAAATAATATCCAAGAAGAAACCCTGATGAACTTGAGTTAATTTGACAAATCCATAACCTTTAATATGAAATCAGGTTAAAAAAATATTTCAAAATATAAACCTAGCAAAAAAAAAAGTTCAATAAAAACAATTAAGAAAAAACAAGTTAACCCAGGTTAATTTTACCATCTTCTCAGAATAACCAAACAGAAATAAAAGTGAAAGAAATGAAAAAAAAAGCTCATGGGCAAATGATCTAAGGAAAATGATGAAATTAAAAAAGACACTCATAAAGAAATTAAGGAGAAAAAATTGAGTCAATCTAAGTCAACTTGAATAATTTGCCATTGACAACATGAGATTCAGATAAAAAAAAATTAGACTTATAAAAGAGTGACCTTAAATAAAAAAAAAAAACAAAGTTAAATAAAAAAATATTGAGAAGAAAACATCTTGACTATCCCGCTCTCAAAATAACAGAAGAAAAATAGATCCAAAAAAACTCAAGGTCAAATAATTTAATGCAAAATGATGAAATTGAAGGGAATAAAACTCAAGTCCACTTTAGGATTACTTTACTAACTCGCAACTTATGATATGAGATTGGGATTAAAAAATTAGACTTTCAAAAATAAGCACTTAGCAAAATCAAAGTTAAATAAAAAAAACTAAGTAAGAAAATACAAGATAACCTAGGTTAACTTGATTAACTCACACTTGAGATAACTTAGAAGAACAAAAGGTGAAAAAATCACATAAATCAAGGGTCAATAATTTAACATTGAGTGATATAATTATAAAAAAAATACAAATACTTTAGAAATAAATTGAGAAAAAAAAAAAGAGTTCATTATGATTAACTTCACTAACCTACTATCTGAGATATGATACTGGGACAGCACAACAAAAAGTAAAGTGAAATAAATAATGAAGTTAGGAGTTTAATAATAAAATATATCAAATTATAAATAAAAAGATCGATTTTCAATATAGAACTGACTTGTTGGAAGACAATCATGAAAAAATAATAAGGTAAAATATCCAACCATGAATTACTGAAAAACCCAAACAATACAGACCAAATATGGTATAAAAAATACAATAATAATAAATAGGGAATGAATTGAAAGAAAAAAACCCTAATAAAATGGTTAAGAAAATTTAATAAAAAAGAATAAGGAACAAAATTGGATATAAAATCAAATCAAATTAAATGTTTATGGACAAAATTGAAAAAAAAAATGATAAATAAGAAAAGGATAAGAAAATAACAATAAAAAGAATAAGAACAAAAAATAAATGCAATAAAATGAAATTGCAAAACAATAATAATTACAAAAAGTACAAAACATAGAAATAGAGCAATCGAAAGTAGAAGGATTAAATGAAATTCAATAATCTAAGGATGAAATTGAAAAACAAATAATTCAAAAATATCAAAAGTCAAATAAACAATAATAAAAAAGGACCAAAATTGATCAAATCACAAACTAAAAGATACAATTATATTTCGAAGGTTAGATGCGAATTTCTAGAAAATGAGAGAAAAAAGAGGAGGAAAAAAAGAAAAACTAATTGTTGCTTAACTGAACCTCCTCCATTAACACACTCCACATTGTTGGAAAGAAAACGATTCGCCCCGCCCAACATAGTTGATGGAGTAGGTTTTCGGTAACTAAAAGGTACTTCATACACCATATAAATATCAAGTGTCAACAAATTGTTTTCTTAATAATACTTAAAAATATTAAATCACCAATATCTTTTAGTATTTTTTGAAATAGCTTTGATATTGATCCAAAAAAAAAAATTATAAAATAAAAGTCATTAGTTTGTGCTCTGCCACAGTGAGAAAAATCGTTTTAACTTATGTAATTTTTTGTTTTGTATTTTTTTTATTTTGTTTCGATCCTTTTATGTATTCGGTCCCTTTGGGCAAGTGGTTAGTATATTTTTTTATTGTAGATATTTTTTTATAAGAAAATATTTATAGTTGCGATTTATAACTGAAATTAAAGTGTTTGGTTAAAACTGTGGTTGAGTTTGAGGTTTAATAAAAAACAGTTTCGTGTGTTTGGTTGCTATGAACTTTTTATAACTCTCAACTTGTGAAATTACTATAAAGGACACACACACACACACACACACACACACATATATATTATTTTTTTAAATATTGTAGATTTGATAATATAATATAATTAATAATTCAAGTAAATTATTATTTTTATTCTCTCATCAAACTAAATGCAATTCCATCACAAACTAAATTCATACATGAAGGCCTATATAATCCCTGACTATTTGATCGAGATTCAATATCTGGTAAAATATCACCAGGAACAAAATTAGGATTGCGATCATATTTTGCAAAAATCATATCATGTTGTGATCTTCTTCTAATATAGTTATATAGTGTCATTGATGCACCTACAATCTTCACTTGTGTTTTGTATGGATAAACAAACATGTTTTGTAAAATTCACGACCTCTATTTCCATACTCCAAATAAATGTTCTAGCAAATTACATAGAGATAAGTATGCACAATTAAAAACTTATCCACGTTAATTTTTTTTCTTCTAAAATGGTGTTTAGAATCTTTAGATTGCAAACCCAACCTAAGTTTGTTCAGGCTTCTCTATCATTCTTGATAACACTGTCTAGGCCTTACTCCATGGGCCTTGGCCCGCATTATAGAGGGATAACACTAACCCATATTTCAGCTAAGAATCCATCCTCACTTTTCTCCTCTTCTCTCTCTTAAAACCACACTTCTTTCTTTTGCTTTCACTTTTTTGCAGATGAAGAAAGAGAGGGAGAACTTGGGATGAGAGGTTGAGATCCCTGTAATGCTAAAAGGGAAAAAGAAAAAAAGATGTAGGGATCAACGCTTCTCAGCCCCTTTAGCGATACTAGGAGCCACATAAACTACAGCACAGCCAAATATCCACTTAAAAAGGATGCATGTTTCGTTGCCACTTTTCAATTCTGATAACCAGGAAATGATGTCATTCCCTTAATAGTTTATGTCAATGATAGCATCGGAGGGAGGTGGGGTGATGGTGTTCACTGCTCTGAAGCAGAAAGTAATTTCAAGAATCCCAAATTGAACTGCCTCAACACTAGTAAATTACCATTAATTATAGGCTTTTTTTAACAGAAATTATAATAATATAGACATTCATACTGTTATTTTCTTTCCAAATAAAATATACCTCTTAATAATTCCAAACAAATCAAAAGGGGTATCACAGGTAGTCAACTTAAACAATGAGTCATTTTTCAGGAACCATTGAAACCAACCAGCAACACTCTAACTAATAACTTTACGACTAGGCTGGCCATCAATGATGAATAACATAACCCTCTTCAGACTTTTTACTAACCTCATGAATGCCTTATGCTTCTTTGGGTCTATATTAACCCACTAAGTTGACTCCATATCCTGCGTGTCTACAAAAAGATTTGCTACCCCATAATGTCAATCCATGATCTGGGAAAAAGTATTGAGATTCCAGCTAGATACTTTGGATCTTGCAATCTGTTAGTAGCAATTTAATAGGTTATTTACTTTGTGAAATTGGTAGCATGAACAATATCGAAGGTGTTTGTTTGGGGAATGCATCTTCTAGGTTATAATCCTGGCTCAAATTTTAAAGGAAAGGGGTGCACTTATGGGTTAAGATTACAATTTACTGCAACCATTTCATATGAAAACCCATTGCATATTATCCAATGTGCATATTACCCTAATCCCTAACACCCTTTCAAGCTGACTTCTGTAGCCTCGACCTTCCTAAAAGCAAATCCAGTTATATCTTCCATACACCACATAATCTATCATTTTCATTACTAGACTCTAGCAATGTCATGGCTGGTGACCATCAGCTTATCTAAATTCCAAAACCTTCAGCTCTGATTGACACCCAGAGACATTCAATAGATATACAGATTTATGTGCATGATTATCGATCTCTCCAAAATTGCATAAAATTTAACTCAGAAAAAAAGAGTCACGGATCCAATCACGGAATCAAAAAATCATCTTCAACACTCCAAATCCAAATGAGCAAACACTGAAATTAAATAAAAACTCAAATCAACAGATATTCTTAAGCAAAACATAATAATTCATACAGAAAATCTCAAATTAACTTCAAATCATTAAGCATGAGTAATTAACACAAGAGGACCGACTTGATTGAGCATGACAAACTTCTCTTTATTTCTTATTATCCCCTTTGCCTCCGCCCGAGGATTCCCCTCCCGCTGTCTGTGCGGCCTTCTTGGCCGTCTTCTCTTGCAGCGCTTTCGCGTCTCTACATAATCAAATCCAAAAAGAAAAGTTCCAAATTTAACACAAAAAAATCAAAATTAAATTCGAAAAAACTGGAAACAGAAAGAGCCGACACCTTTCACGACGCTGTTCAGGAGTCAAACCATCGTCTTTATTTTTGCTTCCTTTTCCACCGTTACGAGCTTGAGCTCTCTCACGATCTTTCTCTCTTTGATTTCCGCGTGAAAAATGAATTAAAGGAAACAAAATAATAAAAATATAATTGCAGAAATTAAAAGATTAAAAAGAAATTGAGAGATCTAGAATTAGCAAAGAAAAAATAGAAAAGGATATGAGCCATTGCTGTTGCTGCTGAGAAGAGGCGTAGAGAATCTGTTTTGCGATTTGCTGGAGAGGGAGGGAGAGGGAGACTTACAACTCAAAGCTAACTGGCTGAGCCCTGAGAGCTATACATCAAGGAAAAGTCAAACTTTTTTGTTTTTTCTTTTATTTTTATTTTTATTTTTTAATGGAGTGGTTCGAGACTTGGGATGGAGAGGTAGTGCCGGTCGGTATTGATTGTTTTTTAATGTATTTTTTTTTTGTTTAAAAATATATTAAAATAATATTTTTTTAAAATATTTTTTATATTAGCATGAAAATAATTTAAATGAAAATATTTTTGAAATTGTATTTAAATATATAATATTACTTGGGATTTGTTGTTTTTATTTAGAAATTTATTTAAATAATATTTTTATTTTTAAAAATATATTTTGATATACATACATTAAAATTATATAAAAAATTAATTTTAAATAAAATACTAAATAATCCTGAATTTTATTTTTAGATACAACTTATAATATATGATGAGTTTCTTTTTAAATCTCTCCATGTGTGGCAACAAATATACATATCCATTCATTCATATATAATAAAGTTAGGAAATCACTGATTTGATATAAATAAATCATATAAAATTCCATGCAAATAAACATGTCACGTTATAAACAATGAAATTAATATTAAAAATGGTTTATCTTTCATGAGATTGATTATATGTGACTATTGTATAATATTTAGATCTTGTTTGACATTGTGTTTTAAATCTTGTTTGACATTGTGTTTTAAAAGTATTTTTTTAAAAAAAAATTATTTTATTTTTTACTTCAAATTTTTTTAAAGTGGTATTTTTATATCATTTTTGTGGTTGATGTTAAAAATATTTTTTTCTCAAAAAAGACATTTTAATACATTTCTGAATGAAAAACACTTTTAAAAACAACTTCAACCACACTCTCAAACAATCACTTATTTGAAAATAGTTTGTAATATAAGATATTTCTATTTTAACATTAGTGGGGCATATATGATTTTGAGGAATAATGAGTTATGAGTGTATGGAATTCAGAGAACGATTAAATAATGTGACTTTCAGTGTTTAATTTGTTTCTTTGTTAAAATTAAAAAAACATTTTAAATTAGTGTTTTTATTATTATTTTGAGATAATAATGTTAATAATAAATTTTAAAAATAAAAATATATATTATCTTGAAGTATTTTCAAGAAAAAACACTTTGAAAAGCAGTCACTACTATATTTTTAAAACATTTATTACAGGCCTTTTATGCTTAACTATTTTTGTGCTCATATGGTCGGAGTTGGCCCTTGCTTGAACTAGGTTTTAGACTAAATTAGATTAGAGTTAATTTATATAAATTGTTGACTAAACGACTCTAAGCATTATCCAATTGATCCTAAAATAAAACTTGATTTGATCTTTCAAAAACATTCAAGGGTGACTATGTTTTTTAATCTATTAAACATATAACCTATTTAGAAAAATAAACTTTTTAAAAATCATTTTTCATTTAACATGTGTTCACCATTCAAATATTAAAAAAGGAGTTATGAACGGTTTTATAAAATAGCATCTGGTAATATAATAATTATATATATATAAAGGGTTATGATTTTTGTACTTGAAAATAGTTTGTAATATAAGATATTTCTATTTTAACATTAGTGGGCATATATGATTTCGAGGAATAATGAGTTATGAGTGTATCTCATAAAATAATGCATCAATCTTAACGCATTTAAAAAAATATTTTAATTTTTTTATTATAATGTTTCAATGATGATTTTTAAAAAAATTAGTTTATAACCAATTTTTCTCCTCTTCTACTCGATTTCTGCATAGACTATATAAAAAAAATATAAAAAGACATTATGGGAAAGAGATGGAAGCCCGACAAAAAAAAAAATACATAATGAACGAAATACAATTCGTAACCTCCTCCCGGAATCATTTGGGCTTTGTGTGGTTCAATAAAAGGGAAAAGCAGAGAGGGACCGGCCTAAATTTGAAAAAGAAAAAGGTTTTCCGCAGCCGGAATTTGAGCCCGGATTTCCTCGAAACCGCCAGTGCGCTGCCGCGGACAGCACTTTTAGAGTGCATTTTTTTTAATATAATATCTATTTAATCATAGTAAAACAAAGTTCATCTTATTTTCAATTAGGATTGCAATGTTGACTGTTTTTAGATGTAACGATCATGACAAAAATAAAAATATATAGGGATCATAATGGATACCCGTGGATAGGATTTTCTTGATATTTATATATTATTTATTATCTATTGGTTACATTGTTTTTAAATAATTATTAATTATACATTAGATTTCAGATATCTAATGCATGCATATTATTTATTAATTAAAAAAAATATTCTACAAATATAAATTATATAATATAAATATATATTTTGAATTAGATTTACACGAGTATGAAGGTCGTCAAGTTTGACAATATTCATGTTTTAGCCATTATTGACCATATTTATTGTTTTTTATGGATAGTATTTGGAATAAAATGATGTTTTTTTTTTTTGCTAGAATTTGAAAAAAGCCAATTACCATTTTTTATTTTATTTTGGTTTTTATTCTTTAAAATATTTTTATACCATAAATTTATACATTATTTTATCGAATTGACTTATATTTCGATAACAAAATTCTATCAAACACTTTGATTAGTCAAAAATATGTAAAGAGATGAAAATACCAAAACAAAAAATAACACAAGTATCATATAGAATGATAAAATTAAAAAAATAGCATCGTTCATCGCAGTCCATAATAAAACGAGAGGAGACACACAATAACAAAGTGTAAATCTCATATTAGGATATAACCAATACTAAGTAAATCAAAATCCAAATGATTGAAAAGAAATCAAAAGTTAAAGTTAAGGTTTCGAAGAATAGTGAAATTAATATATATGATATTCTTTCTTGATTCATTTTTTGAAAAACCCTAATAAATTGAGCGCATCTCACTAGTGAAATTAATCAAATTAATAATAAAAGTTTTTTGAAAAGTGAATTCATGCAAAAGAGGATTTTGTTTTTTGATAGATTCACATTAGAAAATCACATGCAAGAAAAAAAAAAGAGTACTTGTTTTACTCCTACTCAAAGCTCTACAATTTTATCAAGTGTCTATTTGGGAGTATGGTTGAAGTAACTTTTTAAAATATTTTTTCGTTGAGAAATGCATTAAAATAATATATTTTATATTTTTAAAAATTATTTTTGACATCAACACATGAAAATGATCTAAAAACACTATTTTTTAATTTAAAATAAAAAATAAGTTTTTTCTAAACCACTTTTGAAATAGAACCTTATATATCAAGGAGTAAATTGGTTAAAAATTGCTTTTGCGATTTAATTGATAAAGCAAGTAAAACTAAGTTGAAAAAAAAAACTAATTTTAACCCTATTCTTCAATGACTACTAGTGATGAAATTATTGTTTTTAATTATTACCCATATAATTTAATATAAATAAATTCAAGATTTTCTATGTTGTTTGAATATTATTTTGTCCTTAAAAAAAGGTATGAGAAGTAGGTCATGGGACCAAAGCATGTGCTTCTAGTCTAAATGGATTTGTACATAAATAAAACTAGCATTGAGAATATAAAGTGGAGGTTGATTTGTCAACCCACACAAGCCATCCTGTTAATGAATCTAGCAATGACACACAATTTGAATGACATTACAAGTAGTTTGTTAGGAGAATAAAAAAAAGTGTCAATTTATTTGAATTATTAATTATATTATATTATTATGATTGTTAAATCTATAATATTTTAAAAAATAATATATATATATATATATATATATATCCGTGTGTGTGTGATTTAAAGTAAATTCACAAGTTGACAGTAATATGAAAAATATGGTAACTAAACACACAAAATTGCTTTTAATTAAACTTCAAGTTCAATCACAGTTTTTACTAAACACTTTAATTTCAGTTATGATTCACAACTAAAAATATTTTTTCATGAAACTGTTATTTTTAAATCTCAACAACAACTACAATCGCAATACCAAACAAACCCTAACTAGAGGTGGTGTGACCGAGGCAAGAGATGACCCGCGATAAAATAATATGATATTATAATTTATAAAAATACAAATATAATATTTTCATGTAAAACATTAAAAAAAAATCCGGTTGATAATTTTTCTATACAATAATTTATAACAAATAAACACAAATTGTAAAGTTTTTGCATGTAAAATGTAAAATAAATGCTTGACGTACTAAAGCTTGGAAATTTAACATTTTGAGTAGAGGAAGGGGGTATTTCAGTGTAGTATCAAAATAATATATATGTATATTTTAAATTATCATATTAAAATATTTTTTTTAAAATAAAATAAAATATTTTTTTAGAATCAAATAATAATAAAAATAATATAATTTAATTTGAATTCGATGAATACCATTTTTTATATTTTTACCGGATTTTGAAAGGTAAAAAATAAACCCCACTCAGTTCCCCCCAAAATAAATACATCTGTTTTTCACTTTCATCCCTCAACTCCTCTCTCTCTCCCCCCGAAGCAACAAGCAGCACTGAGTGTTTTCCTCCCATTTCTGAAGGGTGCACTGGACACCAACCCTTTTCTCCATTTCGCACTCTCTCCCTCCTCTTTACTATTGAATCCCAATCAATTTTCCAAAAAAGAAACCTCCATTATATAATTCATTGTTCGAATCTCTGGTCCTCTTCTTCCTCTACCGGATTTTGAGGTGAATCTCTACTTCTCTATCTTCATTTTTCTCTTCTTTTCTGTGTTTTAGCTCTTAAGCTGTATTTGATTATGCTTGATATTATTAGCTCTCGCTTAACTTGAAATGACTCTTGCTTTGCACTGTATGATCCAAGTCCTCATCTGGGTCCTCTTCGAAATCAAGAATTTTATTAGTGGACTGTTTATTTGGATGGATGACTCTTTGTTTTCTTTTTTTGTTTCTTTTCTTTATCGTTCGTATTTGTTATTCAAGTTGTCTGTGGTTCCGGTGGATTGGTTTTATAGAGATGTTTTGTTCAATTTGGGGGGTTGTTGAATGCTGTGGTGTTTTCTTGGTTTGTTTTGGCACTGTTCAATGCTTTTTATTTAATGGGCTGGCTTTTAGGACCAATGGGGAAAAAGGCTCGCCCACCGCTGAAGGAGAAGCGGGTAGCTGGCTATTCTCCCGAGTTTGTGCCTGAACAAGAACATCTCAATGTTGAAATTGTTGATGGAGTTACGGCAGTGAAAGAGAGAAAATTGTGCTCTCACTTTGAAAAGGGTTTTGATGCGAACCAATTGTCGGAGAAAATTAGGTCATTGGATTCTTTTAGGTGTGGGGATTGTCAAGAAGGTGTTGGTGGTAGGAAGGGGGCTAAGGGGAGGGCTAAACTAGCTAAGAAAGGAAGTGGCTCGGTTGATTCAAAATCAGAGTCGAAAGCCATTTGGGTTTGTCTAGAATGCGGGCATTTAGCCTGTGGAGGGGTTGGATTACCAACAACTGCTCAGAGCCATGCAGTTCGTCATTCCAAGCAGAGCCGTCATCCTTTGGTCTTCCAATGGGAAAACCCTCAACTTCAATGGTGCTTCCCATGTGATAAACTAATTCCAGTTGTGAAAACAGAGGGAAATGGCGAGAAAAAAGATTCAGTATCTGAGGTTGTAAAGATGATCAAGGCTCAATCATTTGAACAGTCATCAGTGGATGTCTGCATTGGAAGAGGCAGTATTCTTAGTGAGCTTAATGCAGAAGGCAATGGGGCAACTAGTTTAGAGGGAAGAAGTGGTCATGTGGTGAGAGGCTTGGTTAATCTTGGGAACACTTGCTTCTTTAATTCAGTCATGCAGAATCTTCTATCTATGAACAAGTTGCGTGACTACTTCTTAAATGAAGAGGCATCTCTTGGACCTTTATCAATTGCTTTAAAGAAGCTATTTACTGATCTAAAAGCTGAGGCCAGTTTAAGAAATGCAATCAATCCGAAATCCTTTTTTGGGTCGGTCTGTTCCAATGCCCCCCAATTTAGGGGATATCAGCAGCAAGATAGTCATGAATTGCTGCGCTGCTTACTTGACGGGCTTTCTAATGAAGAGTTGATTGTTAGAAAGCGAAAAAATGCTTCCGAGGAAGATGACATTCCTCCAAAACATGGTACCATGTTTGTGGATTCTGCTTTTGGGGGTCAAATTTCTAGCACTGTTTGTTGTGTAGAATGTGGGCACTCCTCAACAATGCATGAGCCGTTTCTAGATCTCTCACTTCCAGTTCCAATGAAGAAACCGCCAATTAAAAAAGTCCAACCTGTCTCTCGAGCAAAGAAAACAAAGCTTCCACCAAAGAGAGGGGGGAATGTTCAACCAAAGGTAAAAAAAAATATGGTTTCAGTGCCAGCTCAAAATATTTCAAACCCATCAGTCCATAGCGAGTCTTCATGCCAAACACAGTCTTCTTCAGATAACACTCTAGCACCAGATTCAAATGTCTCATCTACTGTGGTCAATGCAAGTGGCATGGCTTCACAAAATTTGATGGCTGGTGTTGAATCTGATAGTAAGCAAGCTGTTGACACAGCAATGAAGCAAACAGCAAGTTCATTTGAAGACTTCTGGATGGATTATGTCGCAACAGAAACTTCATCAGAGGAGCATGATCTTACTTCAGAAAATATTGATCTTGAAGCAGGTCAGCAATGCGGCGACAAATTTGTTATTCCCAATGATGGCTTAATGGAGGCTTGCCAGGGACCTTCAATTGACAGGGAGCCAAATCAAAAACCAGAATCTTCTTCCGTTAATCCCTGGGAAGAGGAGGTTCCATTACAAGTTCAAAGCTCTGAAGTTCTTCTGCTTCCATACAGAGAAGAGGGCTTTGCTGATGGGGAGATAATGAAAGGAGAAGCCGAGTCTTCCTCATCGTTTGTGGGCTGTGAACAAGATGAAGCGGGATTTGATGGTATTGGTGACTTATTTAATGAGCCTGAGGTTTCCACTGCACCTGTTGCAGGGCCCTCTTTACCTAATGAAGTTGCTGGGCCGGTTTTTATTGCAGGAGTTAGCAGTGAGTCTGATCCAGATGAAGTTGATGATACTGATTCTCCAGTGTCTATAGAGAGTTGTTTGTCTCATTTTGTAAAGCCAGAACTTCTCTCCAATGACAATGCTTGGGAATGTGAGAACTGTTCAAAAATCCTGGGACAGCAAAGGTTGGATGCAAAGAAGAAGCAAGCTAAAATATCTTCAATTTTTTTATTAAATGGAGGTGAGACGCAGATACAAAGTGAGTCAGCGAGTTTAGACAAGGACATCTCATATGCCACTGAGGTCATAAACTTTCAGAATAGAGATGGTAACCCTAACAACCTTCTCAGCTCCACACCTGAATTCTTTGTTTCAGGCAAAGATTCCTCAAATAAAAAAATCATACAAGCTGAAATTGTTCAGACAGAGGTGGAACCGTTTATTTCTCCAAGTGAAGAAAGGAAATATGAGATGAATGTATCACATAGCTCTGGTTACTATGAATCATGTAATGGAGAAACTTTGAGCGGTCCACCTGCTGATTCTTGTAGTGTTGATGAGACAAGTGATACTGGATATACCATGGCTAAAGATGAGCAGATTGACTCCAACTTCTCTGGAAACTGTGAATCAGATGTAAATGAGGATGAGGATAAAACTTCTAAACATGTGAATGTAAAGAGGGATGCAACTAAGAGGGTCCTTATTGATAAAGCACCGCCTATTCTAACCATTCATTTGAAGAGGTTCAGTCAAGATGCTCGTGGTCGTTTATGTAAATTGAATGGCCATGTTACCTTCCGAGATGTTCTTGATGTTGGACCTTATATGGATCCCAGGTACCAATCATTCAACACTATCTTTGATTTCACTAAAAATGATTTGGTGTCATAGTCCCATTGATTTTTCATCTTTTTGGCCTGGCGTATTTGCTGTGAAAGCTCTGAAACCCTTTTATCTTAAAAGCTAAATGGGGTGGGGTGGTAGTAATGCAAGGGAAAAGCTATTCATTTTGCTGCATTCGAGCAATTTATTTATGGAGCGGAACTGCATCAATGATTTCTGGCCTGATGTCTGCAATCATATGCATTTTATGGTCTTTCAGAACAACACGTTTGAAGAGATATTTATTATTAAGTTGAGCTTCTTACATGGATAAAATAATAGATATGTTTTTCAGAGGCTGTGAACTTATCTGACAACTACCGGGATATAAAATTTTGAACTGACTCATTAAGAGGAATACAAAATGGACAAATATTTTATTAGATATAAATAATCAAATAACAAACTTGTGTGGAATTATATAGATTCTCCATGACTCTTGTTCATGAGATAGAACTTAAGCATTTATGATGTTAATGTAAGCTATAGATAGAGCTATTTCTCTCTTGGGTTCTAACATATGCACTTGCTTTGATGTAATAGTCGCCCTAAATCGTGCTATCAGTGGCCTTTAAGTGGATTTCATTATGGATTCAATACATGAAATCACACGAGTTTTTATGCCTGATTTGATTCCTGACTTTAATCTCCTCTCCATAACCTTGTTTTGCAAGGAAAGCTGTCATGTAATTAACTAAAGTTGTTACATTGTTGAGCATTTACAGGTGTGTTGACACAAAGAGTTATGTATATCGTCTACTGGGGGTGGTAGAGCATTTAGGAACAATGAGGGGAGGCCACTATATTGCATATGTCAGAGGAGATAAGAGGAACCAAGGCAAGGGTGACGAAGAACATGGGGGTTCTGTGTGGTATTATGCCAGTGACGCCCATGTGCGAGAGGTTTCTCTGGAAGAAGTTCTGCGATGTGATGCTTATTTGTTGTTTTATGAGAAAGTATGAAATTGATTTGTTTTTCACGTGATTCTTAATTCGGGTATACAGCAAATCCCAAATGGGGAGGGAGAGAAGAAGTGAGAGTGTACAAACCGATACCACATATTTTGATACTCCATTTTTTGACATCCAAGGAGCTACAACATCCTAAAATGTTCATTTACATCACATCATGAGAAAACATTATTTCCCTTTTCTTTTGTCCCATTGTCCTGGGATTCAAAGCATGCTTGAACTGGAATGTTTTTCTGGAACTTTGGGCGGGCCACTTGATTCTTTTGATCGTTTGCTGTGCTATTATCAGCTGAGATGTCTTTTTTGAGGAGAAAATCATGTTACAAGCCTCTCATCTCTCATTCATGGTTTGGATGCTGTCAAAGTCACGAAACATTCCTGTACAGAATGTTGTCGCAGGGCTTTATCGTTCAAGTTTGGATTCTTTGCGACGTGGCAGCATCTTTGTACCTTGTTATTTAAAAGAAACGATTACATATCAGCTAATGGTTAGGTAATAATATAAGTATTATTTGTACACAAACACAACATTAAAGTCGCTTTGGCCGAGTGGTTAAGGCGTGTGCCTGCTAAGTACATGGGGTTTCCCCGCGAGAGTTCGAATCTCTCAGGCGACGAAATTGATTTTGAATTTTTAATTCTTCACAGCCCTCCGTTTTGGCACGTCAGCATGCTGGAAATGGTAAACTGGATTAGTTACCTCTCCATGATTTATTTATTTATCATCATTATTTATTTATATTAAAAGAATTTAGCCCAACATGTGGTATAGCAAGGACCAATTATCTAGATAAAAGAGCATATCATATTTCATAAAACATATGCTACTAACAAAACAATATTCCATCAAAAAAAGAAAATTCTACCAACAAAACTCGAAGTATTATTCCAAAATCATGCATTATATTGAATCTAGCATTAAATTAATAAAAAACCAAAAGATATGATATTTTTATTTTTACTATTTGGATACATAATGCCTAGTTTTTTTTTGTTCTTAAACCTTTTTTTTATTCGGTTTTGTCTTTATCTAACCAATTTAATTATATATAGTTAAAAAAAACTCAAATATAAAATGAGAGTAAAAAATGTTGGGTTTTTGAATATCATATATACAAAAGAAACAATAAAACAAAATAATATTAGAAAGTCCCTGTAATCTTGATAGACATATCTAAATTTATTTAGGGATTTCTTACTTGTAAATATGATCTTATCCGACTTTGAATAATTCTTTAAATATTGAGTTTTCATAAATTACAAGTTATCCAATTGTTCAACCTCCAACGGTAATTCACATGAATCACCAATGAGAAATTTGCTAAGCCTACAATGATAGCTCTAAATTTATGATTTATATAGTTTTTCTATCTAATTGACAACCACCAAAATAATAGGCTTATATTTATATTAATAGGGAATCCTAAAAATGCTATAAATGATAAATATTTATTCACCCCTTAATTAATATCCATATATTATTTAAGAAAAAAATTAGAAACCTAATCAATCAAATCCCTACTTGATTATTCTATAACTAGAATTATAATCCTTGTATTAAATATATTCCAGTGCTTAATTTTTAAAATTATTTTCAATCAAGTTACACTTGATCAATTATCTTAGTTTAATTTATGACTAATGGTTCTTAATGTGTATGACTTGTTAGGTTTCTAATATATTGGGCTAAATATAAATTATAATTCTAAATAAACAGAATTAAATAAATAATAAATTTAATTTATTATATATTTTTTAAAAAAATTAATTTATATTTGACGATCAATTTAATCGTTTAGTAACGTGTTATGATCCTCCAAAAATTGAAAAAGTCATTAGTTGTTTCACCTAACTTTTGAGTGAGTGGTTTCTCAATGTAATTATTATCTCTTAATCAATAACGTTTTGATTTAGACATTATATATGAAATGTGTTTGCCATGTCAAATCATATTTGTTTCTAACATTATAAGTATTGATCATTTGAATAAAATTTGAAATTCTTTCCAAATTTTATTCCACATTGTACAAGGACTTATCAATCAATTGCTTCTTTCTACAAAAAAGAAGAAGAACATAATATGTATTATTCTCAACATCATGAATAATTGTTCATGATTAGAAGAGCATTAACTAGGAATATTTAGGAATAATAATTTGATGCAATAAAAATTCCATAATTATAACATTATTATAATTTCCTTTGCAAAGTGTTTTGTTATATGAAATTTATCTATACTCTAGATTTATTTATCAAATTTTAAATAAATTAATATTAAATATTAATAATGAATTTATTTAATAAAATTAAATATGTGATACATAAATAAAATATTGTCATGTATAACCAATTGATTGACTATAAATTATTAATCTTCTACTTGCATTAGAGCTAATTGACCATGTATGTAATGTGATATCCCTTCATATGGTGATCATGCTTCTATTGGGATATCGCCTTAGTTAGAGGGCCTAATAGATTCTTTTATGTGAATGCTCAATCTATTTTTATATTTTCTCTCTCTTGTGATTTCTCTAATCAAATGGAATTACTAAATACATGTTTAGATATTTGATGACACCTTGATTCCTTTGCTTATGTAATTGGTCCATTGTGGTCACAATATAGGGCTTCTAGATTAACAATGCTAGGAATCATTCCAAGTTTAGGAGTAAACTGTTGACATATAATGTCATACTTTGTATGCTTTATATATTTTGATGATAACAATAAAAACAAAATGGACTAATAATATGCTTGGATGAGATTAAGCTATAAACAGGTATTATACAAAGAATACATCAACAAGCATAATGGAGTACACGAAGAAATCACTCCAGGAAGTCCAAGATGCAAGCAAGTGAAGACTTAGAATAAGTGTTCATTGTAGTGCTTTATGTAAATCTCTATTTCTATCTTGATATCACAAATTAAAATGAACTCACACACTTCACATTGCATGCAAAGGATTTGATGATTATAAGTTTAAGTCATAATCAATCGGTTCAAGAAATTGAGAAAAGATAATTTGTCAAAATAGAGTTCTGAATGAACCGGTCGACCGCTTGGGTTACCAAGTGAACCGGTCGACCGCTTGGAAGACAAATTGCCTTTTGAGCTGAACCGTCGATCGCTGAGTTATCCGTTGGAACCGACCGACTTGGTGTTATCCGTTATGAACCGGTCGACCGCTTGATATGGCAGTTGCACTCAAACGTTATAAACGGCTAGTTTCAGCGCTATAACGGCTAGTTTCTTTTAGAAACTTATAAATAGGCCTCTTAATTGCAAAACAAATTGTACATAACTTTCATATCTTATAGTGAGGCAATTAGTAGTGCATAAACATCTTCATATCATCAATCCTCATTAATACTCATATTTGTGTTTAAATCTTTCATATCCTAACACAAATAGTATTTCTCATTCTCACTAAACTTAAACACCTTCAAATATTCTAAGTGCTATTAAGTGAGATAAAGAGATCATAGATCTTCATTTGTAATATCCACACTATTAAGAGTGTATTGTTGTTTTACTAAAACAACCATTGTGAAACTCTTGAGAGTTGAGTATAAAACTCTTGGTATTGGTGAGGAACATCACCAAGGAAAAATCTTGAAGAGGGTACATCTTCAAGTGGGAAAAGGAAATCTTGAAGAGGGCATATCTTCAAGTAGTGTAAAAGTCTTGGTGTGGATTCATCAAGCGGAGATTTGTAATCTTGTTACTTGGATTAGTAATAGAGTACAATACTCAAGTACGAGTTGGTACTTGAGTCGTGGATGTAGGCTTGCCGAACCACGTTAAAAACCGAGTTGACAATCTCTCTCTTATCTCTTTACTTTAAAGTAATTAATTTTCAGATTGCATTATTTATTGTATTGTTGCCTTAATCCATGAATTTCAACATAAACTTCTTGATCTAAACAACCTTTTTTTATAATCTTAGATGTAAAGATGTATTTGCATTCAATTGTTGGATCTATTGTTGGTTCCTTGTTTAGAACTCTTTCAACTTACAAAATCTTTATTCATAATAAAATCATATACTAACTGAGATTTGCTATCATCAATATCTGATTGAAAACTACTATTTGAATAACCATGAACTTCTAGTTTATCTCCTCTAAAGACTAGAAAAAAATTATTTGTTATTTTTTAAGTATTGAATAATATTTTTAACTATTTAACATTATTAGTCTTTTTTGAGCTATTTTCAAGAACTAGATTGATATCTGCTCGTTATGCTTAAGTCATAAGATATATCAAGTGTAGTAGATAACATCACATACATAATAAGTTTTATAGTTAAAACACAGGGAATCCTTTCAATCATATCTCTCTTAATTTATGTTTTAGGATACATGTTTTTAGAGAGATGGGTCTTAAGTGAAATTGGTAAGCTTCCTCTTTTAGATTCTCCCATGCTAAACTATTCTATCATCTTATATATATATATATATATATATATATACATGGATTGGGACAATCCAAATAATCTCTTAGGTTTATCTCTTTAGATATTATTATCAGTATATGAGCTATTTCTCTTATATTCTTCATGGAAAGATTTTTAGATAACCAAATCTTTATTGATTGAAGTATAAGAATGTAATTTTCTATTACTAACACATCATTTGTATATATGATTATGAAAAAACACCACAACTTCCAATAACTTTTTTGTTAACATAAAGGTTATGAACATTTGTAATGAAATAAATTATTTAATTGTCTAATCAAAACAAATATTCCAACTTTTTGGAGCTTGTTTAAATTCATAAATGGTTTTTTATAGCTTGCTACTTTATTGAAAAATTACTTAGATTCAAAAGCTTCATGTTGTTTCATATACATATCCCTATGAAGTTTCCCATTTAGGAATGTAATTTTAACATAGCTCCTAGCTTTTCAGATACATTACACTTCATATAAACATTATATCCCGAAGTTGTTAGGTATGATAAGTTTGGTATCTTTCTATTCTATATCTTATATAGTCTTATCAACAAATTTGGACGAAACCTTATTTAAAAAGTAAGAAACAATTTATAGGGTATAGTCTTAGAAATAAGGTGAAAGGTTCAATAACTTATCATAGATCATACCATATCTAAGAAAGTGCATTTTTTCTTTTCAAAAACTCCATTATGTTATGGTTTAAAAGAGGTATTCATTATGAGAGAATCTCATTCTTAAAAATCTCGGCTCAAGTACTCACCACGTAGATCAGATCAAAGTATTATAATATTTTTTCCAACTTGTTTTTTAACCTTATTTATGAATTCTTTAAATCTTTAATATGATTTAGACTTATATTTCATTAAATAAACATAACCATATCTCGAATGATCATAAATAAATGTAATAAAATGTGTATACTCACCTATGACATGATGTTCATTAGTCCATATATATCTATATGTATCAAACTTAATAATTCTTTAGACCTTACACTCTTTCTAGTAAAGGTGTTTTGGTTATCTTTCCTAATAAATAAGATTCATAAGTATCATATGATTCTTGATCAAAAGGATTATAATATCATTCTTAGCTTAATGGTTCTTATTTAATTGATATGACCCATTCTATAATGTCATAAATAAGATGAATATGAATTGTCTAATTTATTCTGAATGATGGTTCTTAATGTGTATGACCTGTTAGGTTTTTAATATGATAGGTCAAATATAAATTATAATTCTATATAAATAGAATTGAATAAAAAAATTAAGTTATTATCAATTCAATATTTGATTAATTTATATTTAATAATTAATTGAACCATCTAGAAACATGTCATGATCCCCCATATATTGAAAAAGTCATTAATAATTTGACCCAACATTTTAGTGATTGATTTTTCAATGTAATTATTGTCCCTTCATCAATAATATTCTGATTTAGATATTTTAGCATGAAATGTGTTTGCCATATTAAATCATATTTGTTTGTAATATTATAGTCATTAATAATTTAAATAAGATTTGAAACTCTTTTCAAATCTCATTCTACCTCGTGCAAGGATTTAACATTCAATATTATTTGAGAATAAGGGTGATGAATCCTCTCTTAATTACCATGCACCTTCATAAAGTTTATGTTATATCCAATGTCTGCCTATTTTCTTACCTTTAGCAGGATAAAATATAACAAGATAAAAATATAACACTCCCTATATAAGATACACATACTAATATCAAATCTAAAGATCATTTTCAGAGTCATCATGTGAGTCTTTTCATAAACACATGTGATAGCTTTCTATGAAATTCTCATATGAGTCAATTGAATGTAAATATCATCCAATAAGCAATTACATATTATTTTCAGATACCCCTCACACCTCATCTTACGAGCATAACTATATCATTTCATAAAATAAAAAATATAATATATAGAAGTCTGAATTGCTCTAATAAAGATATATTATTAACAGAGCATTGAACAAAAACATTTAGAAAAGAGTAAAAAATCTATAATTATAATATTTTTTAAATTATTTTTGCAGGTGTTTTTCTTCTATGAACTCTATCTTAACTCTAGATTGATTTATCAAACATTAAATTCATAAATTAAATATAAATAGATATTAAAATAAACATCTTATTTATCTAATAAAACTAAATATGTTATATATAAATAGAATATTAATAAGTATAATTAACTAATAGATTAGCTAAAAGATATCCAATCTAATAAAAAAAAAACAAGCTAGGAAACCATATGGTGTTCCTATTTTTTAAACCCACGATGCCTAATTATATACTCCCTATGCAGTCGAAGATTTCTTTTGCTGTTAAGAAGAATCACAAAGCTAGCTATGGCAAAGTTGCTACGTACGAAGCAGTATTATAATATATAGAGAGAGAATTATTGAAAAGAACATCAAAAAAAGAGAGAAGGAAGATGCCTCCATGAACACTGTGAATTGCTTTACTTTTTCTACAACATTCAAATCAAAGTGTTCTTGCATAAATTGACAACAAAAAGAAAAAGAAAGAGAAACCCTAAAAGAAATAAAGAATCCAGCACCCGTTCTTCTCTTTCTCCATCTCTCTCTTGCTTTACCAACTAAACCCCGTCACTCTCTCTGAACCCCACCACTCTATAACACTCTCTAGTCTCTTCCATGGAGAATTTACTCCCTAACAAACTATTCTTCATCTTCTTTGGCGGTGCAATGTTTTTGGCGGCGGCGGTGGAAGGGAACTGGTGCGTGGCGAGAAGTGATGCAAGTACCCAGGCCCTGCAAACTGCACTCGACTACGCGTGTGGTTCTGGAGCTGACTGCACTCCATTGCAGCCTAATAATGGACTATGTTTCTTGCCCAACACAATCCAGGCTCATGCTTCTTATGCATTCAATAGCTACTTCCAGAGAAAAGGAATGGCTCCCGGTTCTTGCGACTTTTCTGGGACTGCTACCGTCGCAAAAACTGATCCCAGTTAATCCTTTTTCTTATCAACTTTCCCTCTCTAGCTTGGCCTTGTTCTTTTATTCAAACTGTGATTTGATTCTCTTGGCTCTGTGCTGCAGGTTATGGATCTTGCGTGTACCCATCTTCTCTAAGGTATGTGTGCGTGATCTGAATCTTATGATCATTCTATCTGTGGCCCTTTTTATTGGGAAAAAAGAAGTTTTCCTTTGAATTTTATGAAGTTTTTAGGTGTTTAAGATGGTTCTAAAGGTAATTAAAATAGGGTAAATGATTTGTGTTTTAAGTTGAAGAGGCATTAGAGCGCATATTCTATATGTACGTAGTGGGGGAGTGACCAGGCAAATTTAAGAACACTAAAAATATGATAATTATTAGGTATAGCTTCGTCTTCACGTTAGGGTTTTGTTTTTTAAGCAGTTCCATGTCCTCTTGCAAGTTGGAAGATTGATGAATGAAGTACATGTCTCATTTCTCATGATCATGTGGTCAACAGTTGATCAACAATCTGGAAATCCAAAAGATGCACAATTTATACATGCTAAGTCTTAATTGAGAAGCAAGATGTTTAAACATGTCGTTACTCTATATATGATATTTTAGAAAACTTATAAAATGAGTTGCACCAATTACAATTAGAAAAGATAAAGAGAGAAAACAAAAAAAAGATCCTGAAGCAACATTGCCGCACTGCACTGACATTGTGTTTTAGAATTATTTAAAAAAAATTTAAAAATATTATTTATTTTAAATATTTTTTTTGATATTTTAGATTATTTTCATATGCTGATGTTAAAATAAATTATAAGAAATAAAAATAACATCATTTTGATGCACTTCTAAACGAAAAATACTTTCAAAAACAACTTCAGTTACACTTCCAAACAGACAACTTTGATCATAACATCATTGGAAATATAAATATTTTTTAATAAGAGAAATCAAATAATATCAAAAAAAATTCACCAACAATAATTAAAATGGACTACACTTGCTTTTCAAAAATAGCAATTAGCTTGCTTATGGTGGCAATTATGTGCATGTTTGGGAGTGTAGTTGTGGTTGTTTTTTAAAATGCTTTTTATTTAAAATTGTATCAAAATGATTTTTTTTTTAAAATATTTTTGATATCAGCACATGAAAATGATCTAAAAACACAAATTTTTATTAATTTAAAGTAAAAAATAAAAATTATTTTTTATTTTTTTTTTCAAAAATATTTTTGAAACGCAGTGTCAAACACACCATACCCCACCTAAGTTTTCGTTGGTGATATTTTTGAATTCACTGGACTTGTTTTATTAGGATTTGTTTTCTTATAATATTAATAATATTGTAATCAAAGTTTTAATATGCTGTTTTATTGTAATTTATGCAGCTGTTTACGCTATGAACTGTAACGATTATAAACTTTTTGAAGAGACGAGATGCTAACACTAATAGGGAAAAATGTGATATGGGTGCTAGCCTCGCAAGTCTGTGAGAGAATAGGAAACCTGATTCTGGGAAATTAATAAGTGGTCTGCAGTTCTTATATAACCTGTTTTTTTTTTATTATCCATTAGCTTCCACGCACTATTATTAATTTTACGAGTTTTAAAAATAGTAATTATATAAATTTCTAATAATCATCGTATTAACAACTATATGATCATCATGAAACCACAGAACTAACAATCTTTCTGGTTTAGGTTTTTTTGTTTTGTTTTTGAGAGAGAGTATACCATAATTGTTAATTCCATTCTGTTCCATTCAAAAAATCGAGACAACAACGTCGTTTTCGTCTCGGTTTTAATTCCGGTCTGTTCCGGAAATTCCAGCCAAATTCCTGCCGGAACGTCTCGGTTCCGTTCCGAGCGTGCCGACAGCACCGAAACCGAAACGACACGCCGAAACACTATGAAACAGCTATCGGAATGGTATTTATGTAATTCTTTGATAACTTATTAAGTGGGTTATGATGGAGAAAATATTCAAAGATGCTTGTAGACCGTATCAGTACTCCAAAGAATCTACTTTTAGAGCCATGTTTTATGGCTTTGTGCTTTGAGCCATGCGGGACAGCTCTGTGCTGACTGATTTCTTGGAATTGTGCTCTGTGAATTATGACTGTATACAATTCTGACGATTCAGGTTAATATTCTTCAATCGAACAATCTTGAATCCTGAAAAAAAAGAAGAGTGGTCCTGCATTTGAACCTGATCCGAGAAAACTCGATGCCTGTCAGACATTGTTCTCTTGTTTTAGATCCTATGACAGATTATCGTATGCTACCATTCAGCTGGTTGGTCTAGATTTGGCTAATAAAATTAAACAAATCCAGAGAAATACGTATTATAATCATCTTGGTGACTTGGTTTGATCTGCTGTGTTTCTTTTTAATTCAAGAAAGTTGTTCTTGCAATGATAAGTGACTAACTGCATATAATCATTTGAATCTCCAGCGCTGCCGGAGGGACTGCTACCAATACAAGCACCACACCATATACCAACCCCAATGTACAAACACCGCCATTTGGCGGTGGTTCCACCGGCCTGAACCCTGGACTGAACCCCGGACCGCCTCCACTGCTGGACAACTCTAAATCTTCTCTAGGGTTTGTGGTCACAAGAACCTTGCTGTCTCTGTGCCTCATGCTTGTTCTCTCATTTACTTTTCGGCCCATGTAGTCTTCCAAGCCAGAGCTGCAATATTGCTCTGGTGTGAAAGAAATTGCGTGCACAGTTTTGTTAGAAGCTTGAGCGCTCATCCTTTCCACCCTTATGGCTATTGGAGTCCAACCTTTGCAGGACTACAAAATCGATTCAATTTTTCAATCTGGATTTGTAAGTTTACAATGTTGTTGGTGGACAAGGATTTGCAGGAGCAGTTCATATATTAGCCTTTTGATGATAGCGTTGTGCCTTGCAGAAAATTTGCAATCTCAAGACTCTTCATTGTACTAAATGCAATGAAATTTAAAGATGAATACATCAAGAGCTTTGCTACAGTCAGGGAACACATGAAAAATATTCTTACAATATCAATTATGAATGCTATTCAAATGCCTCCCTTTCTCCTGCAGTTGCGGCTAAGTGCTGCTTTAGAGTGTAGTTGAAGTTGTTTATGAAAATGATTTTCGTTCAGAAATGTATCAAAATGATTTTTTTTCAAATCATTTTTGATATCGGCACATGAAAATGATCTAAAAATACCAAAAGAATCTAATTTCAAGTGAAAAATAAAAATAAAATTTTTTCAATTTTTTCAAAAACACTTTTAAAACGCAGTGTCAAACACCTAATGCATGAATGCAGGGGTAACAAGTAATCCTGCTGTTACTGTTCAGAAAAAGCTCTAGTGTTGAAGGGGTGATTGTTTGCTTCTGATGCTCAAATGCCAAGTTTTTGAAAGAACCAAAACTTATAAACATGGCAAGGCACTTAATTTCTGGCTTCATAAAAAATCCAGAAGGAAGTTTTGTAACTAATCTGATATTAGCTTTCCAATTTCTATTCATATCAAAACCAAAGTACCTGGCGAACAGCCAGGCGCTGAAGTTAACTAAGACACACCTAACTAAGGTGACATTTCATACAATAGACTGGACTGTCTTTGATTTCTGAAGATGACCATTTTACACTGTTATTTCTTGTATCACTAGAGGAAGGATGCCTTAGCTCCATTCTATTTTGTTTAGTTATATCACAATATTTCCATATCCCATACCTCTTGGTGATATATTCAAGCATTACTTGGCAGCATAAGGTTATATAAGAAAATAAGTAAGCTCTATTGCTTAGCCTGGATTTTGAAAGCTGATCGATTGAGTTAGCCATATGAAGTTACAATTCCACACATTCTAAAATTTAGAGGTCATATTGGTTGAGATGTCAAATGTACTGCCTACACGAGGGAACATTAGCTGTCAATGAAGGGGCAATAGTTGGTTTTCTCAATTACATTTAAGAACCTGACGAGCCAGAAATGTTAAAGAACATGCTTAATTACCTTGGTTAGCCAGGCACCTATCAGGTTCCCTAACTATGTAAAGGATATCCCCAGCAGTTTCATAGTAGTCTCGATTGCGATGCCAGCTCCACAAAGCATGAGTCTCATTTTTCACCTGAAAGCTACACACATTAGTTTGTGCTCTATATTAGACAATTTTAGTAGAACATCAAACAATATCCATAAATGAAACTCCATGAATATAGAAATATAGATTTGAGATATTGAGTGGGATTCTTGGAACTCTTTGGCTAAAACCTACAAACTTGTGAGTAGGCTACTTCATCCTACCACCATTTATACACAAAAACCAAAAAATGGAGAAGGAAACATAAAATTTGATTGGCCTCGCAAACCGCTTGAAACATTGTTAGAATATTGCCATATTTACAATTTCTGGTGGATTGAAGGAATTAGGTTGAGAGCAACTTTGTTAGAACCGTCCTGATTTGAAGAGATTTCCAGCTTTCTTTCCCTTTTTTCCTAAATAATATTCTAGCCAGTTGATCTCAGTTCGAAAGAACCTATACCTATCACAGGCAGTTGAAAAGAAAGGTGTAATGTTCAGTTCTATATTTCATTCAGTAACAATAGAAAACAATCATCTAAAGAGGTGCTGGGAGAGGGAGGGATATAAGACCTCTAATATCCCATGACCAAAGCCGCTTTCTCTGTAGGCACTATACTCAGGCTGCCTGTCCCAACAAAAGCTACCTGCACCAGGGCCCGAAGTGAAATTGAATCCACAGAAGCCACCACCTATATCTAAGTCAGCTGTGGTGGATGGCTCCGGACACTCATCAGGGTCATCAGCATGGGTAACTGCTATGTCTTCTCGACTTCCACCATCACCAACTGTGATATAAACTGGACCACATGGATCCAGAGAGTAGTTATAAACTCGGTTTGACCTCTCGTATGCATGAACCTGCATGTTTTATGGCATCAAACAATAGACGTCACTTCAATAAACAGATTGTAAGGCTGGTCATGGACCATATATCTAACCATAATGCTCATAATATAGTACATTAGATCTCTTCTTGATTGAAATAGAACTTGTATTCCACAGATGAAACAATTTCCTGGTTCCAACATTTGATTTTATTACCACAAATTTTATATATTTATAACAGAAGTTCAATGCAGTGACAGTATGTAACAACAACTTGCTAAAAGATGGAACATGATGAATGCTATCCATCCAACCACTAACTTGCAATTTCATATTACCAACAACTTGCTAAAAGATGGAACATGATGAATGCTATCCATCCAACCACTACTTGCAATTTCATATTACCAACAAGGAAGTGTGTAAAGTTGCATAAGACATTTTGTTTCCAAATTATGGCCTTTTGTTATGGGTGAAGTCAATATTTTTATGTTCAACTAGAATTGATTAGGTCTTGCACACACTGACAAAGAGAAAAAAGCACTTGTGAAAGTGCAATCACCAAGTATCAAAAAGTAATAAGGTAAATCATTTAAATGCTGCACAACTGCTATGATATAGAGCACTTACATGTGCATTGAATACTATGTCTACACCATGCTCATAGAGCAACTCCTCCATTTCCACTCTCATGCATTCTGCTTCTCTGTATTGTGCCTTGAATGTGCTGTACCAAGGAGGATACCAAACAGCCACCAACCATGGAGTCACATTCCTATTAACATTATACAGATCTCCTTCCAACCACTCGTATTGATCCGCTGTGAAAGAAAATCTAGAGAATTGTAATATGTAGCAGATAAAAATAATAATAATAATAAAAAAAAAATGTCCCCGTACATGTTAACAAGGAAATGTATTATATACACAAAAGTGATCAAATGAACTCATTACAGGAATATCATGTCATGTGTGTTTGTGATGACTTTCAAGCTAGATAGCATGATTTTTTTGTTATTGAATAGAGCAAATGCTAATGCAAAACCCAGGGGAATAATAATAATAATAATAATAATAATAATAATAATAATAATAAAGTGCTGGCTTTACATGATTTGTCATAGTAAGTGTAGGGATTTAGTATCACAAAGTGTATTCCTCCTGCATTGAAAGAATAGTATGCCGAGGATGATGATCCGCTTTCTTCAGATGGGAATGCAAATCGAGAGCTGTAAGAAACGAAAATCTGATCTTCAGCTTGTGGTTCTATCTCATGCTTCCCTCCAACCAACATTGTTGGAACATTAGCTACTAGAGGTTGCATAAACCTGCTTTCAGAAATGCATTATTCAATGAGCTAACCCTTACAAGCAAAAATAGTTAACATACATACAGGGGAAAGATGATACCACTGCAACCATAAAGTAGTTCATTTACCTAGTTTCCAACCAGTGAAGCATTAAAGTTTCTCATTTTTACTTTCAAATCAACTGAATCCAAACTAGTGGGGAGGTACAAAAATGGAAAGTAAACATTACATTAAGTATTCTCTCAAAAGTCATGTTTGAGTATTAGATGGCTTTGCAAACTGGCAGACAAGTCTGAGCATATAAAAGATTCGAGTTTTGACCTTCCCCAATAATCCCAGCGAGGCTGGTATGTTTCATGGATGGGAGATTCATCAAATGAGCAAGGGTAACAATCGGATCCAGTTCCATTAGTGAGATACATGTCAGCATAACTTATACCTCCAACCAAAACAAGAAGATCTGGATGGTTGCTGAGTAAATGACCAAATGTTGTGCTTGTATTGTATGTAAGTCCTAGGTCTCCTACCACTGCTACTCGATGAGGGTAACTTGTAGGACTGGAGGGGGGCATAGTCCTAAAATAAAACACATCACTCATTGCTGATATATAGGGATCTCCACATTGATATTGATATAATGTGCTTGGTTCCAGCCCTGTGAAAGACACGGCAGAAAATGCACCTCAATTAAAAGTTTTCCGAGTCTATGCAGACGCAGAAACATACACACCCCTTCCCTACGCTGAACATAAAAGGGACAGATATGGCTTCTAAGTTAATTTTTTAATCTTGCATCTGACCATGCAGGGTTAGGCTTTCAAATTCATAGAAAACTTGAACTTCACAGGTGAAGTTTTTGAGCAGATGGCAATAATACCTGTCAGACGAACGTGGTGAATGATGCCAGAAGTGTAGTTTTGAAGCCCTTCAAAAGGATAAAGTTGATTGTAAACAAGTGAATATCCAACTTCCTCATTACTCATCTGAGACCCTTCAATTCCATATTGTACAACGCTATAAACTGATTCAGGATCCAAAGGTGTTATGTCATCACCAATTTGGGAATCCCCTGCAGTTCAAATTATACAATATCATTTAAAAAGTTTACAAAAGAGTAGAATAACACTAAAGCTGGAATTGTGAGTTCCATTCAAGTTTCTTCCTCTTAACAGAACTCATCTTGAAGAATCTGTTTTTTTTTCTATTTTGAATCTGCACTAATACATTCCCCTTTCAAATTTAGTATCATAATACATTTCTGCTATGATCTCCAAGACCTTGGTTTCCAGATAGAATTAAACTGGAAGCATTATATAAACATCAAATCATCCCACCTTACTCGCTAAAAACAGAGGTTATTCTTCTAATAGCACAAAAATCCACCAGTTTGAGGAGCAAGACTCTTTATTTTGCTCTTATAAATTACCCCTCAAGTTGTTTACAATGACACAACTCAAGGTCAAACTAGCTTTCCTACACAGTTAGGCCAATACTACAACTGTGTTTACATCTTTCCAACATTATCTTAGTTTCTCAATTCACTAGGAAACAAAAAAAAAACACAAAATGATTGGGAAAGAAAGAGGGACCTGTAATCCAAGAGATCCAAACAGAGTCATAGTCAGAAGACAGAGAGACAGAGACTTGTTCAGGTTCAAATCCCTGCACTGTCCTTTGGATTTGAGGGTCAGTGTCTGGCAAGTCAATGGCATTACCATGATACGACTGGTTATCAAAAGGAACTGTTACTGGCTTGAATGGACCTTCAAGGGTCGTTGGAAAACTAGCATTAACAGCTATTAATCTCCATAAAAGTGGGAGAAATAGTGGAAATGCGAGAACACCCATCTGTGGTTCTGCAAAGAACTGAAACGATTAAAGTGAAGTCACTTTGCTTGAGAGGACTTGAAAGACTGAGAGATGGCGAAAGGTGGAGATGGATGGGAAGGGAGGAGAGAAGTGATGGAGACAGACAGACCGCACTCATAAAGCAGCTCAGCTCATGCACTGAAACTTCACGGGTTCTTAGGATGCTCTAACTGTGTGTTCCTCGTTTCATTTCAAAACTTTTTTTGAAAAAGTTCAGAATTTTTTTATTTAAAGTTATGTTTTTAATGTTTTCATATTATTTCATTTTTACTTTTATATTTTTTATATTAAGAATAATCTAAAAAAATAAAAAATAATAATTAAAATAAAAATCAATTTAAAAAATTACTGCGATCAAACTCTAAAAACAGGGAATGAACATGGAGCATGCGCCTGTACTGTTACGCATGCGCATTCACATGTGCTATACATAAACTAATTACCCGCAGCATGTCACGGGTGGATAAAAAACATTAAAAATATTTATTTTTTCAAAAAAAGAAAAAGAGAAAGAGAAAGGCAATGGTAAATAATATAGAAAGAAATTAAATAAAAAACAATCCCGACTATGTAAATCCATTAATCTCGTGACTTAGTCAAATTTAATTTTTAATAAACTGAATATTACAAAATAAAATAAAACCTAACATATAAAAGAAAATATAACAGATATAAGACAAAAAAAACACTTGAGCTTGCTTGGATTAACTTGTCGAACTCATTAGTTACTTTATGAGATCGAGATAATTTGATAAAAAAAATAGTTATGAAACTTAAGTTAAAAAAAATAAGATGAGAAAAGAAATTATTAAAAAAAAACAATGCCAACACTTGATTGAAAGGACCAAATATGAAAAAAAAAAACATTAATATCAATTATTAGCAAATCAAATATTAAAAAATAAAATTAAAAATAATAATTTATAACTCAAAAGGATTTCAAAGAACACAAATAACTAAAAAGAGTGGGTGAGTTTACCTAGATTAACCCGTTAAATCTACAAATCATATCATGGAATCACAAAACCCTAGAAAAAGGTAAACAGAGAAAACCATGCAATCTAATATTTTTATATAAAAAAAATCTAGTAATGAGATCAAAAAGCAAAATAAGTCTAATTTGGGCCATTTAATTAAAAGCATCAAACTTGGAAAAACTATGAACACCAAACCTTAATATATTAAATGTCAAATGATGAAATTGAAAAAAATTAAACATCAAACCACAAAAATAGAAATAGAAATAGAAAAAATAAAAATCAAATTTGAAAAAAAAAGGTGGGGATTTTAAAATTGAAACAAGAGAATCAAAATGCGAAAACACCTCAAAAATATGGACAATTGTTTTTAAAATAAAGATAACAAGCTAAATGTTTTTATTCAATGATGGAATTTAAAACAATTGAAAGAATATAAAATAGATAAGAGAAAAATGAAAAAAAATCAAATCTGAAAAAAACAAAAAATCTAGATTGAAGGATAAAATTAAAAATTAAAACAAAAATTTACTAAAATGATTAAGAAAAAAAATTATAAATCAAAGAGTGAGGATTAATATTAAGATTTCCCCATCTAAAAGGACTACCGTAAAATTTTAATATTCAAGCATAAATCTCGAGGAGGGAGAGAAAGAACGATTTCAATGACAATTCATCCAAGAAAACCAACACTTGTCATCATTAGATGATTATGTCATCATGAGGAATGTAACATGGAGAAAGATAATTTATCATTGTCAAATGTGTTGTTTAAGCATTGTAGAACCCTTCTATTGAATGAAGGTGCATGATGTTGTGGGATCATAATCAATACTTAGTTGTTTTGGTTTAGGATCAATAGAAGAATTGAGTAGACTAGTATTATCCAAATTTTTAGGGTAGATGATTGGTTATTGATAAAGAGTATATTAGCAACCCTAACGCACCTTATCTAAGGTAAACTATATTGTGTGATCCAAATATTGTTAAAAGATGTTGATGAGATTTTAGCTAATAGTTTGTCTATGACTTAGAATAAAAATTTATTCTAATTAATAAATTTGTTATTTAAAATTTATTATGAGCTTGTATACCTATATAATGTTTTGTGGAAATAATTTAAATAAGTGCCCTAATAGGGGTTGCTATCCTAGATGGCAAAAGAGTTTTTCACAACTTGTATATTATGAGGAAAAATAATTCTAATGAAAATTGATGAATACCTAAAATAATTTTGAGAATTTACTAGTCAACTTTTGGTATTTAAATGTCAATCTATTTGTATATCCAACTTTATACCAGATTGTTGAATATTAATTCTCATTAATTAAAGTTTTTAGAGGTTGTTAAAATATTAGCCAAGTTCTCATAGATTCAATAAACTAATTATTAAGTCCAAGAATACATGCAAATATATTTTTAGAATTTTTGTGTATATATATAAAATATTAAATTATACCAAATAAATATTATTTTTATCTTTTGATAGACTTGGCCGAATACACACCAAATAAATATAAATATTTTTATTTTAAAAAATAAGAATTTTTGAAAACTCTTGAGATTTCAACGAAAAGAAGGTATTTTAATACCAAGTCAACATCTTATAATGTAAGTTTATAACCCTCAAAATTATTTAAAAGAAGGACCCATAAATATATTTAAATTGATCCTTAAAATGTTTTAGAATTTTAAGAAATTTTCTTTTGGATCTGTTTGGAAAAAAAAACTTTTTTATTTAAAGTAAAATTGTCAGAATAATTCTAAGGGTATGTTTGTCAAACAACTTTGTTGCTATCCAAATTTTGACCTCCTTATTTTTAGGTTTCGAAAGAAAAATAAAAAATATTAAAAAAAGGCAAAAATCTAAAAATATCTTGTTACAAGGGCAAAATTGAATAAATTGAGAATTTAACGGTCAATTAAGGGTCAAATCGTACAAATTAGAAATCAAGGACCAAATTGAAAGAAGCGTGCAAGCTAAGGGTTGATTTCGGAATTTTGTCTCTGAAAACCTCTATAAATAGAGAGGTGTCAGCCACAATTGAGGAGGACCAAAAAAAAACCCACTAAAAAACCCTACACAAAGAAAAAACCTTAAGCCTAAATTTTTCACCATTTGAAGCTGCAGCCGCCGCCCCTATCTTGGCAGCAGCTGTGGCCCCCCATTTTCCCCATTTTTACTTTCCCCTTTCCTTCCTTTACAACTCCAACCAAGCCTACCCTTGCCTCCCTTCTCTGGCCAGCCAGCCACCACAGCACCCATCACAGCCTCACAATCTCCCTTCATCCTTTACTTCTCGTCAGCCCCTCACCACAACAGCAACTCCCTTCACAGACCAACCCACTGTCCCTTCCTCAGCCTCCTTGTCGAATCCGAGCCAGAAGCCACCAAACACACATCGACCAGCCACCACAACAACCTCCACGGTCTCACTCCTCAGCCTCCACAACACCCTCTCTCCCTGTCAAATCTGAACTCCGGCCACCAGGAGGAGGAAGAACAACTGAAGAAGAGCAGATCCAAGAAGAAGAACAGATCGCCGAGAAGGATAGATTCGAAATTTGCAGAAGAGAATAATTTGATTTTGTGTGTTTTGTCTGTGGATTTTGTTTTGTTTGCAGGTCTTTAGAAAACTCTCGCCGGCGGGGAAGAGAAGAAGAAGAAGAAGAAACCGAGAAGAAGAAGAAGAAACCAAGAAGGGCAAATCTGAGATCTGCAGAGAATTTTGATTTTTGTTGTGTTTGTGCTTTGTTTGCTTTCGTTATTGTTTTGCAGGCCGTCGGAAGGGCGTCTCCGGTGAGAGAAAGAAGAGGAGGGACAGATCAGTCCCGTCCTACTGTTCACGATGGCGTGTGGACCCACATGCCGCCAGTGACGGTGGCGCGTGGGCAGACGTGCCACCACCGCCACTAGTATTCCGGCACTGTTCAACAGTTTACTTTTTGTAATTTTCTTTATGTTTATGTATTTATTTGTATCTATTGTATTTTTAATTATTATTTGTAAAATGTGACAAGAAAAAAATAAAAAAGATAATGTGTGTGTGAGTTGTATTTTATTTAAAAAATGTAATGAGAAAGAAATAAAAAAGAGAATGTGTGTGTGTTTGTTGTGTTTCATTTTTATGTTGTTTTGTTAAGAAAAACAAAATATAAAATGAAATAAAAAATGTGTTTTCTTTGCATACGGCCAATACACTAACATATTTTAAAAATTCTTTTTTCTTTCAAAAATATATGTTATCTTGGAATTTGAAGAGAAAATGTGTTTTAACATGGATTTCACAAAGAAAAATCATTCCTTGCATGTTGAGATTTTACAAAATGTTTGTAAAAATTCAAAGGGTATTAGCCAATATTTCAAAAATATAAAATATTATTTTGGGAATTTATTATTCACTGTCAATATTCGGATAAATAAATCTTAAAGGGTTAATATCTAAAATATTTGGGGGGAATAGTATGTTATTATTCACTGTTCGGTGTTTGGATAAATAAATCCTAAGGGGTCAATATCCAAAATATTCGGCGGGAATAGTATGTTATTATTCATTGTTCGGTGTTTGGATAAATAAATTAGAAGGGATCAATATCCAAAATATTCGGCGGGAGTGATAATAATCAATAAAATTCACAGGATTATTCTAAGCGGTGATCGATTTTTTTTTCAATCGAAACATTTTTTTATGTGAATAAATATAACTTATTGAAGCATTCAAAATCACATTGAAATAGACAATGTAGCTTACCTCAGGTAAGGCGTATTAGGGGTACCAATACCTTCCCTTTACACAACCAGTCCCCTACCTTTGAATCTCTGACCAGACCAGTGTAATCGGGTGTTCCTAGCGACCCTCAACAGGCAGGTGGTGACTCCTTCTCAACTCCATCGCGAGAGCCAGGATTCCTCCCGGAACGCCGCACGGCGACGTGCGACAGGATGGTGACTCCACTGGGGATGGTATTTTTTCTGAAAAATATTGGACTAAGCTTTGAATATTTTGATGTGATTTATTTGTTTCAATTCGTTTGAATTTTATGTGTGTTTATTTTTAGCAAGTTTTCGCATTTTTATTTCATGCATATGTACATATGTTCATGCATTGTTAATTTATTTGAGTTACGTCATTGTGGTTTGCAACTTTAAGTTACGTGGGGGACTAGCAGCTTACCTATGACTTGAGTCAAGGATGAAGTTTATGTAAACCCTAACTCTTCGCTGAGAGCTTATATGGTAGTGATTGATATACGTACCATCCCATTATCTACTAAGCCTCCATATTGCCTTTACGAAGGTGATCACTAGGACATCAAGAGACCCTGTTCAGAGACCAAAGTAGCAAACTCACCATTTGTTGTGCAAAAATTAGAACCAATCATTAGGGTGTATGCTCATTTCATTCTGTTTTGCATTAAGGCAAACCCTTCTCGAAGCTTCTTGAATTCAAGACTTTTGGGTGACACAATAGCCATCACTTAGGAAATTTTCATTGTAGGGTTTAAGCAAAAGTCAAAATTTTGTTTATCATACAGTTGTTATATGCATGTGTCACTCCTCGAAAGGTGAGTCTGTAAAAAAAAAACATGCATATTCGTTTTAAGATGCATTCCCATAAGTTTTTATTTATCATGCAATTGTTACGATCACGTGTCCTGCCTCGAAGGCCGAGTCCATAAAAAAAACAAGAAACATGCATATATATTTCAACATGCATTCTCACAGTTTTTGTTTAGCATGCAGTCGTTACGACCACGTGTCACTCTTTAAAGGGCGAGTTTGTCAAAAAAAAACTAAAAAAACCAAAAAACATGCATATACATTTCAACATGCATTTCAATAGTTTTGAAATAGGGATCCCTCAATTTTTCATCCTCCGAAGGGTCAAAAGTCATGGACATTTGACATTGCTGAGAAGAACTGGCATCAACACAGAGCCATCATTCGTGTTTCTTCTGCAATTCAATAATAAAGTTCTCTGCTCTCTACTGAAATCAGGTGGGACATATGCCCAAATATTATCTGCAGAGTGTTAATGCAATCATCATTGGGGATTGTGGAAAATTCAGGTTTTCTTCTGAGGGAGTGTAAGTAGTACATTTGTAGTTTGAGGATACAATGACAACATTAGAGTCAACAAAAGGGGGTATGTTTAAGAATAAAAACCCAACATTAGAGAACAAGCAGATTGAGGTAGGACATGGTAAAAAACCAAGAGTCGATGCTAAAGACAAGTTCAGAAAAAAAAAGAAAATTAAAAAAAAAATTGAGAAAAGAAAAAAGAAAAAAAAGAGAATATTGAACTATACCATGTCCATTGGTATCTTTGGTCAAACCTCATGTGGGTAGAAGTGTTATTAAGATTATCGAGTCTTCAAGATAAGTTATTCATCAAATGAAGATCTTGCAGAGTTGTTTTGTTATACCATATTGAGTGCAACAAAAGATGAAATAACATTAGATGACAAATGATGGTACGGGCTTTAGTATTTCCCTTTTTAAGTTTGAAATTGTCGATGGAAGGAATGACATGGTTGTAGAGATTCGTAGAGCATTGATTGATTAATAAAAATCACGTTAAGATAATTAACGTATTTTTGCATCGTCTCTTCTACAAGGACAACAAGAGAAAAAAGAGTTGAAAACCAGCGAACGGTGATCCTCAGTCTTTGAAACCTTTAAACACCTTTTAAGCCTATGAATATCCTTTTCTTTTATAGTCACAAACCATAGCCTCATTACGTGCTTTTAAAAGTCCTTCTTGATCAAGCAAGCAATTTTAACTAATAAGTGGCGCTCTCAAATTTTTTAGAGTTTTTCCATAAAGGTTATAATTTCACGAAGTAAGTCACGAGTTGTTATGCATGTTGATAAAGTAAGTACTGAAAAATGAGACAAATTTTTCAACTTAACCTCGGGTCTTTACTAAATAGTCTAATTGTTTGAAAACCGCACATGATCACTTCATCATGTACCATCAAAGGACATACCCCAAAATCAGAGATTAGAAAAAGAAAAAAAACCATAAAAAACAATTTCAATCTCATAATGGGTCAATTACGGTTTGCAAAAAAGTATAAGATAATTACAGGTTTGCATGCATTGAATATCGTGTATTGGATATTTGACCAAATGAATTTGATTTTGAACAAATGACATCTCTTTGATTTTATTACAAGGATTAAACTTTGGATGAACATGATCTTTTAAATTGGTGATGTAATTTCAGAACAAAAAGATTTACAAATAAAGAAGACAGTGACTGGATTTTGCAGAATCCTTGATATTGATAGTTCTTGATTGGAAAGCCCAACAGTCAAAGGGAATAATGTGGATTTTGATAGGAATACAAATAATTTCACATCATCTTGGGAGAAAAGAAGCACAAGCAAATAATGATTTAGTAAAATTCATCAATGAGCACCAACAGATCCAACTCAAGGCAGAATTGCTTAGTAGAGAATGATGGCTTAAGAAGCTCCAACAGCAGTTGAGACTAAAATCGCATTTGAAGGACACCTTCAGATTTTTGAAATATCGGTTTACTCGCAGATTTGTTTGTCTCCTTAATCATTGTTTACAAATATCGGCTTACTCTTGGAAATAGCTAGCTTAATCATAGTTTTTTACTGGATGAAAAAGAAGAAACTAGTTGAAGACGAGTCATTTGTGTCCTTTCATTACAACCAAATGACACATCATCTATTAAAACTAAAATTAGGGCTCTTATTGATTTTTGCTAGAGATCAATTTCAGTCCTGTTTCTTTGAATCATTGCATATGCATTCTTAAATGACTTGGAATATTTTTCATCCATCCAATTACACCTCTAAAACTCTAATTTGAATCCCATTATTCGAGTGCCTTTTACAAACAAATCCTTTGTTTTCAATTTGTTCAATTTCAGCCTTAATTGATCATTAAAATTCCAATTCCTTTCATTTTGGTCTCTGATTTGGCCGATTTAAACCCCCACCCACAATCTTATGCTAATTTGATACTTGGTTTTATTCAATCACGTCCTTAATTGTCCATCAAACTCCAAAAACCTTTGATTAAATCTAAATGATTCATCTAATTAAATCTTTAAGAGAATCAATTAAATCTTTAGACTTTATTTTTCTCCAATTAGCACTTAATCTGACTCTAAAAAATGATTTTCCTTACAATTAAGTCCCTGATAAAATTAATTAAGCCTTCCAAAGTTTTCATTGAGCTCTTAACCATCCAAATACAAATATTTTCACTAATAAGACCCTTTGTCAATCAGATTCCGGTTGTCGATTTTGTCATTCTTATACATTTTGGTCTTTCACCACCAACTTGACAATAATTATTATATCCTCTTGTATTTTAGACTTTCCTTTTATTTTTCTCTTAGTTTTTTTATTGGGTGAAAAATAGGTAACAACATATCCTTTGCATGCACTTGACACATTTTAAAATATAATAAATTTTAATTAATGCAAAACATTAATTTACCCCTACTAATATGCTCATAACATAAAAACAAATATAAAAATCTAAAAAGTACCCTTAGAGAAAACTTAATTTGTTTTTTTGATTCCAAAGGTAAGTTAGTACTTGAACAATATAAAAAAATTAAAAGCTCAAGAGAAAAAATCTATTTTACCCCAAATCTTAGCCTTCTAGGTTGATCTGGTGAAGGGTAAAACTGTCAAATTACTATTATAATTCACATGTTTTTTTATCTGCAGGTACAATATTTCTCCAACACCTTAGATATTTTTGCCAAATCCTTCCACTTTGAAACATATTTTTCAAACTCGGAACTGACTCGGGAAAAGCATGAGTGATTGGTCCAACCATTTGTTATTAAATTAGCATTGTTTTGTTTTTTTTAATCTTTCAGTGTTGACCTAATTAGACTCAGCTGAAGCTGAACTAAACTCATTAGCTTATGTTATCAAAGATGAACTCATGAGTTATTGTATCAATCATTTTTTAGTAAAGAGTTGCATTCAATGTCTGAGTTTGATTTAATTAAAAACCTTGTCTGAATCAAGTTTCTAGCCCCAAGTCATTCAACCTATCACACTTGTGACAGCTTTAACAAACAACAATGGTGGCGCCCATGTTCGACCTCAATAAACTTCGAACTACTTGTATGTTGTTTCTATAGTATGATGGCAAAACGAAAATTAACATCAGATATGTAAGTTATTGATTTTTCTAGCTTTTCTTTAGGCAATGTGCCTTGGGAGTGATAACTTTTCACATCTTTGATTATAATTCTTCACATAAACACATCAAAACTTCCCAGGTTACAGGCAATGAACAACGATCGATGAAGGTAACTTTCATTTATTCTTGTAATATAAATTATAGTTTTTTTTATTGAATGATAAGGAATACAGAAGCTGGAATATTAATGTTTTTGTTACTGTGTTGCATGTGTATTTAACTCAGTAGACTTTAGAAATCCACTTAGACATCAGATCGATCAATGCACTGGTGCTCCTCGTTGCGTCTGTCTGCGCCACCGGCCGGCTTCTTGATCCGATCAACTCTTTTGGGAAACCTTTTGGTTAAGAAAAGAAGAGTAAGTAGACGATCTCCCATGATTTTGGGTATGAAATATTCTTAGACAGGGAAGATTAAAAGTGTTGTTCCAGAACATTAAGCAGTGAAGAACAAGAGTAGTGTTGCAAAGCAATGAGAAAAAAACTTACAATCTCACCTAAAACTTTTAAGTTTTTAAGAAAATTGGTTCCTTAATATGATATCAGAGTCTTGTTGACCCAGCGGTCACAAGATCGAATCTCATTACCCTCATTTTATTTGATAAAAATCAAGCACAAGATAATGTAGGTCTGTATAAGTTTCAAACCCAAAAGACTTTCACTTGAGAGTGCGTGTTAGAGAATAATAAAAATCATATATATGAAAACATAAGTTGCAGTGGATAGTAAAAGATAAAATATTCATGTGTTTTTACACATACAATGGATATGTGTGTTAGGGCTCTTTGGTTGGTATCTGCTTACATTTGTTAAACAATTATCTCACCTAAAAGTTTAAGTTGTTAGATGAGGACCTGAAATATTATTTATATTATTTACCTTGTGTTTTATTTTTATCAAATAGAATGAAAGTGAGAAGATTCAAATTCATGACCGCTAAGTCACTAAGACTCTGATATCATGTTAAGAAATCATCTCACCTAAAAATTTAAATTGTTAAGTGAGTTATTTATATTATTCTCTATCAGCATTTACAGTATATGATTCGATTAGGAGCAAATAGCAGCAGTCTAGGTTTTGCAAAGTATTTCGTTATGTGCTTCGTTTTCCAAATTCTCCAAAGCTTAGTTACCTTTGGTTCACACATCTCAGGCTGCCTGACTATGTAAATCTGATCTCCAGGGGAATTGTACATGTCCTGATTCCGGTGCCAGGTCCATAGAGCATGAGTCTCATTTTTCACCTGAAAGTGAATATCACCATCAGTTTGGCATCAATTCCTGACCACATTTCTAATAAAAGAAGATTTCTGAGGAATTCATCGGCATCTTGGTCTTGTAAGAGGTCGAATTTACCAATACAACTAAGTTATTTTACATGTAATGCATGTGGAATATATTCAGACAAGTTTCTAGAGGTGTCAACTTGTGTTTGTGTATGCTTGTTCTCCATCAACCCTACCTGATGCGAAGGATGGTTGGCGAATCCACAGTCGATTGAAGTTCTAAATTTTCTCGATCCCCTTTTAAATCACGCAGAAAATAAAATAAAACAGACCAGGAAGTCACGCCTGTGGTTACAGCATGGTCAAACGAGCCGAGAGAGATACCTCAAAAATTCCATGACCAAAGCTACTTTCTCGGTATACGCTGTAATCTGGCTGCCGGTCCCAGCAGAATTTTCCAGCTGCTGGTCCTGATGTGAAATTGAATGCACAGAAACCGCCCATGAAATCATCTGGGGTGGTGGATGGATCAGGACAGTTTCCAGGTTCATCAGCATGCGCAATGGCCATCTTCTCTCGGTTTCCACCATCACCGACGGTGATATGAACAGGGCCACAAGGATCCAACTTGTAGTTGTATACCCGGTTAGATCTCTCGTAGGCATGCACCTGTTGACAATTGGATCATGAAATTCCTTGGCGCATGAAATTTGTTATATGAAGAAAATGATGAAGTCTTGAGTTCATACGAGACTGGAAAAAGTCGTCAAAATCAAAACAGATCACTTAGAGCCAGAACTTCGCACTTACATGGCCATTAAAGATTATGTCAACACCATACTGATAAAGCAAATCTTCCATTGCTACTCTCATGCATTCTGCTTCTCTATAATGCGCCTTGTAGGTGCTGTACCAGGGAGGGTGCCACGTAGCCACCAACCATGGGGTCACTTCTCTGTCAACCTTGGCAAGATCTTTCTCCAGCCACTTGTATTGACGTGCTGGAGACACTTGGAGAATAAGTGAATCACATTTCACTGTGCATTAGCATGGAAAAAGAAATGCATATTTTCTTTTCCTTGAACATGGAGCAAGCATTAAAGATATTTTTATAAGATAATAATATAAATCATAAACTTAATCTTCATCTAAAAATTCCTTGATTTGATATCAGAGCTTGTTGACCAAACGGTCATGAGTTCGAATTTCTCCACTCACATTCTATTTGATAAAAGTAAAGCACGAGGTAGTGTGGGCTAGTGCAAGTTTTAAGCCCAATGAGATTTCACTTGAAGGGATATGTTAGAGAATAATATAAATTATAATATGAAACTTCACCTAACAACTTAAGGGCTAGTGCAAGTTTTAAACCCAATGGGATTTCACTTGAAGGGATATGTTAGAGAATAATATAAATCATAATCTGAAATTTCACCTAACAACTTAAGCTTTTTGATGAGATGATTTCATGACAATTTCGTTTTCCTCCATTCCCAAGCTCAGAAATAATATCCGATCCCTAATGGCAGTGCTAGTGGCTCTACAAGCTCATAAATGATTTAAAGAAATTGAATGACTGGTATATATATATATATATATATATCAGTGGAAATGATTTGACCTAATATGTTTACCTGATTTGTTGTAGGCGATGTAGCCACCCAGCATTATGAAATGTATCCCACCAGCGTTGAAAGAATAATAAAATGTGGAGAGTGATCCACTTTCTCTGGATGGGAACGCAAACCGAGAACTATAAGCAACAAATGTCTGGTTTTCAACTTGACGTTCTATCTCATGATTTCCTTCTACCACCATTATTGGAATTTTAGATGTCACAGGCTGCATATATCTGATAATATTCACAGAAAGAAACATTGAACATGAGAAACACCCATGATGGCACATGTTCAAACCAGTTTCCTCTGTCTGGTTTGGCCAAAGGCGAAACTTGGTTTGATTAGTGTATTTTTTTTTATATTCTCTTATAAAACTAATTGAGTTGAATCAGAAATCAACCAAGGTCATCATTCATAAATCAGAAAGTCATGGTTCTGAGAAGATTAAGTAAAGAATCCGTAGAAGTTGATGTTTTTCCACCAGTCTAAACCAGATAAATGTAGAATTAAATGGATACTCTTTATTTTTTCAGTAGTCTCTTCGAGATTCCAAACTCCATTTTTGGTGTATCCAGTTTGTTATTCATCCAGTAATCAAGAGTTATATGTCAATAAACCATCTCATGTTAAGCTTTTAGGTAATGCCCAGAATATGATTTATATTAATCTTTAATATTCTTTTCAAATGAAAGTTTTTCAGACTTAAAACTTACACAGATCTATTATCAAATATAATGAAGATGGTTAGATTCGAACTCGTGACCGTTAGGTAAATAAGATTCTGATATCATATCAAGAAACAATCTCACCCAAAAACTCAAGATTCTAAATAATACCCAGAATATGATTAATCTCTAACACTATCCACTATACTGCAAGACAACAAGTGTGATTCCTAATTTATGTTGCTACAAAATGATTACTTAAGTCTTTTTCTGCTTTGCAGCACAGAATACTGAAGGGAAAAACTGAACACATAAATCTCAGTGCAGAAAGAAAAGAAAAAAAATGTCTTACCTTCCCCAGTAATCCCAGCGAGGCTGGTAGGTTTCATGAATGGGAGTTTGAGAAAAAGAGCAAGAGTAGCAATCAGCCCCAGTTCCATTGGTAAGGTACAAGTTAGCATAGCAAACATCTCCGACCAGTAAAACAAGATCAGGACTGTTTGCAATCATGTGATCAACAGTTGAGGTTGTGTTGTACGTAAGACCTAGGTCCCCCACTATTGCTATTCTGCTGGGGTAGCTCTTGGGGCCAGAAGCCGGCATAGTCTTAAAGTAATACGTACTGCTCATTGCTGGTATTGAAGGATCTCCGCATTGGTAATAATAAAGCGTGTTGGGTTTTAACCCTGCAAGAAAGACATGTAGCAAGAAAATTAAGATAGGTTAAAGAATTATCTCATATAAAAAATAAATTATTAGATGAGTTTTTGATTTATATTATTTTCTAACATATTTTTCAAGAAAAACGTTCTAGGTTTGAAACTTGCACGCAAGTCGAACATTATCTTATACTTGATTTTTATCAAATAGAATGAGGATGATGAGATTCAAACTTGTGACCATTAGGTCAACAAGACTCTGATATCATATTAAACAACCATGTCATTTAAAAATTTAAGCTGTTAGATGAGATCCAAAATATGATTTATAATATTATTTAACACACCTAATTAAAAACAAATTGGGGCTTGAAACTTGCACAGACACATACTACTTTGTGCTTTATTTTTATCAAATAAAATAGAGGTAGTGAGATTCACACTCGTGACCGCTAGGTCAACAAGACTCGATACTATGTTAAAGAACCATCTCACCTAAAAAATTAAGTTAGATGAGATCTCAAAATATAATTTATATTATTCTCTAGCAAGCTAACATCCTTGGATGACACCTTGGTGTAAGGGGGCAAATCACCCTTCCCCCATATTCTAAATGTCTGAATTTGAGCTTTTCTGATGAAATCCCAAAGCCTTAATGAATATGACTCTCTTCACGATGCCAATAGTGAAGAGATAACAATAGGGCTGCAATGAAGTTTGAGGAAATTGTACCTGTAAGACGGGCATGGTGAATGATCCCAGAAGTGTAATTTTGGAGGCCTACGAAAGGATACAACTGGTTGTAAACAAGGGAATGACCAGTAGCTTTGTGAATAAGTGCAAATCTTAACCTTCCATATCGAACAACACTAGCAACAGTCTTAGGATTCAATGGTTTTATGCTCTCCCCAATTTGAAAATCCCCTGCAAATTTATCCAAAAAACATCAATTAGCTAGCTTTAACATAACCCAAGAGAAGACCATTTTAGAGCCTAAATATAGATTGACTTCAAATCATTCCAGTAAATTTTAGTGCCGTCCATGTTTACAGAAGAAAAAGCTAGAGTTAACAGGAAAATAAATAATTCCCAGTTGCTTATTAATCGTATGAGATCATTTGAATTGGATTTCAAACTGTAATTGAAATCAATGGAGACAACGACTGAACTCCTCGATACATTAACAGTACACCCTACCGACTGACTTTTTTACTAAAAATTCCTAGCAAAGATAAAGATAAACACATAACGTGAAGCCAAATTAATTACTATTACGACATATATATCTTCGAAACCTTACCTCCTATTCAAACAAAACAACAAAAAAAAACAAGTCAGAAGAAGCTTGAAGAGATTGAGAAACCAAGAACCAGAAAAATGAGATGATAAGAAGAAAAAAAGTACCTGTAATCCAAGAAACCCAAACAGAATCATGAGTGGTAGAGAGGGACAGAGAAATCTGCTCAGGCTCAAAACCTTGAGCAATCCTTCGAACTCGGGGGTCTGTATCAGGCAAGTCCACGGCGTGTCCTCTAAAAGTTTGATCGAGAGGGACAGTCACTGGCTTAAAGGGTCCATCAAGAGTTGTTGGTATCCCGACAACAGTATTATCTGAACCGATCAAGCTTATAGACAGAACATAAAACGAGATCAGCAGCACCGAAACCAAACCCATGAATGAATTCCAGGGGTTAATAGAAACTTGTGTTTTTTTCCATATGCATGCAAGATTGTGAATATTATTGCTCTTGAGGTTGCTGGAAGCAGGATATATGTTGCTGTAATAAATGTTACAAAAGAGGGACAAACTATTTATAACATAAATTAAGGTGACAAAAAGATTCTAAGTTGAACAGAAAGGATTGATTCAAGAACATGGAAGCGCCCGTAACTTTGAACACATGAATTGTCTCTCTCTCTCTCTCTCCCCTGTATATATATATATATATATATATATATATATATATATATATATATATATATATATATATATATATATACACAGGGGGAGAGAGATTGTGAGAAGGAAGAGACAGGGTAAGGATCATAATAAGATGGATTGGAGGGAGAGTAGGCGGGTGTCAATTTGCTTATTTATCTATTATATATGTGTCTATGCGCTATGTAAAAGGTGGCATGCATGTGGACAAGAAGTGAAAGCATGGGAAGGGCTTGGTAGACGTTTGGCATGAAAATATTTGTCTTATTAGTTTACTTAGATTTTTGCAAATTTAACTTACAGCACACATCTTCTAATCCACTCATTTTAAGTCTTGTTTTTCCATAGTCACATCGATGGGGAGTCAAAATATACGGTGTGCTCTCTACGTCGATACCATTTAGTAGATGTTCTTACTTCTAAGTGGTAATATCTTATAATTAAAAATATATATATATATATATATTTTTTAATTGATTTTAGGTTTGAAGTATATAAATATTAATACGATAATTATACATAATAATCATATCAATGGGAAATCAAAATACAGGGAGTGCTCCTTTCATATTAAGAGGTTTGTTTCATTTGTGATTTTAATTTCGAATCTTATCGTTGCTAATATAATAATTATTGAAAAAAAATTTATTATTAATTTTAAAATTTATAAAATTAGTCAAAATATACACATATTAATTCAAATAGGGAGCTCCGACTGTTAGGCACCATGGTACCTCACGCAGCACAGCATCACAAATGGACCAGATAAGAAGCTCATCTGCACAATTTTCATGTGAGACCAAAAAAAAAACAAGCAAAGCACAATTTTCATGTGAGACCAAAAAAACAAGAAGCAAAAAAAGTTATGGAGTTCATGCCTTTGATCACCTTCACAAACAACTTCCATGCATCAGATTTAAAGTTTTGTACATTTTGATGAGGTTCTTGGAATGATATCTACATCAATTTTATTTTATTTTATTGGTAAAGAAAGGGCCAAAAACCCAAATAAACTTGACAAATACTAGCCATGCTATCTATGAATAGGATTTAATCTAATTTGTGATGTGAAAAAAGAAAAAAAAAGGAACAAATATAATGTGTATGTTTTGTCGGTAAAGAAACAATTGAGAAAGAACAAAAATAATTTCTATATTTTCTTATCATTAAAAAAATTTGTTTGTATAACTATTTGTGATATGAGCAACTTTTATTTATTATTTAATTACTATGCAAGAAAATACGTAATGAATTAAGTTTTGGATAGAACAAATTCTCTTTTTGTATTTATATTTTATCTTGTTTAAAAATAACATATTTGTTGTTCATTATTTAAATATCATTAAATAAATTTATTTAAAATAAATCTTATATATATATATATATATGATAATAGTCAATGTTTTTTTAAAAAAAAATACAAGTTGCACGTGGACTAAAAAGTTAGCTCACGTGTCTAGCCCAAAACTATAAAGTCTGAGAGTTATTGAGTTTAAAAAGTGAGACACTCTTTTTTTTTAAAAAAAAAAGGTAACATTTTCTAGTTTTAGGTAAGGCTAATATTTCATAATAAGTCATAAGATGTGTTTGTGAGTTTATATATATATATACACACACACACATATATATATATCCCTTTTTTCACTTTAGCTCAAAAACCCTTATTTCCCTTTTTTTCCCATTATCTCACTTAGTTTCTCTATTTTTAATGCATTTCCTAAGGAGATTTTGAGAAAATAAAAGATATAAGCTTCCTCTCTTTAAAATCATTAATGGTTGCTGGAAATAGCCTTTATATAAGAGTTTCATACTTATGTACAATGTTTCTCTTTATTTAACATCCCTTGTATTATTTTTTTTTGTAAACTTTCCATTTTCTATCTAAATTGTGAAGACTTTTCATATTTTGTATAAAGGGAACGCAAACTACTAAGACCACTAAAGATGCAACGAGGAACTTAGAGATTTTAGAATATATATATATATATATATATATATATGGACCACTTAATCCTCCTTGATAATATGGTTCAATATATTTTATTTCATTTGTTCATGATCATACTAGATTTATGTACATTTATCTTATATTGATAAGATTGAAGCACTCAATGCTTTCAAGGTCTACGGCTAAACTAAATAAATATAAGGTAAAAATCATCAAGATTTTATTTTGCCAAAAATATATATATATATATATATATATATATATATATATATATAAAAGATAATTATAAAGTCCATCTATAAGTTTGCTTAGAAGAGAAGGCATTATTGCACATTATATAATGACTAACATGTCATAATAAAATTGCGTGGTTGAAAAAAGTCACACTCTTATAAATATGATAAGGAGTATGATTAATAATTATAATTTACCATTATCCTTATAAATTGAAGCTTTAAGGACTATAATGTGTATTTTAAACAAGATTCCATTTAAGGTTATCTTCGAGACAACTTTTGATTTATAAAATTGATGAAAACCCAATTTAAGTTATATACATGTATGTGGTCCAACCAATAAGAATTGTTATCTCCAAAGAGAACAGATCCATCTTCTCCCTTAAAAGCCCAATTTAAGTTATATACATGTATGTGGTTATCTTGTTGAATTAAGATTTTATAATTCTTAATTAAAAAAATTAAACCTAAGAATATTTAATAGATATTTTATAGATTATATAGTGCAATCTAGGATACTAGTTTTATTATCTTTTCTATAATACATGAATAATAGGGGGGGTAAATATTAAATTCTTGAGGATATAAGCAAGAGTGATTTTCCTTTAAGGATACAATTTGCATTGTTATGTTATGCAAGAATCCCTTAATATGTTTTTGTATATTTAAATTCACATAAAGTTATGAAGGGTTAATATATGAAAGTGAATTTAATAATACATGACAAAGATCGTTAATTAGGTTAGGGAATCTCAACCATTAATGTGGATAATTATTTTTAACCAAAATTGTTTTAGGAGTTAATACATATAAGTTATTGTGAAATTATATGCTTTATTATTTTATGTCATCGATTTGTATCTAGTATGTTTTATTAATTCCTTTTGTTTCATTATCAATGTTATCTTTTTAATTACTTTTCCAAATATAATTAAAATAATGAGTTTCAATCAATTGATTAATCAATCATATGGATTTAACACTCTATGTTATCATCATCATCACCATCTATTCTATTTTATATACTTGTAAAAAAACACGTCATTAGTCTTTAAAAAGTATTCATTTAGAATTATAATATCATTAATAACTTATTTTGATTTTGAGTTACATTCGATGAAATTGAAAATAAAATTGTTAAATGATAATTTGAATGAAAAGCTAATATATGAATTGAATTGATTTTTTTACGACAACACAAATAGTCAATTGGTTTGTAAGCTAAAAAAATCTCTTTACATGCTAAAATAAGTCTCCCAACAATATTATATTAAATTATATATGTTATTGTAGCATATTGTTTAAAAAATGCATATAATTATTATTAATATCATTATTCATTACATTTACATACCGAGTGTTATTTATTTATTTATTATTTGACATGTTTAAAATCAATTGGAATTAAATTCATAAACAAATTTGAATTTAATTCATAATTTATTATAATCTTGATGTTTATAATAAAATATTAAATTATAGCATTAAATTCAATTTTAGTATTTAAAATACATGTAGAAATGAATTGAATTAGAAATATTGATTATTTTATCTTTAATTTATAATTTATTTTTATTACATAAATTATTTTATAAAGATATTTATATTTATTTTAAAAAATAAAATATATTTACCTCATTTTAAAGCATTGATTTATCTATTCAAATTAAATTTTAGAAACTATTGGCTATATTCTATTTCATTGACTAAATAAAAAAATATAGATACTTAATTGACTAAATTGAAGAAAAGAAAGTTTCTTAGTTGAAAGTTTATTAAAAAAAAAAACATTTATCGTATTCAGTCAATCGGAGAGATCAGCAGAGAGCCAGAGACAGGAGCTGCAGTAGATATTTAAGGCCAAAACTTTTCCGGTTGATATAATCAAGACCCTGAGAAAAAAAAGAAGAAAACCCCCCTCTAAATTACACCCACACACACACCCACACCCACATAGAGGGGGGAAATGAATATATTCAGATTAGCTGGGGATATGACCCATTTGGCCAGTGTTCTGGTTTTGCTCCTTAAGATCCATACGATCAAATCCTGTGCAGGTAAGTATTAAAAGTTTCGATTTTTCTTCTTTTTTGCTGTGTTTAGGTTAGTGGGTTTGCTTGAGATTGTGTATCCTGTTTGAATGTTTGTATCTTTATTGTAAATCATAACAGTGTTTCTGCTTCTTTACATACTGGGTTTGTGTTTTTGTGATGGGTTGTTGTAGGTGGAAGTAGTAATGGGATGTTGTTTGATTTTGTGGACTCAAAATGGGTTCTTTCTTTGGTTAATAAAGAGATAGGGAGAGGAGTGTTGTTTTTTATTTGGATGCATTTTACGAATTCTTTTGGCTATGACTTCCGTTGGTTAGATAATATGATTAGCTGTGGTCACGTTGGTGTTGGACGAGGATAGAGGGATACATTTGAGAGAGAATGTGTTGGCATGATTTGTAGCAGCTTAAAGACTTAATAGAAAATTAGATGAACCCTCTATTATTCAAATGAAGTTCCACCAGTGAACTTTGTTTCCTGATGTTTGCGTAGTCTTCAGGGGATATGTTTGTGTGATAGCAATTAGGGTTATAGCGCAAGTAAATCTGTAACTAGAAATAATTGTGCAATGGTAATGACATTGAACTATGTAGTCCCTGAGTGTAATTTTCGGCTAAATGTTATCATGGGAGAGTGTAATAGTAGCAGGGTTTGCTGAAGAAGATATTTCAAACGAAGTGGGAGGTATCTACATCAATGTGAAAGAGAAAGAAGTTCATAAGAGTAGAATAGTCAAAGTTTAAGAGAGGCTGTTAAACTGTATCTGCATGGGTAATTTACAAATCAATTCAGGTAATTGTAGTGTAGTTAGAAATCAGTAATGGTGAGTATAAGTGATGATTGGCAGGTATTTTGTACATCAGTGATGATGTTCATTCTAATTTGCTAAAGTGAGCAACCAAACTAAAGCTGATTGAATTTTGTTTTAGTCCACATTGTTAATCAATTATATTTCTGATGGAACTGGATTTCATATCATAATTTTACTTGGTTGTTAAAAACAAAATAGTTGGTTACTTGTAGTATTTTTGTTTTGTATGTTCTCCAGTTTTCTTGTTTATGTACAGAAGATTGAAAAAGAAAAAAAAAATCCTCTGAAGGGGATAAAATCTAGAATATGTGAGAGGGTTGGGCTACTGAATTATGTTTTAGTTGTAGGTTGTTGTGATGGAATAAATTGCTGGCTGAGGATCATCTAACAGAGGTAGATATTAAACAAAGATAGTTTCTCTTGCTTTCTGTTATCCACCAGGAGTGGACGGGTTGATTTTTTTAGTCATCTGCTCGCAGCAGCCATTTCCTAGCTCAATTGTAAATGTGCTTGTGTGGTTAGAGTGAGGAATTCTTCCACAAAGCATGCTATAATATGATGTTTTTGAAATAGGATTATAAAAGCCAGAGTCTTTTGCCCCATGTTTTCATGATACCCAAATTAATGTGTGTGCATGATAAGTAGCCAAACTGACAGGTCTTGAGTGTTTTTCATTCAACAAGACGCATCTGCTTTCGACCTCTTAAAAGATCTGTGAAGTAGAAACTCTCTTTCCTAGTTATTTGTCCAAGCTTTAATGCTCACTGTGTTCCATGTAGTCATGCGCATGACAAACTGTTCCGTGCTTTCCTTTCAAATTTTTATTTAGACTTTTGACTTCCCTGTTTTATTTGCAGGCATTTCTCTAAAGACTCAGGAACTCTATGCTCTTGTTTTTGCGTCTCGTTACTTGGATATATTCACTCATTATGTCTCATTTTATAATACAATGATGAAATTGATATTCCTGGGAAGCTCATTCTCAATTGTATGGTACATACGACGCCATAAGTTGGTTCGGAGATCTTATGACAAGGACCATGACACCTTTCGGCATTTTTTTATTATTCTGCCCTGCCTACTTTTGGCCTTGCTTATACATGAGAAGTTTACCTTTATAATGGTAACAATGTCATCCCATCTAATTATTTTGGAATGCGTCGGTTCACATATTATTTGTCCGAGATGTTAACAGTAATGTGAAAAGTGCATGCACACATACAGATGCTTCAGTTTGCATATATTGCATGCACGTATTTGCCTACATACACCTGCCTGTGTGCATGTGCACTTTTTAGATTGACCAGGCCTATGCTATTCTTATAAGCCATATTTTGACTTTGATGTATTTTAAAATATTGTTGTCTAGGTTATGTGGACATTCTCCTTGTATCTAGAAGCAGTTGCCATACTTCCTCAACTAGTCTTGTTGCAGAGGACAAGAAATATTGACAATCTGACAGGACAATATGTTTTTCTCCTAGGGTATGTCTTATTTCATAATCCTTGTTGTTATAATCTTAGATCAAAAAGGTATTTTTGTATGTTACAGCTTGAGTACATTCTTCATGAATTTTGAATCTTGGTTCCATATATTGCAATTTCTCTATCTGTTTTTGGAAAGCTGACTTTTTTAGTAACTTAATATTCTGCATACTCGCTCAACTTTAAACCCTACAAGTAACAATTGGATTTTTGTATGTTACAGCTCGAGTACATTCTTCATGAATTTTGAATCTTGGTTCCATATAATGTCATTTCTCTATCTGTTTTTGGAAAGCTGACTTTGTCAGTAACTTAATATTCTGCATACTCGCTCAACTTTAAACCCTACAAGCAACAATTGGATTTCTGCTAACCATTTTAGTCTTATTTGCTGCAGGGCATACAGAGCATTATACATATTAAACTGGGTTTATCGCTACTTCACAGAGCCACACTATGTTCATTGGATAAGTATGACACTCTTTGTACGTGCATTTATAGGCACATACCTGTAAAACTTTCATACTAATATTTTGCTATCTAAATGTTATTGCAGCCTGGATATCAGGACTTATTCAGACATTGCTGTATGCCGATTTCTTTTATTATTATTTCCAGAGGTAAGTCCCTCAATCTACTGGGAAAGCATCCAGTATTTTGCTGATGATTAGAGAAAATAAGATTTTATTTTTGTGTTGCAGCTGGAAGAACAATGTGAAGCTCGAGTTACCGGCATGAGCAAGCTGTGGGAAGATGCACTTATTGGACTAAAAGTGCTTTGCATTTTCATCACAGCCTATTTTGTCCTTTGAATCAATTTAATTTAATTTGTCCTTTGAATCAATTTAATTTTATAATATTGACCGTGTTTGAAAATGCCACAGGAGATTTTCGTTTCCTGTTTTAGGGACACTAGCATACATGTAGCAAGATTATTGAAGTATGCTGTTAAATGACTATCGAGTCAAGCAATCTTCAATTGAACAGCAAAAAAAAAAAAGCAGAATTGCCCAAGATTATTGAAGTCAAAGCTGTCTCAGTTCTGCCTAGTAGCAAGTGCTAGAAAATTTTTATGGTCTCTTTTGGAGCTCCAACCTGTTTACCTGGCTTCTTTTGCAATCTGATCAAGCTTGCTTTGGATTTTAACTATCTCATCAAAGTGATGTATCCATTCTTCATCCATCTTCTGAAAAGCGCTTTTGATGTGTACAAGAAGGTAATATCTCTTATGATTCTCATGATGAAAGGTAACTAGAAATTGCTTGATTAGTGAATGGTTTTTAGCAGCTCATTTGCACATAATGGTAAAACTTTCATGCTAATATTTAGCATACAGTGGAGACTTTGCTGGAAGAATAGACAGGTGCATAGAATGATTTTTTTGCATTACATATTAACTACTTGTATTGCCACTACTTCAATCCTTATCATTAACACTACTATTTGTGGTGGCAATAATATATATTTTTTAAATTATTATCATTACTGAACCACTTTTTTTCCATCTTGAACACTTTTTTTCCATGATCACCATCATCATTTTATATATTTTTTAATATATTATTATTATTATTATTATTATTATTATTATTATTATTATTTCTACAAGTATGAACTAAAACATCTCAATATTTGATTGTTCTTGACTGTAGCTTCTCTCTAATTTAACCTTGGATGAAACTTTTGATAGGTTTTTTTTTCTTCTATATTTCAGTCATCAAACTTCACTTTTTTATTTCATCATCACAAGTTATGTTGACATCATTTTATTTCATCATTTTATATGTTAGGATTTGATCTTTTTACATACTTTTGCTGATGTGATGTTTCTGAAAATGTTTTGAACATTAAATTAAAGATCAAATTATAAAATAGTCTTAGGTTATAGTTCAAATATTGAAATAATAAGGATCATAATTAACACAAAAATAAAGTAATTTTCAATTTCACTTTTAAAGTTTCAATTTATGCATAATTTGGTCTGTAATATTTAAGAATTTACATTTCAATCCTAAACTTAATTTCATTTCGTTTAGGTCCTTAGATGATGATAGAGGAGAGATAGAGTTATTGGAAATGAAAGAGGAGAGAGAGAAAAGGTCAAATTAACCACATTGTAGTCACAAAAGATTGATCTTTGTGTTAATAGATTCTGTCCAAAAGATGAAGGTTCAATGAATGTAGTTTTTCCTCTACATTCATGTTGAAAACATAGACCAATTTTTGTGAAAAAAAGTTATATTCAATTTAATTTTGATTTTTAAAGTGATTAGAGAGAGTTTTAAAGTTAAAAATAATTTTATTGATGTTTATAAGATGTTTTTCAGGTAATTATTTTATATAAAATAAATTACAGAGAGTACAAATAATGAGCGGGTCAGGCCAATATGCTTGAAATTCATGAGCTCGAGCCCTGCCTAATTTAAGAGAGGTCCGGGTTTGGGTTTTGTGGGATCAAGTCAGCATGCTAAAGGGTATCATCCTGAATATAACCTAACCCACTTGTGTCTCGACCGAGCTACCCAACCTATGAAAGGCATTAAAGGGTCTTTTTTAAAAATCAGATTTTTTATTTATTTTTATCATTCTCACGTCAAAATCATCAAACGACTGTGAAATCTAAAGAAGATAGAATGTTTCACAAGACAAGGGCAAACAAGTGATAGACTCTCTAAACAGTCATTTAAAGAATTTGTCAGCGACCCATCATTTTTCCATAAGTTGTTAGAGTTTGATCAAAATGAGCAAAAGATGTAGGAATCATCACTCATTTAAAAATTATTTTGATTTATTTTTAAATAAAAAACAATGGTATGTCACCTTTCAGATCATGAACACAATAATCTTTTCCATGCATCATCTGTTGTTTATGGAGCTTCAGAAAATTCTCAGCCAATTGGAAGGGTTGACGTGATCCTGCCTTGCGGGGGAGGGGAATTGGCAAAGCTTTTGCTTCATGAAATTGCATTCAGTGACTTGCACGGCAATCGTGGGGGTTCTCTACCGACATGTCGTCTAACAGGGAATCCCAAATCTAAGTGGGCCAAAGCCCATACATCTTGGGCCCTTTAAGTTATTTTACCATCATTTGCCACTCTCCTGATGTGGAGGACCTGAAAAAGAAATAAATTAAAGAAAAAAAAGGCCAAAAAAACTTTCATTTTATCGTTTAGTCAATCTGGGAGATCTGCAAAAAAAAGGAGCTGCCGTGGATCTTCAAGACAAAGCCTTTTCCGATTGATCTAATCAAAATTACACACACACATATACACGTAGAGAGGGAAAAAAAATGAATATATTCAGATTAGCTGGGGACATGACCCATTTGGCTAGTGTCCTTGTTTTGCTCCTTAAGATCCATACTATCAAATCCTGTGCTGGTAAGCTGTAGAAGTCTCGGTTTTTCTGCTTTTTTTGATGTGTTTAGGTTAATGGGTTTGCTTTAGATTTTGTTTGAAAGTTTGTATCTTTGTTGTTAATGATAACTGTGTTTCTGCTTCTTTTCATACTGGGTTTGTGTTTTGGTGAAATGGCTGTTGTAGGTGGAAGTAATAATGGTATTTTGTTTGATTTTATAGACTTAAAATGGGTTTTTCTTTGGTTTGTAGAGAGATGGGGAAAGGAGTGTTGTGCTTCCGTTGGTTAGATAATATGATTTTTTATGGTCATGTTGGTGTTAGACATGGACAGGAGGATATATTAGATGGAGAAGGTGTTAGACATGGCATGATTTATAGTAGCTTAAAGACTTTATAGATAATTAGATGAGCCCTCCATTACATATGGCCTTTTCGTTTTCAAGGAAGTTCCGTAAATTGAATTTTGTCTCCTGATGTTTGCATAGTCCTTAGGTGAGATGTTTATGTGATAGCAATCAGGGTTACAATGCAAGTAAAACTGTAACTAGTAACAACTGGGAAATGGTAATAATGACATGGAACTATGTAGTCCCTGAGTGTAATTTTGGACCGAATCTTGTCATGGTAAACTGTAATAGTAGCAGGGTTGTTGAAAAAGATATGGCCCGTGAAACAAAATTTGAAAAAGAACGGGAAGGTTTCTACATCAATTTGAAAGAGCAAGAAGTTCATAAGTTTAGAATAGCTTGAAATCATAGAAAATTGCTGAAATGTATTGCCTTGGATTAATTACAAATTGATTCAGATCACTGCAGTGCAGTTAATAATCAACAAGGGTGAATGTGACTGATGGTTGGAAGGTGTTTGGCATATTAGTGATGATGTTGATTCTAAATTGCTAAAGTGAGTAGCGAACCTTCTGCTGATTGGATTTTGTTTTAATCCACATTGCTAAATCAAATGTATTTCTGATTTACCTGGATTTCTGATTACAATTTTGCTGAGTTATTAAAAATACAATAGCTGATTACTGGTGGTATTTTGGTCTGGTATGATCTCCAGTTCTCTTGTTTTGTACAGCAGATTGCAAAAGATAAAAAAATATCTTCATCTGGAGGGATAATACCAATTTGGAAGAATATGAGAGGGTTGCACTACTCATTTATGCTTTAGTTGTAGGTTGTTATTATGGAATAAATTACTGGTTGGGACCATCTAATAGAACTATAAATGTGAAAGGGAAATAGTTTTTCTTGCTCTCTGTTTTTCACTAGGAGTGGATGTGTTGGGTTTCTTAGTCATCTACTCCTGGCAGCCATTTCCTAGCTCAATTGTAAGTGTGCTTGTGTGGTTAGATTGAGGAATTCTTCCATAGAACTTGCTATGCTGTGATGGTGACGTGCTGAAAACAGGATTATGCAGGGAGAGATTTGTCCCGTGTCAACTTGTCATGCATGCCTAGAATCATATCTAAATTACTATGTGTCCATAATAAATAGCCAAACTAACAGATCTTGAGCCTTCTCATTCAACTCTATGCATCTGCTTTGCACCTTTAAAGTGGGAGTTTGCTTTTTTGTATTTAGTTGTCCTAATTTTCATTCGCACTATGTTCTATCTAGTCGAGCACATGGCAAACTGTTTTGGCTTTCAGCAGTCGTAGACTTTTGATTCCCTGTGTATTTGCAGGTGTTTCTCTAAAGACCCAGGAACTCTATGCTCTTGTTTTTGCCTCTCGCTACTTAGATATATTCACCAGTTATGTCTCATTTTATAATACGGTGATGAAATTGATTTTCCTGGGAAGCTCATTCTCAATTGTTTGGTACATGCGACACCACAAGTTGGTCCGGAGATCTTATGATAAGGATCATGACACCTTTCGGCATTTTTTTATTGTGCTGCCCTGCCTTATTTTGGCCTTGCTTATACATGAGAAGTTTACCTTTATAGAGGTAATATTTTTGTTCCGCCTAATTATTTTGAATGCTTCGATTCCCATATTGTTTGTCCAAGATGTTAACAGCAATGTGATAAGTGCATCTACACAGACATATCTGACTACTGCATCTTTGTGTGCACCTTTAAGATTGATTGGGCCTATGCTATTCTTATCAGTCATATATTTTGACTTTGATGTATCTTGAAAAATGGTTGACCAGGTAATGTGGGCATTCTCCTTGTATCTGGAAGCAGTTGCCATACTTCCTCAACTAGTATTGTTGCAGAGAACAAGAAACATTGACAATCTGACGGGACAATATGTTTTTCTCCTTGGGTATATCTTATTGCATAATCCATGTTTTAATCTTAGATCAACATGGTATTTTTGTATGGTACAGTCTGAGTACATCCTATCTTGGTTCCATATAGCAATGCCATTTCTCTATCTATTTTTCCTATGTTTTTTTATTTGAAAAGCTTACTTTGTTTGTAACTTAATATTCACCATTCTCGCTCAACTTTAAACCCAACGATTAACAATTGGATTTCTGTTAATCATTTTAGTCTTATCTGCTGCAGGGCATACAGAGCATTGTACATATTAAACTGGGTTTATCGCTACTTCACAGAGCCACACTATGTCCATTGGATAAGTATGTCACCCTCTGTACGTGCATTTATCGGCTTATCCCTGTAAAAATCTCGTACTAATATTTGGCTATCTAAATGTTTTTGCAGCTTGGATATCGGGACTTATTCAGACATTGCTGTATGCTGATTTCTTTTATTATTATTTCCAGAGGTAAGTCCTTCAATCTATTGGAAAAGAATCCAATCTTGTGCTGATGATTAGAGAAAATGAGTTTTTATTTTTGTGTTGTAGCTGGAAGAACAATGTGAAGCTCGAGTTACCGGCATGAGCAAACTGGGGGAAGATGCACTCATTGGACTACAATTGCTTTGCATTTCATCACAGCCTTTTTTTGCCCTTTGAATTTATTTGATTTATTTTTATTGACTGTGTTTGAAAATGCCAGTAGATTTTGGTTTCCTGTTTTAGAGACACTAGCATACATGTAGCAAAATTATTGCAGTATGTTGTTAAATGACTTTAGACTCAAACAATCTTCAATTGAACAGAAAAAAACAGAGATTATATCAATGTTGAAGCTGTTTCAATTCTGCATTAACAGTACTAGAAAGTTGTTATGGTCGCTTTTGGAGCCCCATCTTGTTCACCTCAACCTCATTGTCTAATCTTCCAGCTGCTCTTTGTTTGAGGTTAGGATCAAGGTTATTAAAAATCACGAATTGGTTTTTTTACTTGGATTTTAAAATTGTAAAATCATAGATAAAATATTTTTGTACAAAAATTATAAAATCATAGCTCAAATTGTGTATGTAGAAAAATCATAAGTAAAATATTTTCGAGTACAATACAACACAATTATGACTATAAAACTTTATTAGTTAAGGTTCATTCATGATTTAAAATAACTTAAAAGTATAATACAAAACAATTATGTCCATAGAATTTCATTAGGTGAAAATTAACAAATTTAAAACAAATATTTTGTTGGCGTGTTATGTAAACTAAAATCAGTCTTATTACTTTCATCTTCCTTGTTATTTCTAAGACATTCATCAAAAATATTATTATTGAAATGATTACTACTACTATTGTTGGTAGTATAATTCATAAAATTTGTATGTACCTTTAATTTCAAAATTCTCAATATCATTCATGTAATTATGTAATTATTTTCTGGTTATGGTGAAAGAGTCCATATAATACTATTAGGGTCGAGAGCTTAATTTAAATATGATGAATATCAACTCAACCCGACTTGAATGGATATAACTTATTTAGACTTAATGGATAATATATAGAGTATGAATATGATCAAACTTAACCCAAAAATCACCTGAAGGTAACTTGAATATATATATATATTAATATTTTTATAAAATATTTAATTTTTTTAATACAATTTGATTTATAAATACCTTAAAATTGATATATATGCGTGTTTGTATTTGATGCATGTATATGTTATTAAATGATAAAATAATATATATACACACAAACATAAATATTCTATCATCAACTCAATTAAAAACTTATTATAAAAACAAAAAGGAGGAAGCAATCACATCAAGTGGAAAATTTAAAAGCTCATCAGTGATGAGTCATCACGGCAGTTGGAAAAGTAGGCGGAAAGAGCAGGGGAAGATAAAAGTATGCGGAAAGATCGGAATGAGGTTTATTTCGAGAGTGAATTAACGGCAGTTGGAAAAGTAGGCGGAAAGAGCAGGGGAAGATAAAAGTATGCGGAAAGATTGGAATGAGGTTTATTTCGAGAGTGAATTAACGGTAATAGTTAACCTCCTTCTCAAGTAAGAGGACTCTAATTAACAAATACACTAAATAAAAATAAAAAAATATTATTCATGCACTATTTACACACTCTAAAATCAGTGGACGCGAGCATTCTTCTTCGTGCGTCGCGCGAGTTCGTCCATTTTTTTTTTCCTGTCTATAAACAGTGCAGTGACGATTTTAGCCCCAATAATAAGACAAAATAATGTTTTCGGCCGAGTGGTAAGGGAGTAATTGCGCGTGTACGGACCGGTCCGGTCCGCCGCAACCATTTTTTTTTAATTTTTTAAATGGCTAAAGACTGTTCTAGCCCCTAATAAGACAAAATATATTAATTACGTTCAGGGACATAAAGGTAACTGACCATTATTATTTATATATATTTTAAAATCTGTCAGGCACGTATGTTGCACGCGCTCGACGATGTCCGCCCCGACGCCCCCTTCAAGCGGCGCGTGCGGTGTGCTACGGTGGATGAAAAGGGGCTACCGTCGTCTAATCCGGTGCGCCTCCTCCTGGTCTTCCTCCCGGTGCGGCGCATTGCTTCACACAGTGGCCGTGGATGCGGCGGTGGCCGGTTAAATGCGGTTGTTCGCTTTCTCTCTCCGCACGTTAAAAATGCGAAGAGCCCCCAAGTTTTGGATAAATTCATTTAGGTCCCTTGACTTTTAATTGTGTATTTGGCCTCGATTTCGATTATACAAATTTTGATTTTGTTCAATTGGGTCCTTCGATTGCAATTAATGAAATGTTAACGCTTCACTTCGGTCCTTCATTTTTAATTTTCTGATTAGGTTGAAAAGGCTGAATATATTCGATACAAAGTTTCAATTTTTGCAATTTTGTCCTTCACTTGAAAATGTTAATAAATCTAACTTTCATTTCAGCCCTTAAACTTTTAATTTGTTATTTTCATCCCTTTATATTTTATATTCATTTCAGCCCTTATACTTTTATTTTTTTGAATTTCTAACATAACTCCTACTTTTGTCCATGTATATATAAGTGTGTTTAACACAATAATAATAATAATAATAATAATAATAATAATAATAATAATAATAATAATAATAATAATAATAATAATAATAATATAATTCTTTTTCTTACTTGCTTCTTTGATAATTTTTTTTCCTTTGGTTAATTTGTTAATTTCTATTTTTTTGGCAGCAATAGCAATGGTAGTTTTTATTTTTCTTTTTATATCATGTCTTTGTTTTATCTTTTGTTCAAGTTTCTAGCATTTTTTTAGTCTTTCTTTTATTTTTGTTTCTTTCATAATAATAATAATTGTTTCTCTTCCTTACTCTTTTGTTAATGTTTTTTTTTCTTCATGTAATTTAATAATTATTATTGTTTTGAAAGTGATGGCAATGATATTTTATTTTTTTTCCTTTTGTTAAAGTTTCTAGGATATTTTTAGTCTTTCAGTAATTATATGTTCTAATATTAATTGAATATTGTCTCATAAGAATATATATAGGGAGAAGAAAACATGACCTAGGATTTTTTAAATAAAAAAAATTAATATCAGTATTCTTAAATACATTTAATATAATGATATAATCAATAAATCCGTAACATAAAAATAAATTTTTCTTCAAATTTTCATTTTGTACTTAACACAATAACAATAACAATAACAATAACAATAACAATAACAATAACAATAACAATAATAATAATAATAATAATAATAATAATAATAGTAATTTAATTGTTTTTCTTGCTTACTATTTTATTAATGTTTTTTTTTCTCCGTATAATTTAATAATTTTTATTGTTTTGACAGTAATGGCAATGATATTTTCTTTTCTTTTCTTAAAGTTTCTAGGATATTTTTAGTCTTTCATTAATTATATGTTCTAATATTTATTGAATATTATATCATAAGAATGTATATAGGGAGAAGAAAACATGACCTATGATTTTTTGAACAAAAAAAATAATATCAGTATTCTTAAATACATTTAATATAATGATATAATGAATAAATACATAGAAAAAATTTGTCTTCAAATTTTAGTTTTTTACTTAATACAATAATAATAATAATAATAATAATAATAATAATAATAATAATAATAATAATAATTTAATTGTTTTTCTTGCTTACTCTTCTGTTAATATTTTTTTCCCTCCAGATAATTTAATTTTTTTTTATTGTTTTGACAATAATAGCAATGCTAATTTTTATCTTATCTTTTATTAAAGTTTATTGAATATTTTTAGTCTATCATTAATTATATGTTCTAATATTAATTGAATATTATCGCATAGGAATATATATAGGGAGAAGAAAATATGACCTAGCATTTTTTGAATAAAAAAAAATTAATATCAGTATTCTTAAATACATTTTATATAATAATATAATGAATTAATCGAATAACATAAATTTTTTTTATTGAATATTATCACTTATAAATATATAAAGAGAGGAAAAAAATGACCTAGGATGTTTTCCTTAAAAAACATTAATATCAATATTCTTACATACATTTAATGCAATAATATAATTAATAAATCTTATAAAAAATATTTGTATATTTGTATATTTATGTCAAATTAAAATATATAAAACTAATTATATGTTTTAATATTTATTGAATATTATCGCCTAAAAATATATTAAGAGAGGAAAAATGACCTAAAAGTTTTTGAAGGACAGAAATTCAAATCATGTTTTCTTAATTATATTTAATATAATAATATGATTAATAAATCTTATATATAAAAAAGACTGGCTTCAAAATTTAATTTTGTGCTCTTTTATTTAAGTAGGTTTATGAATTTATCTCTCAATTTAGCATGTGCTTAGTAGCAGTTTGCAACTCCGCTTCGTCTTTGATTCGAGTTAGTCGATCTGAAAGTGCTTATGGAATTTTCAATATTTTCATTTTTAATATTTTAGATCTAATATTACTAGAAAAAAAAACATCTCCAAAAAAAAATGTTGACAAATTTACCTGCATTATCTACAAATCAAATTAAAAAATATACAAGTCACTTCTCGTTTTCATTAGACTGTTTTTTTTAGACGGCAATAAATAATTATAGCACAAAAAAATTAAGTTTATGTTTTAAAAACAAAATACAATATTTTTTATTTCTAATATATCTAATATTTATTGAATATTATCGCTTAAAAATATATTGAGAAAGAGGAAAAATGACTTTAGATTTTTTGAAGGACAAAAATTCATATTAGTATTCTTAAATATAATTATACTAACTAAATATTAAAATAATAAAATACAATACATAAAAAAACAATCAATTTTCTATATAGATAAAAAAACCCCGACGCGCATCTTGCGGGTAAACCGCTCCTGATCTCTATAAAATGCTGTAGTGACACTCAACGACATCCCAGATCTCTCAAAAGTCAAAACATGGCAGAAGTTAAGCTGCTAGGAACATGGCCTAGTCCTTTCAGTTACAGAGTCATCTGGGCACTAAAACTTAAGGGCATACCATACGAGTACTTTGAAGAAGACCTTTCCAACAAAAGCCCTTTGCTTCTTCAATGTAACCCTGTCCACAAAAAGATTCCAGTTCTCATCCATGGGGGGAAATCAATCTGCGAATCCACTGTAATTCTAGAATACCTGGAAGAGACCTGGCCCCAAAATCCACTGATGCCTGATGATCCTTATGAGAGAGCTATTGCCAGGTTCTGGGTTAAATTTGTTGAAGAAAAGGTACGTTTTTTTCTCAACGTTCTGCTCCCAAGAAATCTGCTAAACATCTGATTCGCGTTATGAGAGAGCTATGCCCGATGAAAGAAATTCTGGTTTTTATTTTTATGCTCTTGTACTGGTTGTGACAGGGTGTTGCGGTGTGGATTAAGTTCTTCAGCAGCGGAGAAGAGAAAGAAAAGGCAGTGAAGGACAGCTTGGAAATGATGAAAACCATTGAAGAGCATGCTTTAGGAGAGAAGAAGTTTTTCTGCGGAAACAAGATTAGCTCAGTGGACATAGCCTATGGCTGGATGGCCCGGTGGCTGGAAGTCCTAGAAGAATTGGCCGGAGTAAAACTGTTTGAACCTCAGAAATTTCCTCGCTTGCATGAATGGATGAAAGATTTCAAGGATGAGCCCATAATCAAGGAGAATCTGCCAGGACATGACGAGATGCTGGTCTACTTAAAACATAAACTCTAAAATTAATGGTATCTTGGAACAGTTTTCAGACAGATTAAGTCCTGTTATAGACGCTGCTTTTAATGATTAATAACATTTGATTTCCAGTGTTCAAGTAAGAGCAAGTTTCTGGATTTGCTCGGTGATTGTCTCATGACCTCAGTTAAATTATGGATTTGTTCGGCAGAGTTCGACATTCTCTGAAGGAAAAATCCACCGGTTGCTTTCATAAACAACTGTACTCCATAGTCTTATCTTTGTGGAGTCTGTCTGAAGATTCCTTGTAATTAATCAGATAATTCAAGATTAGACGGCCAAATTGATTTTGAATCTCTATATTTCTCTCTCCTTACGTTTCCAAATCTACTGTTCATCCTGGTAAATCAAGAATGTTTCCAAATCTACTGTTCATCCTGGTAAATCAAGAACGTTTCAACAGTCAATAGATACTCTGCAGAAGGTTAACAAAAGAAAAATGGCGGTCAGAGGAGGAACAGTTCATTTCTCTGCCTTTCCGAAGTCTTAAATAATTAAGTATCTTGATAAAGAAGTGGGTTCTTGGAGCAGGGCATCGAAATGTCTACGAAAATCACAAAGTGATGCGTCAACAACTCCATATCCACCACCTAATCCGAGGGCAAGACATGCATGTATATGTTCAAAGTCAAAATCCACCTCCTGTAAGTTTCTACAGATGTTGATTAGTCAATGTTTCTTGCACAGACAATTAGCTGCATACCGTGACAATAAAATAATAATAACAAGTGGCGTAGTATGAATTCAGTGATATAGCATTATTTATCAAAACTCTGTTGTTGCAGTCATTTTAATATTGAGCCTCCCTCCCTCGCAGGATTATATTAATAAACACAACAACTCGACCCTAAACAAATAATTGAAGATTGAATACCCCCACTGTTTTCTATTTTGAATACCAATTCAATTCAAAAACCTACTTGGATTCCTCCATTGTAATAGATAGAGATTTTTCTTGTTACCTATACTGCACAAGACAGTGAGTGAAGCAGTCATGATTTCGTGAAGAGTATTTATCAATATATTCGTTATAGATTGTATAAAACTGGAATGTTAACCAGTTTGACGTTGCGTTTCAAAAGTATTTTTGAATAAAATTAAAAAAAAATATTTTTTTTTTATTTTGAATTATTTTTAGATATTTTTAGATTATTTTCATATGCTGTCCTGTTATCAAAAATAATTTTTAACAATTAAAAAGAATATCATTTCAAGTAAACCGCACTCTAGACCGGCAGTAAGCAGTGACGATTTGTCTGCTTTTCTTAGTCATTGGCCGTTGTAATTTGAATTCTGATCCATGCTTTGAAGTGGGGTGAGCTCATTCTTGTTTCTTTCTACTAAATTAGTGTATAGAGCTGGGCAGCAAGTCAAGTCAATACTAGTAAAAAAATGTTTACGTCCAAATTTGATCTCCTACCGAAACTTGGTGCCCAAGCTAGCGAGAAGTAACTATAAAATGGCTTTTCATTGCAGCAGTCCTTGCGTCCTGAGCTCATCAAAACAATGGCAGAAGTGAAGCTGTATGGTTTTTGGCCGAGCCTCTTTAGCCACAGAATCATATGGGCTCTGAAATTAAAAGGCGTGGAGTACGAATACATAGAAGAAGACCTCTCTAACAAGAGTGAATCGCTGTTGAAGTACAACCCAGTTTACAAGAAGATCCCAGTTCTTGTTCATGGTGACAAACCCATTGCGGAGTCTCTTGTCATTCTTGAATACATCGAGGAAACATGGCCTGAGAATCCACTGCTCCCCAAGGACCCTTATGAGAGAGCCATGGCTCGATTCTGGATCCATGGAGGTAATACGGTGAGGTTGTCGGTCTTATTACAAGTCTCATCGTTTATTTTTCGTTCAACTGTTTTATTATATTAAAAAAATAATCAAACTCTTTGGTTATCCAGGGTGCTGCCTTCAGTGCATTCTACCGAGGTAGCGGAGAAGAGCTCGAGAAGGCAGCTACAGAGTTGCTGGAGGGCCTGAAAATCTTGGAAGAGCAAGGTCTTGGAGATAAGAGGTTTTTTGGTGGAGAGAGTATAAATCTCGTAGACATCTCATATGGAGGGTTGGGTTATTGGTTTGCAGCCTTGGAAGAAGCAAAAGGTGTAAAAGTGCTGGAACCACGAACTTTGCCTCGGCTGCATGCCTGGGCTAAGAATTTCGTTGAGCTTCCCGTGGTTAAGGAAAACATTCCTGCCTATGATAAGATGCTGGCCTATGTGACTGACTCCATGAAGAAGCTAGCCAGGAACTAGCCTTTTAATGCTTTCGAATCCCTGTTCCATGCTTGTCTTGTCTCGTCTTGCCTTTCTTTCTCATGCATGGTTTCTGTTTCGCGCGGGCGAGCGCAGACCTTGTATTTCTCAAATTGTCAGCTTTGTTTCGGGTGTTTCTTTTTAATTAAAATGGAATGTTTTGATTTTGTATTGGTATACAATTGTTTAAACTATTTAATTAGTTTATATATAATTAATTATATATATAGCCCAAAGTCCTAGCTCTGTAGAGCCCAGATAAGGAGGCAGCCGCCCTTGCGAGAGTGGCCCCAAAACTTTGATGGGTATCCTGCCCTGCTAGTTGAAGAATATGGGTGGGATTAATGATTTAATTTAAAACCGATAATAGAAAATTTTCTGAGAGAAACCTTCTGATCTATGTTTATCTGTAGTCATAGATGGAGTACAAAGATTATTATTTATAGGTAGATCAAGGACCTCTTTCATCAATATATTAGCTAACTTTCTCCTCTCATCAAAGAGAAAATTAGACAATTATCCCCATGATCAATCTCCATGATCATGGGTTTGAATTAAAAAAAAACATGAGTGTGTCATCAGGAACATAACGATAATTTCTCATATTTTAAAGAAATTCGAGTGATAAACGAGAATCGTGAGAGACTAGTGGTGATTTTAGACACTCAAGGCAGATGTTTCTCTCGGACTGACCTTCAAAATCTTCAATAATCTAATGTGTTCCTCATTTATCTTCTTACACTAATAACAATTGTTGCAGCGCATGCCTGTGCAATATTTTCTCTCTCTTAAATTTCAAAATCTACGGTTCATTTTAGTAGATTAAGGGTTTGTTTGGCACAACTATTGTTGTTGTGGTTGAGACTGAAAAAAACTAAGTTTATAAAAAGCACTTTTAGCTGCGGTTCATAACTGAAATTTGTGTTTTGTTAAAACTGTGGTTGATGTTGAGTTTAATGAAAGGCAGTTTTGTGTGTTTGGTTATCATGTTTTTCATATTGCTGTCAACTTGTAAAATTAATTAAAAATACACATGTATACACACATATACATATTACACATATATAAATATTTTGTTGGAATAATTTTGTATATTTATTAATAATTATTATAACAAAATAATTGAAATAATCAAACTACTTGCAATTCCATCACGAATTAAATCCATACTTGAACGCTGTCCGATAAAATATCTTTAGGAATAAAATTAAGATTGAGATCATATTTAACAAAAATAATATCACATCGTGATCATTTTCTAATAAATTAAATAATAACGTTTTGCAAATTAAATAAAATATTTTATTTTATCATCAATATTTCATACGATTTATTCTGTTTTATTATTATTATTTAAAATAAAAATGAAAAAACCATGAGATGGATGAAAATGATCATTATCCTTGTCTCGTCCTTATGTGTTCTCCTCCAATCCCTTTTCACCCGTCTCAAGCCCACTAACAAGCACAACCATGCAAAAGAAACAAATTTAGTTTATTAAAAGTCCAAAAACAATAAAACTCGATTCACGGTCAACTCGTGATGCAAATATTACACAGGCACAAAACAGTGCGTTGCAACTTTCATTCATGTTGTGAATTATTAGCCAAAATGTTGTGAACAATGAATATATTTACTGTTCACCGCCTGTGACAAAAGGGTCAATGGCCAATACTGACGGGTAAAGGAGGCCGAGGTGGTTCTTCCTAAGGGGGTGACGTCGGAAATGGTGTTGTGTGGTGGCCGGTATGAGCCTCAGAAGGTTGCAACTGCTGCAACTTTGCAGCTGTCGCTGGGTTTGTTCCTTGCCCTTGGCCACCTACTACTAGTGCTTTCGAGGGAGCCGGATATATAAAACCATTGAGTATTTTTGGTTGGTTGGACGTGTGATGGCCAAAGCACTTCAAGGTAGACGACTTTTGGACTTGCCACTTTCAATGGCATTTTATAAGCTTTTGCTTTGTCATCAAGTAGGCTATGGAACAGTTCATTTTATCTGCACGTTGTCTTAATTTTATCCTCTCATTATTTGTTTGTTCGTGTTCTTTGAAAGGGCTTGTTCTTATTGCTCCTCTTTACATTTCGGATGAAGATAACTTGAGGTTACTGTGGGAATTTAAACCCAAGTGAAATCTGTGTGAAAATGCCCAGACTCGCGTTGCAATATGCATGGCTCGAGTTCTTTTCGATGCTTTTCAAAACATGTTGCAACCGCAGGTATTTAGGTGGGACCCATCGGGAAAAAAAAGCTACTCGTTTGTAATGCTGTGATACGGGCTGCGATTCAACGCAACTGCACGTTGAACCGCCCCCCCAAACACCCACTAAGAGTGTGTTTAACATGATTGTTGTTGTTGTGGTTGAGGTTGAAAAAAAATAGTTTCATGAAAAACATTTTTAGTTGCGGTTTAAAACTGAAATTGAAGTGTTTGGTTAAAACTGTAGTTGAGTTTGAGATTTAATGAAAAACAGTTTCGAGTGTTTGGTTACCATGCTTTTCATATTGCTGTCAACTTGTGAAATTACTTTGAAGGACATACATATATTTTTTTAAATATTGTAGATTTAATTATTATAATAATAAAATATACTTCATAATTCAAGTAAATTACAAGATTAATTTGTATACAAGTGGTTTCCATACAACCCAATAAACTCTATAATTTCAAAAGCAATGCCGATAATAGATTAAAAGTGTGATTTTATTTTTTAAAAATAAAAATGATATTTTTTTTTAATATTGAAATCGTAGTATATTAGATCAACTTATACTTGTATTTTGATTCGTCAAACGTGTGATACTAATTATAAATTTTAGTTTAATATTTTTAAAACTATTTTTATTAAATACTATAATATAAATAAATAATTGAAGATCGAATACCCCCAACCATTTTCAATTTTGAATACCAATTCAAATAAAAAAAAAACCCACTTGGATTCCTCCATTGTAATAGATCAATATTTTTCTTGCTAGTTGTACTGCACAAGATAGTGAGTGCAGCGGTCATGATTTCGTGAAGAGTATTTATCAAGATATTCTTTATAGATTGTACAAAACTAAGATGTTAACCGGTGTAACATTGCGTTTAAAAAGTATTTTTTTTAAAAAAATTGAAAAATATTTTTATTTTAAATTATTTTTAAATAGTTTTAGATATTTTCATGTACTGATATGATATTTGCATGCTTTTTTTTGTCATTGGCCGTTGTAATATGTTTTCTTGAATGTTGATCCATGCTTTGTAGTGGGGTGAGCTCATTCTTGTTTCTTTCTACTAAATTAGTGTATAGAGCTGGGCAGCAAGTCAAGCCAATACTAGTAAACAAAGTTTTGCGTCCAATTTCTCCTACCGAAACTTGGTGCCCAAGCTAGCGAGAAGTAACTATAAAATGGCCTTTCATTTCAGCAGTCCTTGCATCCTGACCTCATCAAAACAATGGCAGAAGTGAAGCTCTATGGTTCTTGGCCGAGCCCTTTTAGCCACAGAATCATATGGGCTCTGAAATTAAAAGGCGTGGAGTACGAATACATAGAAGAAGACCTCTCTAACAAGAGCGAATCGCTCTTGAAGTACAACCCAGTTTATAAGAAGATCCCAGTTCTTGTTCATGGTGACAAACCCATTGCGGAGTCTCTTGTTATTCTTGAATACATCTAGGAAACATGGCCTGAGAATCCACTGCTCCCCAAGGACCCTTATGAGAGAGCCATGGCTCGATTCTGGATCCAGTATGGAGCTAAGACGGTGAGGGTGTCGATCTGAGTACAAGTCTCATCGTTTATTTTTCATTCAACTGTTTTATTATATTCAAAAAATAATCAAACTCCTTGGTTATCCAGGTTGCTGCCTTCAGTGCATTCTACCGAGGTAGCGGAGAAGAGCTCGAGAAGGCAGCTACAGAGTTGCTGGAGAGCCTGAAAATCTTAGAAGAGCAAGGTCTTGGAGATAAGAGGTTTTTTGGTGGAGAGAGTATAAACCTCGTAGACATCTCATATGGAGCGTTGGGTTACGGGTTTGCAGCCTTGGAAGAAGCAAAAGGTGTAAAAGTGCTGGAACCACGAACTTTTCCTCGGCTGCATGCCTGGGCTAAGAATTTCGTTGAGCTTCCCGTGGTTAAAGAAAACATTCCTGCCTATGATAATATGGTGGCCTATGCGATGAAGAGACTAGCCAGGAACTAGCCTTTTAATGCTTTCGAATCCCAGTTCCATGCTTGCCCGTCTTTCTTTCTCATGTATTTCTTGTTGACATGCTAATAATAATAATGGTGATGTAGCTGCTATTGCTCGATGTAAATGTTCTTGTGTTTAAAAATTATTGGTTCATCCACTAATTAATAATGGCCCCATCTAATTTATTCTTTTTTAAATTAATGTAATTTGTTTTAAAAAAAATAGGATTGCATTACCTTGTTTTTAATCATATTCAACATTTGACAACTTTGTGCTTCTTCAATTAAGAACTTTGCCAAGTTCAAGGTGGTCGAATAGAACAATATCTTTTGCTACCACCTCTTAAATTTTTATCCATTTGATCTTTATCCAGTTAGATAAATCATTTCTCTATTTTTAAATCCGAACCGGTGTAGATATCGAGTTGACTGAGTCTCATCTCATGTCTATCAAGCATGCATAAAATAAAACAAATTGTTCAATCCCATTTATACCACACCAAACACAAGATGAGACAATTATTAATCTAGTAATGTTTAGTAATGTTCGGTGAAGTTCAATCAATATTGTGCTAGTGTTTTCTTCTATAGAACTCTACTCTTACATGGATCAAGACTATGGATCCTGTTGAATATCAAAAGTGATCGTCCTTCAAAATATCTAACCGTCAATCAAAAAACTGATCTGTTTAGTCTTTCATTTTCCTGAGAGAAGTATTGGTTTCAGGTGCCCTTCTTTGAGAAGATTTTCCCTGCCCCATTATTCCGCTGGCAAATCATTTATTCCAGAACTCATAAGGAAGTTGAAACATCTAGAGGATTTGGCACTTCAGAATTGTGATTCTTTGATAGATTTAACATCAGAAATCAACAATAACTGCGTAAACTTTGCTGCATTAGCATTTTCTCCTGGAAAGGCTTGCTTCGTTTCAAGAACAGGCGTCAGCTGTAGTCACAAATCTTTCGAAGATTAAGTACTTGAATCTATCAATGGGATTCGTTGGCAAAAATCTTGCTAATTTAGATGTGGGAAATTGCTTAGGATTCAACCCTGATGACAAAATACGAGCATTGGCTTCACATATTGGAGCATTCAACTGTAATGGGCCAGGTTCTAATGTAAATTAAGTTGTGATTATTGGGATTTCTCAAGGAAAAGGAAAGTTGTCAAGAGAAGGGACTTTCAGCCATAGAAAGCAAGGAATAAATTCTAGTACTCTTGTTCCCAGTATCACACAAACGCACACATGGAGGAGAATCGAGGAATTGCTATCAAAGTTTTAGAACGCTACAGAGTTTTCTAGTTACCTTAAGTATAGTTTTTCTGTATCGCTTGTGTGCTTTATCATGTTAATTATGATTAGTTGAATGGATAAGATTACGATAATGTTGCCCTATTATTAAGTTTGTGTGAATATATACAATACAGATTATTCTAAAAAACCAAGTTTGGTCTACAAGTTGTCTTCATATTTGTTGTCTTAAATATTTGTTCTGCTGTGAGATGTTTCGGGGATGTTTCTGTGGTGTTTCTGGTATATATATATAAACAGTGACAACAATTTGTCCAGGCGGCGGGAGATGATTTTTTTTTTCTGTAGCCAATACAGCACGGACAAAGTAATACTAGCACATTTCGACTAATATTTGGCTGAAAAATCAGTAACCAGCCGAAATTTTAATAGAGATAAAAACGATATCGTTTTGTTTTGTTTTTTTAACTGGTTCAAAACATTTTTTCCGTTTCAGCCGAAATGAAACTGAGAACTATGTGCTCCATAGATTCAGTTTCACAACATCTTGCAAACTGTTCATAGCAAGACGGTTCCTCGTCTGATGGAAATACAAATGATTTTGATTTCATATGTGGAAGAACCTTCAATCGCAAATTAAATGTAAATACAAAAATATATGGATAACACAGAAAGTACATTACAATTTCTTATTATTGTCAGACAGTTTCTTCTTCCGTGAAGGATTGCCTTCTAACATGGTAGGGATAGTTGATCAAAATCAATTCCAATTTATTATTTCGAAATGAACAGGCCTGAAGGAAAATAGTTATAGCCTGCACTGCCAATATCCAAAGAAACACAAAAAATATTCACTAAAGCAGGAAATCAAAATTCTAAACAGTGTTTGATAAGAACCTCTACACAAAAAAAAGAATTACAAACAGTTCTAATGGCTTCTTGTCATGGCCCTGAAGATCAGCAGCGTCGAATGCCAAGTGATTTGTGGTGGTTTCTGGTGTATACTTCAATCCACCTACTTTTCTGGCACTCACGATTTTCTGTCAGCTCTGCTACTTTCTGCTGCAGGCGCGTTCTTAAGATAGGAAGTGCGCGCTGAGGATCGTTATGGAATATGTCAAGAACCTCAACTCCCTGAGCACCATATAAACGTTCGATACACCTCTCAAAGATTATTGCACTCCCATTTATCTCTTCATTTTCGCAGGTGACTCCTCCCAGATTCTTGGCATATGTCTCAGCTGATTTAAACCATTCCAATAACATGTCCACCTCAAATTGTTCATCTTCACATTCAAACAGGTTGTTTTCATACTGATTTATACGCCTGTGCTTGAAGGAGTTGCCCCGGAGTTCTGAAGACACAGATATCACCTCATCATTCAGAACCTGAGATTCATGTCTCTTCTTAGTGTTCCTGTTTTCTTCAGGGAGGATTCGATATCCAGGAGTGACTTCCAGCGCACCTAAACTCTCACAATTCTTCAAGAATTGAAGGAACTCGCCCATCAGATCAGGATAATTTCCTATCAAGCTGGAAACCATGTCTTCTAACTCTGCCTTTTCAACTTTTCCCCTGCTGTAAGCGAAGAAAAGCTTTAAGAATTTCATGTACCTCACCTCACAAGAAAGGCTCCTCCTGACCTTCTCTAAGAAGCTAACTCCTCCTCTAATCTGTTCTGAAATAATGTCAGGTCCATTTGCCCCGACAGATTTTCTTTCCTGATGGCGAACTTTCCTGTTTTCAGGAGCCCTTCTCTGCAGCTCATCAACCCTACTGTTGTTGAGGTCTGAAGATTGCAAATCTGGAAGACGATAAGACAATGGTTTTGCTTCAGTAATTCCCATAAATTTAAGAAACTCCTCTTGCAAATCAGGATGGCCTTCGGTAAGGCTGAGACCAGAATCGCAGACATCATCCCAGTTCCTAGACCCTTCTTTATAAAACCTGAAAATTTTCAAGAATTCCTCATAATCGTCCTCACAAAGCTTGATCCTCAACTTGTTTACAAAATCCATAGCCTCTCGGAATCTGTTTCGCTTACTTTCCGTGTCTGCAACTGTATCGTCCGTCTCCTCATCATCAAGGATACAGCCACTTTCTTCAGACCCGTCTGCCCTCACAATCTGTGTTTCGCGAACTTCAATATTTTCAGGACCGCTTCTCTCTTGTTCAGCAACCCCGCCGCTGGTGAGGTCTGCAGATTGCAAATCTGGAAGATGATAGGCCAAAGGTTTTGCTTCAAAAAGTGGCATACATTTAAGAACGTCATCTAACAAGTCAGGATGGCCTTCCTTAAACAAGCTCAAACCATCCATGAATTCCTCAGAACCATCCTCGCCGCATGCGATCCTCGACTTGTTCAGAAAATCCATAGCGTCCTGAAACCCGGTTTTCTTACCCTCCCCAGTCTCCTTCTCCTCCACATCGTCAAGGCTGATTTGATGGCAAGACGGCATTAATGAGTTGTACCCATCAATCAGGTCATTACAGCCTCCGAGAATTGCCTTCATTCTTGCTTGGAAATCTGGAGGAGCATCTACTCGCCACCCTAACACCACACCATCAGGCGCAGCTTCTGAAATTATGGCATCTTCCGCGATCCTGATGAGTTTTCGGATTTTTTTCTCAGGCTGGTCATGTTGAAACCGGGCTTTCACTTTCTTGACATAGTTTAGGAAAGGGTCAACTTCTTGCGGAGGTTGCTGAGAGAAGATGAAACGGATATCATCTTCACTGTAATCTCTGTATCTCCTCATCCTTCTAGGGTTTCAGAGAGGAAGAGAAATAAAACAACTTAACAGTTCTTGGTGAAAGAATTTATAGTGTGATCGCTCCTTTTCCTTAACGTTTTAGGATGAAAATTACAGGTATTATTTGAATAAAATCCTAGCAGAGGCAGGATAAGTAGAAGCTAGACAACATTGTTAGAATTTTAATGTGAGATTAGCTTTGGATAAGAAGATATAGTTGTAGGTTTTATCATTAGATGTAGTCTTTTTGTTTAGTTAAAACAGGTTTAATTTTTAAATTTATGTTTATCCGATTATCTCTCAAGTTGTTGAGAGTTTTATGTTTTTCAATTCATTATCATTATAAACCTATATAGAATATTTGAATTCAATAAACATTAAGTGATTGCCCAAAATTTATTTCTTCATCTGTTTTTCATTCTCTTCCAAATTTAGATATCCAGATATTAATCTGAACAGTAACTGTTTTGAAAAGTTAGTGTACAGATTTGAGAATTTCCAACAACCATGACCAACTCAATAAAGAATTGATTGGCTGGCAAGCACAAGCTTAGTTAAAAATCCCTTTGTTGTTCGTTCCAATCAGGGATCATCATCTCTAGGTTCTGCCACTGTTATCATTCAGATTCCTCATTGAAGATGCAATTTCTTGGCAATTTTGAAAAATTTAAACTTTATTTTTAATCAACCGTGTCTAAAAATAAATTTTTGTTTTATTTTTTTATGTTTTTTTTTATCATTTTGATATATTAATGTCAAAAATAATCTCTTTAAAAAAATAATAAATATTATTTTAATGTATTGTTTAGTGAAAAACAATCATTACCTTTAAACAATGAATAAAAATACAGTAAAATAAAATAAAATAAAAAAAAAACATGTGTAAAAGTAATAATAAAATCATCATAAATAACAAAAAAAAATGTGTCATTTCCCTTTTAATGTGGTCGATAGCTTGGTAGAACAAAAGAACTTTGTGTGATCACACCTCTTTCTAAGGATGAGATTCGGCTTGCATCATCAACAAGGATGAATATACTTGAAAACACTTTATTAATTAAGGATGTTGGACCCCTAAATGCTTTTTTTTTTTTTGGTATAAATCACGCAGTGTCCTAGACGTTGACCCAGACTTATACAAGTTCGTATTGGGTAGGCCGCGAAGGGCTGAAAGTGCTCCCCAAATGGCCGGCTCCATACAAGAAGAGGGGTTGAACCCCTAACCTCTCTTAAGGGACGAGAGTGCCCTCACCACTCATGTCAGGACCCCTTGGGACCAAATAAGAACTCTTAACGTGGACTAAAAATCATGAAAATAAATTAAAAATAAACAAAGAGTTGTTTTATAAAAATGTGATGTATATAAAATGAGAATACAAATATATAGAGAGAGGGCTTAAAGATCAAGCTAATCTCCTTAACTAGATGCTCCCTCTATTAGGCTATAATATCTTTTTTTTTTTTTGATTTCTAGGAAACCATACCTCTCGAAAAGTGTATTTTGTGGATTAGGTGTGCGATTAAAATCCCGACTATCTCGGTTTCTTACAAGAGATACATGTTCTGACTCGAACTCGAGACCTGTTATGCAGAGCTCAAGTTTTTTGTCATCACATCACGTCCCTTGAGATTAGACTATAATATCTTAACAAGGAGTATGTCTATAAAGTTTTGGACTAGTATTGGATGGAAAACTATGCTAAAATCCATTTGCATACCCTAGAGAGGTCGAAGAATTACATGCTAGACATAACTCAGAATATTTTGTTAATAAATCTTACTTTCATTTCAACCCTTAAACTTTTAATTTTTTATTTTCATTTCAGCCCTTATACTTTTATTTTTTTTTAAAATTTCTAATATAACTCCTACTTTTGTCCATGTATATATAAGTGTGTTTAACACAATAATAATAATAATAATAATAATAATAATAATAATAATAATAATGTCCTTTCAGTTACAGAGTCATCTGGGCACTGAAACTTAAGGGCATACCATACGAGTACTTTGAAGAAGACCTTTCCAACAAAAGCCCTTTGCTTCTTCAACGTAACCCAGTCAACAAAAAGATTCCAGTTCTCATCCATGGGGGGAAATCAATCTGCGAATCCATTGTAATTCTAGAGTACTTGGAAGAGACCTGGCCCCAAAATCCACTGATGCCCCATGATCCTTATGAGAGAGCTACAGCCAGGTTCTGGGTTAAATTTGTTGAGGAAAAGGTACGTTTTTTTCTCTCTCAACCTTCTGCTCCCAAGAAATCTGCTAAACATCTGATTCGCGTTATGAGAGAGCTATGCCCGATGAAAGAAATTCTTGTTTTTATTTTTATGTTCTTGTACTGGTTGTGACAGGGTGTTGCGGTGTGGATTAAGTTCTTCAGCAGCGGAGAAGAGAGAGAAAAGGCAGTGAAGGACAGCTTGGAAATGCTGAAAACCACTGAGCAAGATTAGCTCAGTGGACATAGCCTATGGCTGGATGGCCCGGTGGTTGGAAGTCATAGAAGAGTTGGCCGGAGTAAAACTGTTTGAACCTCAGAAATTTCCTCGCTTGCATGCATGGATGAAAGATATCAAGGATGAGCCCATAATCAAGGGGAATCTGCCAGGACATGAGTAGATGCTGGTCTACTTTAAACATAAACTCTAAAATTAATGGTATCTTGGAACAGTTTTCAGACAGATTAAGTCCTGTTATAGACGCTGCTTTTAATGATTAATAACATTTGATTTCCAGTGTTCAAGTAAGAGCAAGTTTCTGGATTTGCTCGGTGATTGTCTCATGACCTCAGTTAAATTATGGATTTGTTCGGCAGAGTTCGACATTCTCTGAAGGAAAAATCCACCGGTTGCTTTCATAAACAACTGTACTCTATAGTCTTATCTTTGTGGAATCTGTCTGAAGATTCCTTGTAATTAACCAGAGAATCCAAGATTAGACGGCCAAATTGATTTTGAATCTCTATATTTTCTCTCTCCTTACGTTTCCAAATCTACTGTCCATCCTGGTAAATCAAGAATGTTTATACTCAGCAGAAGGTTAACAAAAGAAAAATGGCGGTCAGAGGAGGAACAGTTCATTTCTCTGCCTTTCCGAAGTCTTAAATAATTAAGTATCTTGATAAAGAAGTGGGTTCTTGGAGCAGGGCATCGAAATGTCTACGAAAATCACAAAGTGATGCGTCTACAACTCCATATCCACCACCTAATCCGAGGGCAAGACATGCATGTAAGTTTCTACCAGATGTAGATTAGTCAATGTTTCTTGCACAGAAAATTAGCTGCATACCGTTACAAAAAAACAAAACAAAATGAGAATTATCAAGAACACATAAACAATAAATCGACCTGAATCCATATTCGAAAGTCGCTATCAAGAGTAGTACGGATGACCTTTAATATTAACATGTTATTTCTTTGAGAGCTCTTTAATTTTGTTTACCTTAATCTTATTTTCTCTTTGATGTTGGGATGTCAAAATAAGATTGAAACAGGACGTGTAGTTTGGGGACCATGATCATATATATATATATGTAACAAGGTACCTTTTGATATTCATGTTTTTGGCATTCCCACCCTTTGGTATTCCTACCTTTTAATATTTCTATTTTAACCCATCACTAAAATAGAAATAACCATTTAATCTCTATATATTAAAGGTCCACACTCTATTAGATACACTCAAAACTCAATTGCCTAAAAATACTTAGCGGATCATTTTTAATTAGGTTTTATTTTACTAGACAGTCTACAAACACATAATTATTCTCATATAAGTCTAACAGTGGATTAATGATCCAATGGAGGGTGGTAAGCTAGAGAAAATAGTTGATATAGTTTCTTTTTCTTCTTTCTAAATTTTTTCCCCATTTTCTCTCTTAGAAACTCAACACTATTTCTAAGAGATAAAATAGGGGTATGAGGTCTTTTGTGCATGAGTCTTTTCCTTTAATTCCCACAAGGAAGGATTCAACTGTTGGCTAGAAAACAACAACCTAGTATTGTTAAAACCATATTGCCAAAGTTGATTGAGTCCACCCATTTGATTGTGGGCAATCTAAATAGAACTCTCGTTATCACAATACATAGGGTGGGATAAGAAAGATAAACTTCTATATCTACAAGTAGACAACATAACCAAACAATCATCTAGGAGTGGATGCCATAACACAATACGCAGTTTCTGTTGAAGATTGAGAAACAACAGATTGTTTCTTGCTCTTCCAAGAAATAAAAGAATCACCCAAAAAGATACAGAAACCAGTGATAGACTTCTGATTTATGGGATCACTATCATGATCAATATCAGAGTATGCACGTAGTTCGAAGGAAAAGGTGGATAAAAGTTAGAAACTCTGAAAGACTACCTCAAAAATATTGCAAAATACGAAGAACATATGCCCAATGAATGAAAGAAGGAGAGGCAACAAACTAACTAACAACATGAACTGCATATGTAATATCTGGACAAATAATAGATAGATATACCAAACTCTCAATGATAGTAAGGTATAAAATAGGATCTGACAAAAGTAAATCATCAGAAGAAGAATATCTAGCATTAACCTCAATGAGAGTATCTATAGTCTTATTATTAGTAAGTCTAGCTCGCTCAAGAATATCTATAACATATTTCAACTCAGAAAGAAGATAACCTCTAGGTAAATAGGCTATATCAATACCCAAGAAGCATCGTAGAGAACTCAAATCTTTCATCTCAAACTGTCTAGCTAACTCTATCTTCAAAACCGAAATACTATCAATGTCATCACTAGTAATAATCATGCCATCAAAATATAAAGATAGAATAATATGATCTGTATTAGTGCTCTTAATAGACTAAGCAAAATTATGACTACTATAAGCAATCCAAAGAAAGATCACAATAGAGAATTTCTCAAACAAAACATGAGGTGCTTGTTTGAGACCATATAATAATTTCTTGAGCTTGTAGACATATGAATAGTAGTTATTTTAGCAACATGAGCAAATGTCTCCTCGTAATCCATATCATATATTATTGAATATATCCTTTTACAATGAACCTAATTTTATATTGCTCAGATCCATCGGAGTTAGGTTTGTTGATCTTATATATCCAATGATGAATTGAGTTATTAAACACCAAGAAAGAGAAATAGTCGTCATTGCCGTGGATGTGACTTAAGAAAATGACAACCTCAATCTTCGGACGAATTCAACTTTAGCTGGTGGGATATTTATATTGATATTATTTTTTAAAGTATATTTTATTTTAAAATGGATTAAAATAATATTTTTATTTTTCAAAAATTACTTTTAATATATATATATATATTAAAAAAAAATCTAAAAATACTAAAAAGTTAAATAAAAAATGAGTTCTAAAATATGGTGTCATGCATGGAAAAATGTGATACGTGTTCTTCATCTTTCAAAAAAAAAGAAGGAAAGATAAAGAAAGAGGTAACCTACTGGTCAAGTAAGAGGACTCTAATGATCACACTATAAATACTGTAGTGAGTCAACGAAATCCCACGCATGTACTGATCTCTCAAAACATGGCTGAAGTTAAGCTGCTAGGAAAATGGCCTAGTCCTTTCAGTTACAGAGTCATCTGGACACTAAAACTCAAGGGCATACCATACGAGTACTTTGAAGAAGACCTTTCCAACAAAAGCCCTTTAATTCTTCAATGTAACCCAGTCCACAAAAAGTGTAACAACCCACAATTTTTCTCCCTCTAAACAGAGTGGATAAAGCATGAATTTTTTTTTTTCTGAAATTTCTAACAGAATTTCGGCATAGTCTCCCCTATACCGGGAGATTCCAAATTATTCACATCCATTTTAATACAATCAACAACATGATTCATCTCAGAATATGCTCAAGTCCATATTCATTTCAGAACTCCATCTTACATCACACATAAAAGATAAAAATTGAAAGAGTCAATTCATACATGAAAGTTTCACCTATAAATACACATATACATATACATCGAACATAACACAATTTAATATTACAGAAACAAAATTCACAAATATACTATTCCATACAATTTACAACAAGTCACCATCACTTTCTAAGTTTCTATTTTACAAAAAGGAAATAAGACTTAAAATCTATTCTTGACGAGAATGAGAAGAACCTGCAACATATAAATTTTTCATATAAGTGAAACAATTTAGTAAATACCAGTAGTTTCAGAAGAATTTGAGTAATCTATCCATCAATTTGCTTAAATCACGTGAGATTCGAAACACCACCATGTGCACTCTTTTAAGGTTTTAACAAAAGAAGATTTATTTCTTTTTGACTACTATATTTTTTTTTTCACTTCGAAGAGACCATAGCCGACACTAGTGACCTCTAATAGTGTCTTTAGTTATCCGTCCTGGAATCAACTCATCAATTTCATGAAAATATTAACATGAACCTAGCCATGGTTATCATTATATATAAATACCATATATATTTTAAAACACAACCAAAGTAATCAAATTTATACATCATGTCGATATCGACATCACCTGCCGATATCATTAACTGTTCTGAAATCAAATAGTTAATCAAGTTTATATATATCATGTCGATATCGACGTCACCTGCCGATATCATTAACTATTCCAAAATTCAATAGTTAATCAAGTTTATAAATATCATGCCGATATCGATGTCACCTGCTGATATCATTAACTATTCCAAAATTCAATAGTTAATCAAGTATATAAATATCATACCGATATCGACGTCACCTGCCGATATCATTAACTATTCCAAAATTGAATAGTTAATCAAGTTTATATATATCATGCCGATATCGACGTCACCTGCCGATATCATTAACTATTTCAAAATTGAATAGTTAATCAAGTTTATACATGATGCCGATATCGACGCCACCTGCCGATATCATTAACTATTCCAATATTGAATAGTTAATCAAGTTTATACATTATGCCGATATCGACGCCACCTGCCGATATCATTAACTATTCCAATATTGAATAGTTAATCAAGTTTATACATTATGCCGATATCGACGCCACCTGCCGATATCATTAACTATTCCAATATTGAATAGTTAATCAAGTTTATACATTATGCCGATATCGACGCCACTCGCCGATATCATTAACTATTCCAATATTGAATAGTTAATCAAGTTTATACATTAACTTGTTTCTTTTATACACAACAACCCAAACACACATATATATAAAAATATAAATAGATATGTCTTTCCATCCGCTAAACTTTCCTTTACTCGTTTCCTTTTCCTCCCAATAAGCACCAAAATTATATCTTACTTTTCAATACCCGACAAGGTAAGTAATATTATATAATGAGAATTTAGGTACCGAGTACCCACCAGCTGTGAATGTTCGGCTTGCATTACCCTGTTGTTGTTGTTGCCCGTCACCCGCGGTTCTTCCTGAAACCACAATTACCCACCATTTATTTATTCATTTATATTACTCCCTATATCACACACAACAACAATAAAAATGGTAATATTATTCATTTTCCCTTTTACCAATTCTTCTCTTTCTCACTTATATTCCTCATTATCATCCTTTAATTTTTCAACTCATTTGTATTCCCAATAGAACATCATGAATTCAATTTCTTATCACCCTTTGATTTCTTCTTTTATTTTTTTTTTCCAAAAATCAATACACACTTTATGAAGGAAAAAGGGACAATTTTTTTCTCTCCTTAACATGGCTAAATCTTTGATATTTTCTCAACTTAGCCGAAATTGTCAACATATGTGACAGCTTGACCTCTCCTCAGAGTTTTACTCATATATGGAGTTCCAGAACTCCAAATTAGATGAGGTTTGATTTGCTGGAAAGCTAACACTCCCAGATACAACTTCTATGAAGGGATCATATGCTAATTATGTGTTTTTCAGGTCCAAATATCCCCAAGAAATAGGGTAACGAAACTGTCCTGTTTTTGAGAAAAAGAAAATATCTCCAATTCATCTTCAATCTTTGATTTCTCATCAATAACAGCCATGTCTTTCCTTTAATCATGAAATACTACTCATTTATGCATTTCTCTAACATTTTGTGCTAGAAACCCTAATTCCCAATTCAAAAACAATCAAGAACTTCTAAATTGAAGTTAGTTTCTTAGAAATTGAAGTTAGAACTCCTTACTTGGATGGAATCTAACAATTTTTGGAAGGATCCTAGCCTTCTTCTTCTTCAAAATATCCAGCCACTCTTCCTCCTTTCTTCTCCAATTTCTTCACTTTCTCTTGTTATTTCTCCACCAAATTGTGCTCTTTCACTTTAGAAATCCAAGGCTTGTATGGGTTTACAAATTTTGGGGTGTTTGCTCTTGATTTTTATGGAATGAATTTTCGAAATTCCCTTCTCCTCTCTACTTGGTTTCAGCTGAACATGGCTGAAAAGAGAGGGGTATTTATAGTGCCCGTTTTTTTTTTTTTTTTTTTTTTGCTTTTCCTAAATTTTGTATAATAATATCATCTTATCATTTTATTTTCCTTTGTTTCATCTTAATCTCCTACCTCTATGTATAGTTTATCCTCGGGTTTCACAAAAAGATTCCAGTTCTCATCCATGGGGGAAAATCAATTTGCGAATCCATTATAATTCTAGAATACTTGGAAGAGACCTTGCCCCAAAATCCACTGATGCCCGATGATCCTTATGAGAGAGTTATAGCCAGGTTCTGGGTTAAATTTGTTGAAGAAAAGGTGTTAGAATCAGAAACCTTTATATTCACGTAAATACAGAATAATTGCTTACTTTATTCAATGAAATGGTGCTGATATATATTCAGCTGTTTACAATAGAAAGTAGAAAAATATGTAACCCACGTTTTGGACTCCTACAAACATGGTTAACTAAACAGGAATGATTCAAAGCTAATCTCCTAAAGACTAGGACGTTTTATTGACTGACTCTACTTCAACAATCTCTCCCTTAAACTGCAATGTCTTCAACATGCAGTTTAACAATAGCAGTAGACACTTCGCATACACCCAACAAGTTTCGCAGCTTCTCAAATGTGTCCAGCTTTAATGCCTTCATCATGATGTTACCACTTGATCTTGTGTATTGCAGTATTTCAACTCAATTATGCCTTCTTTGCACAATTCACGTAGAAAGTGAAATCTGACGTCTATGTGCTTACTCCTGCCATGCGTAACTGGATTTTTAGCTAACTTAATTGTAGACATGTTATCACAATATATAACAGTAGATGAACTCTTTTTGCAATTTAATTGTTCAAGCACTCTTCTCATCTACACGGCCTGACAAGCACAATGAGCTGCTGATATAAATTCTGCCTCGGTTGTTGAAAGGGACACAACAGGTTGTTTCTTTGAGCTCCAAGCAACTGCTCCCCCACTAAGCATGAAAACATATCCAGAGGTGCTCCTGCGATCATCTTGATCTCCAGCGTAGTCACTATCAACAAATGCCATTAACATTTCATCACTGGCAGCAACTCCCATTTCAGCTTTATTAGCTCCCCTGTTGTAACAAATTCCCAAACCCATGGTTCCCTTCACATATCTCAGGATTCTTTTTATGGCCTGCATATGTATGCTTGTTGGCCTTTCCATATACCTACTAACCAAGCTTATCGCAAACATAAGATCAGGTCTCGTAACTGATAGATACATAAGGCTACCTACCATTTGTTTGTATTGAGTTGTCTGCACTTGTTGCTCATCTTTATTCTTCATTAGTTTAATGCCTGGTACCATTGGATTTCTCATGGAATTTGCATGTTGCAGCCCAAACCTCTCCAATATTTCCATAGCATACTTTTTTGACTCAAGAAGATGCCTTTATCATTGCACAACTTCCACTCCAAGAAAGAATTTCATTTTGCCTAAATCAGTCATGGAAAATTCTTGCTTCATTGAAGCTTTAAAATCTACAAACATTTCTTCATCACTTCTAGTAAACACCAAGTCATCCACATAGAGACTCACCACCAGAATCTTGACCTCCCCTTGACAGCCTTGTTGAGTTTTGACAAATAAGGTGTGCTCACTTGGACATTGAACAAATTCTTCCCTAAAAAAATATGTCATAATCCTACTAAACCATGCTCTCGGTGTTTGCTTCAATCCGTACAAAGCTTTCTTTAATTTGAAAACTTTGTATTCCTTTCCCTTCTTCTCATAACAGAGGGGCTTCTCCACATACACATCTTCATTTAAATCTCCATAGAGGAATGCACTTTTTACGTCAAGTTGATACATCGTCCAATTTCTATGTGCTGCCATGGCTAGAACCATTAGGATTGTGTCCCATCTTACAACCAGTGCAAATACTTCAGTGTAGTCAATCCCATGTTGTTGTGCATATCCCTTTGTAACAAGCCTGACTTTGTACTTGTCAACCTCCCCTTTCTCATTAAGCTTTGTCTTGTAAATCCATTATACGCCAATCTTCCTTGCATGTTTTGGAAGAACAATTAACTCTCATGTTCTGTTTCTCTCAATGGCTGCAATCTCAGTGTCCATAGATGCTTTCCACTTCTGGTTTCATGAGGCTTCTTCATATGTGCATGGATCTATAACAGTGGTATACAATACCATGTTTTGAAGTTCTTCTTCAGACAAGTATGCATCTGTGACTACTGTGACATAGTCCTGCATCCACAAGGGTGTTCTTCGATTTCTGATAGAAGTTTGATTTGCAGCTGCAAGTTGATTAGTTTGTTGATTAGCAGCAGTGTGATCAAGTTCTTGTTCTTCGGTTGCATTTACTGAACTTGATACTTTAGTTGGACTTGATGCTCCTGTTGAATTACTAGCTCCTGCTCCAAGCTGCTCAAATTCTCCTACTCCAGGCTGCCCGGGTTCTTCATGTCCTTCTTCATGTTGTTCACTTTCATAATGCTGCTCTAATTCATGCTCCTCAGTGTAACTTTCAAATCCATCAGTCTCATCGATCCCATCATTTCCCCATTTCAGCACTCCATCACTGCCACCTTCTGTCCAATTCCATGCCTTATTTTCTTCAAAAAACACATCACGACCGATCACAATTTTTTTTATGATTGGATTATACATTCGGTAGCCTTTTGTTTCTTCACTGACTCCCAACAATACACATTTTGAGCTCCTGGAGTCTAGTTTTGTTCTTTTCACATTTGGAATGTGAACATGACCAATGCACCCAAATACCCAAAAATATGCTACTGAAGGTTTAACACAACTCCATGCTTCTTCAGGTGTAAGATCTTTGACTGCCATGGTGGGACTTCTGTTTAGTACATGGACACACCAGTTTACGGCCTTTGGCCAAAACTCTCTAGGAATATGTTTCTCGAACAACATACTTTTAACGAGATTCATGATTGTCTAATTTTTCCTTTCAGCAACACCGTTTTGTTGAGGAGTGTAGGCCGCAGTTAGTTGTCTTTTGATCCCATTCAAAAGACAGTACTCATTGAAGCTTTTGGAATTAAATTCCCCACCTCGGCCAGTTTCAGCTAAAACTTTGAATTTTTTGAACATATCAAAAGCTTCTCATTTTTCCGAAATGAAGTAAACCCAACACTTTCTACTATAATCATCAATGAAAGTAATTAGGTACCTCTTTTCACTATTGGATTCTGGATTCACAGGTCAACATATATCCGAATGCACAAGTTGCAATTTGCTCTCTAGTAGCTTTTCTTTGAAATTTTGCTCCTGTGTTGTTTGCCAATTAGACAGTCAGTGCATACTCTCCCTGGGGCTGCAAGTAATGGCAGTCCTTCAACCATCTTCTTGGAATGCAATATTCTTAATCCCTTGTAATTAAGATGTGCAAACCTATTATGCCACAATTGTGCTCTTTCTTCCTCACTGCTACCAAAGAAGACAACTGGTTCTGTGAGAGTATTTCAGCAGCAATGGTAAACATTCTGTTCGAGGTCATGGTTGTCTCTATAATTAGACCTCTGGTAGGATGAAACAACTTACATACATTGTTTTGAATAAGTATATCTAAGCCCTTTTCTTGTAATTGACCCATACTTAACAAATTTGTTTTTAGCTCATGAATAAAGTAAACACTGTCAATCTTTTACATCACCCCAACAATATTCAACTTAACACATCCCTTTCCCATCACTACCTTTTTCGAATTGTTCCCTAATTTAACTGAATGTCTAAACCCTTCATCTAACTGTGTAAACCACATTTTGTTCCCACTCATATGACTGCTATAACCTGAGTCCAAGAACCATACCTGTTTTCTGGTTGACTCATTCAGTTCTTCGTATGACATGAGCAGCATGTCATAATTGATTGTCATGTGTTCTTCTGCAGCATCCCTGGTCTCATCCAATTCTATGTATGATAGAAGCAACATGTCTTCTTCTTCTGTAATTTCGACATAATTGGTTGTTTTTTCCCAACTAGGACATTCATAAGCAAAATGTCCTAGTTTATGATAGCGAAAACACTCAATAAGAGCTTTGTTGAGAGGTTGTCTTACTCGACCTCTACCTCTGCCTCTGAATCCACCACGACCCTTAATTCTGCTCATAAATCGATCATCTCCACCAGTGACTTTTAAAACTTGCTCTTCTTCTTTGTGTTCCTTCATCCTTTGCTAGTGCACAAGCAAGCTACTCTGAAGTTCATCAATGGTCATGACAACAAGATTATTTGATTCTTCAATGGAGCATACAACATAATTAAATCTTGCTATCATGGACCTCAGAATCTTCTCAATGATCACAGTTTGTTCCATGCATTCACCTTGAGCTTTCATCTTGTTGGCAATAGTAAGAGTCCTACAAAAATAGTCATCAATGCTCTCTCATGCTTTCATACCGAGCAGTTCAAATTCCCTCCTCAAGGCTTGTAATTGAGCCCTTTTCACCTTAGTAGAGCCTTGATACTTTTGCCGCATGGACTCCCATATTCCCTTCGCAGTTTCTCTATTCAAGATTGTCTCCATAATGGTACGATCAATGGCTTGAAAGAGGTAATTTTTCACTTTCAAGTCTTTCAACCTCATCTCTTCTACAACCTTTTGTTGCGTCTCCGTCAGTTCGGTTCCAGCTGCAATTGAAGGAATTCCTGTCTCGATTAAGCTCCAATACTCCTTGGATCGTCGTAGATTTTCCATTAATATGGCCCAATGATCATAATGACCATCAAACCTAGGAATGGCTGGTTGAATAAAATTTCCTTCGGATGCCATGACTGACTATAATCGACCTCTGGGTTGTCTAAAAACTCACTTCTAGGTTGCTCACTGCACTCTTTTGTTTTGATTTTGTAAACTCATGTTGTTGATCTTTCTCACGCTAGTTATTGATCTCTCTCTGCACTGCACTCCTACTTTCACAATAACACTGCAAATTCATATATTGATGATAAAAGCTCTGATACCAATTGTTAGAATAAGAAACCTTTATATTCACGTAAATGCAGAATAATTGCTTACTTTATTCAATGAAATGGTGCTGATATATATTCAGCTGTTTACAACAGAAAGTAGAAAAATATGCAACCCACGTTTGGACTCCTACAAACATGGTTAACTAAACAAAAATGATTCAAAGCTAATCTCCTAAAGACTAGGACGTTTTATTGACTGACTCTACTTCAACAAAAGGTACGTTTTTTCTCAACTTTCTTATCAACTAACCATCTTACCTAAAATCTTAAACTATGAGGTGAGGTTCTAGAATATAATTTATATTATTCTCTAACACACCTTCTCAGGAGAAAACCCTTTGGGCTTGAAACTTGCAAAGACCCATATTATCTTGTGCTTGATTTTTATTAAATAGAATGAGGATGGTGAGATTCGAAGTCGTGATCGTTTGGTCAACAAGGCTCTGTCACCATGTTAAGAAACTATTTTAACTAAAAGCTTAAGTTGTTAAGTGTGTTGAAGAATTTGGTTCCAATTCTGCTACAAAATATATAGAAAATAAGGTTAAGGTAGAGATGATCAAAGGGCTCTCAAAGGAGAACGTGTTAATCTAGAAGGTCATCCATATGACTCTAGAGAGCAACTTTCAGTTATGGATTCAGGTATGCTTCCGCTTTATTGTTTATGTGTTCTTAATAATTCGACATGAATATTTCTATATGTTATGAAATCTAGTCCTAACACTAGATTCTAGAGAAAAAGAGGATGCTCTGCAAGAATCATAGAAGCAAGTTCTCAGAAATAATAGAAAGAAAGACAACAAAGCCAAGATCATCATTTATCAAGGTCTTGATGAAACCACGTCTGAGATTATCGCTTCTGTAGAAAATTTTAAAGAGATATGGGAAGCTCTCCAACAAAAATACAAAGGTCCTGACAGAATCAAGAAAACTGGAAATATATTTAGTGTAAAATGAGGGCTAGAGAGTAATGTTGTAAAATAGATGACTAATGTTGTAGAAAAAAAATGATACCCATGTCCTTTTCTTTTCAGAATATGGTGAAGGGGATAATGTGTGATACTGAGGACAATGATGCAATTTTACAAAACTGGCATTTTGATAATAGACATACTTTCTTGGGTATTTGTCAAAAAAATCATTGTCAGTTTGATACACTTCGCCGAGCCAAGCATTCATCAATGATGATCCTGCATAATCTTTATAATCCTGTTGAGATTAGTAAAGGAGTGAAGAAATTGTGCAGAGAAGAAGAGAGATAGAGAGATCAGAGAGAGAAGGAAATTTTGAATATATTCTGTTGTAATATTTCTGCATACAAACCTTGTGCTACTAACAACTTTATATAATGTGTCAAATACCCTATACCACATTCTAGAATATACTTTCAGTATTCCAGAATATACACTTTAACATCCCCCCTCAATCTATTGCTTTGATAAACCAAGCATGAGATTGCAACAATGAAAACAAAACACATGATTTCTGAATCCTTTTTGACAGAAATCACTATGTAAAAGAAAGATGAGTTTGAATGTGATTGAAAAGAAAAAGAAAAAAACTCAAATGGAAAAGAAGATAGAAGAGAGAGAGAGAGAGAAGACATTTCATTTGTCTATTTCTTGATTGAAATTTCCTTTGTCTACTTTAGTTTTTTTTCTGAAGTTTTTCCTTTGTCTATTTCAGTTTTTGTGAAGTTTTTCATCTTTGAGAAGAGAGGGATGAGAAGAAAGAAATGGGAGGTAAGAGAGGTGATAGAATGGGTTTGAATTTCATTTGTCTACTTCAGTTTTTTTTTCTTCTTAAGTTTTTCATTTGGCTACTTCAGTTTTTTTTTTCATTTACCGATGAATTTCTTAATCTGTGTAAGAATTCATTTTGTAATTCTCAATGATATTGATGATATTTCTTCTTCTTCTTCTTTTTTTTCTTTTTTTTTCCAACAAAATGACACCGTACAATAAACCACACAATAACAACGCATAAAAATAAAAGAAAAGAAAAGCATAAAGGGAAACTAAAAAACCCTAGCACTCCGCCACTTAAGCATTTTGAGGACCCGCATCCACTCCTTCTTTTTGTGCGTGATCTTCTTGGGCTTTGGTGTAGGTCTTCTTCTTTCAACGAAAGCAGCAAATGGAGAGTGGACTCCTTCTGGATGTTGTAGTCAGCGAGCGAGCGACCATCTTTGAGTTGTTTTCCAGCGAAAATGAGACACTGTTGGTCTGGCGGGATGCCCTCCTTGTCTTGAATCTTGGCTTTGACATTGACGATGGTGTCAGTCAGTGTCTTGACGAAGATCTGCATCTTCTTCTTCGCTTCTGTGTTATTAACTTGTATTTTCTCCATCAAGGTTTTCACGAAGATCTGCATCTTCGCTTGTAGATGCAGAGTAGAGAATGGGAAGAGATGGTTTCAACTGGTGGCGTGTATGAGTCTTCACCTCTCCGGCTAGATCTTTCACTTGGATTTCCCTGCTTTTATTTCTCACTTCTCTCTTGTTTTTCTTCGATGAACTTGATAGAGAGAATTGCTGCAGGAACTCTGAAGAATTGAAAAATTGAGTCATGAATTCTCACCCTACTGCTGCTCTATTTGAGTTTTTTTTTTGAGAATTTGAAATGTTTTACTGAGACTGGAGAGGAGAAGAAACAGATGTTGAAGAAGAAGAGTCCTGGCCGTGCGGTTTGCAATTGGAGCGTTTTTGCTAGAACATGAGGGATATTGTAAATGAGGAGCAACAGCGACACAAATCTATATTTTAAAGAAGAACAGAGGAAATCAAAGAGTCTGAAACTATTTTTGAAGGATCAACTATTAATTCGGAGGAAGAGAACGAAAGTAGCAGAAACAGAGGTTCTCCAACTCAAGGACACACGCTGGTTAAAGAGCTGATCGAGCTTTAAAGAAAACATCAAATTCGTAGAAGCAGAAAACTGTAATGAGGTAAACTTACAAGAACAAGAAGTTCTGTGTGTGTGCACTCCTCTTCTGTATGATGGTGCTTGCTCTACTGCTTCTCTGTTTTTTTTTTTTGAATGATCCATTGAAAGATCAATTTGCGGAAGATTGGATCAATTCATGCGCTAGCATAATAGCTCTGATACCATGTTAAGATTAGTAAAAGAGTTAAGAAATTGTGCAGAGAAGAAGAGAGATAGAGAGATGAGAGAGAGAATGAAATTTTGAATATATTATGTTATTATATTTCTGCATACTAACCTTGTGTTACTAACATCTTTATATAATGTGTCAAATACCCTATACTGCATTCTAGAATATACTTTCAGTATTCCAGAATATACACTCTAACAAATCCAACACTGCCAGCAGCTGGGACAGTGTGCAAAATTTGTCACCAGGATACTGATACACTGGAAAGAGATGTCTATAATTAAGTTGAATCAATGCTCTCCAGAAGCTAATTATGGAAATGAGAAAGTAGATGCTCATCAAGAAGCACTTCAGGCATGACCGAAGTGTAGCATTTGGTCCTCTGGGGGCTGTCAACAATGTCAGAAGCTACATGCAGGAATTTGCAAGCAAACAGATTGCTGTGTACCACGCTGCAAGTGGGTAATCAGTTTCCATTTCAGTATCAGTTCCTAATGTTGTGGAGAATAAACTTCTACATTGAAAGCTACGATTGTATAATAGCTTATACATTTCGTTCGGATTGCCTATAAGCTGTTGAGATACCTGAACAATCACCTTCAAAATCTTCAATAATCTACGGTGTTCCTCATTTATCTTCTTACACTAATAACAATTGTTGCAGCGCTTGCCCGTGCAATAATTTCTCTCTCCTTACGTTTCCAAATCTACTGTTCATTCTGGTAAATCAAGAATGTTTCAACAGTCAATAGATACTGGGCAGAAGGTTAACAAAAGAAAAATGGCAGTCAGAGGAGAAACAGTTCATTTCTCTGCCTTTCCGAAGACTTAAATAATTAATATCTTGATAAAGATGTGGGTTGTTGGAGCAGGGCATTGAAATTTCTACGAAAATCACAAAGTGACGCGTCAAGCACTCCATATCCACCACCTAATCCGAGGGCAAGACATGCATGTATATGTTCAAAGTCAAAATCCACCTCCTGTAAGTTTCTACAGATGTTGATTAGTCAATGTTTCTTGCACAGACAATTAGCTGCATACCGTGACAATAAAATAATAATAACAAGTGGCGTAGTATGAATTCAGTGATATAGCATTATTTATCAAAACTCTGTTGTTGCAGTCATTTTAATATTGAGCCTCCCTCCCTCGCAGGATTATATTAATAAACACAACAACTCGACCCTAAACAAATAATTGAAGATTGAATACCCCCACTGTTTTCTATTTTGAATACCAATTCAATTCAAAAACCTACTTGGATTCCTCCATTGTAATAGATAGAGATTTTTCTTGTTACCTATACTGCACAAGACAGTAAGTAGTGTTGCAGTCATGATTTCGTGAAGAGTATTTATCAAGATATTCGTTATAGATTGTATAAAACTGGAATGTTAACCAGTTTGACGTTGCGTTTCAAAAGTATTTTTGAATAAAATTAAAAAAAAATATTTTTTTTTTATTTTGAATTATTTTTAAATATTTTTAGATTATTTTTATGTGCTGATATCAAAAATAATTTTTAACAATTAAAAGAGTATATAAACCGCACTCTACCAGCAGTAAGCAGTGACGATATGTCTGCTTTTTTAGTCATTGGCCGTTGTAATATGTTTTCTTGAATGCTGATTTATGCTTTGTAGTGGGGTGAGCTCATTCTTGTTTCTTTCTACTAAATTAGTGTATAGAGCTGGGCAGCAAGTCAAGTCAATACTAGTAAAAAAATGTTTACGTCCAAATTTGATCTCCTACCGAAACTTGGTGCCCAAGCTAGCGAGAAGTAACTATAAAATGGCTTTTCATTGCAGCAGTCCTTACGTCCTGAGCTCATCAAAACAATGGCAAAAGTGAAGCTATATGGTTTTTGGCCGAGCCTTTTTAGTTACAGAATCATATGGGCTCTGAAATTAAAAGGCGTGGAGTACGAATACATAGAAGAAGACCTCTCTAACAAGAGTGAACCGCTGTTGAAGTACAACCCAGTTTACAAGAAGATCCCAGTTCTTGTTCATGGTGACAAACCCATTGCGGAGTCTCTTGTTATTCTTGAATACATCGAGGAAACATGGCCTGAGAATCCATTGCTCCCCAAGGACCCTTATGAGAGAGCCATGGCTCGATTCTGGATCCATGGAGGTAATACGGTGAGGTTGTCGGTCTTATTACAAGTCTCATCGTTTATTTTTCGTTCAACTGTTTTATTATATTAAAAAAATAATCAAACTCTTTGGTTATCCAGGGTGCTGCCTTCAGTGCATTCTACCGAGGTAGCGGAGAAGAGCTCGAGAAGGCAGCTACAGAGTTGCTGGAGGGCCTGAAAATCTTGGAAGAGCAAGGTCTTGGAGATAAGAGGTTTTTTGGTGGAGAGAGTATAAATCTCGTAGACATCTCATATGGAGGGTTGGGTTATTGGTTTGCAGCCTTGGAAGAAGCAAAAGGTGTAAAAGTGCTGGAACCACGAACTTTGCCTCGGCTGCATGCCTGGGCTAAGAATTTCGTTGAGCTTCCCGTGGTTAAGGAAAACATTCCTGCCTATGATAAGATGCTGGCCTATGTGACTGACTCCATGAAGAAGCTAGCCAGGAACTAGCCTTTTAATGCTTTCGAATCCCAGTTCCATGCTTGTCTTGTCTCGTCTTGCCTTTCTTTCTCATGCATGGTTTCTGTTTCGCGCGGGCGAGCGCAGACCTTGTATTTCTCAATTTGTCAGTTTTGTTTCGGGTGTTTCTTTTTAATTAAAATGGATGGAATGTTTTGATTTGGTATACAATTGTTTAAACTAATTAATTAGTTTATATATATATATATATATATATATATGAATAGCCCAAAGTCCTAGCTCTGTAGAGCCCAGATAAGGAGGCCGGTTGCGAGAGTGGCCCCAAAACTTTGATGGGTATCCTGCCCTGCTAGTTGAAGAATATGGGTGGGATTAATGATTTAATTTAAAACCGATAACAGACCGATTAATTGACTTGGGCAAGATGCTTGGCACTCTCCCATCTACTTACTTAAAATGGGTTTCCAAGAATCTTCGTGCTGGTGACTATGAGCATTGGGCTAAGTTAGCTGACCAGGTGCTCCAAGACCCTGTTTACAAGGACAGGTTGGGGTGGGAATTTGCCGATACTGTCCTAAATGGAAACAATAGTAGTAGTATCAGCGGTTCCTCTTCTTTGTCATGAAATGATGATGGTGATGGTGATGGTGATAGTGCAGTGTAATAATGATTGTTGGAGATTAGTGAGAGGTTTGGCTGGGACAACGAATTGAATTTGAGGCAGGGTAAAACGATTTGGGGGTGCCGGGGTGGGGAGCTTTTAAGTTTCAATTTAATTCATTTATGTTTTTTTAAAGCCGAAACGGCATAAACAGTATGATACCGACGCATTTCGGCCGAAAATTTATAATGGACTAAAATTTTAACCGGGGTAAAAACGATACCGTTTTATAACTAGTATGAAATATTTCGGCCATTTCAGCCGAGACGAAACGAAACCGATAACTATGGTATTTCTTGGTCATGACATGCTAATCATAATGGTGATGTAGCTACAATCTTTATCTAAGCCAGTTTCTCAATAAAGAATTATACACAATCTGTGATCAGTTCATCACACAGGATCCTTTGAGATCCACCTATAAATGGGTAAAGTGAAGCTGCACGGGCATGGAGTAGCCCATATAGTTGGATAGTGATTTGGTGGAACCAAGTACTTTGCCTCTCTTACATGCCTGTATTTAGCATTTTATGTTATATACGGTTTATATAATCGAATGCTAAATACATGTAGTAGCAAAAATTTAGCAAAAATTTAGATTATAAATACTTCTATTCATTTTTGTTCAAGCTTAAAAAAAGTTCTCAATGCAGCAGCAACATAGTTTCAAAATAATAGAAAATTTTCTGAGAGAAACCTTCTGATCTATGTCTATTTGTAGTCATAGATGGAGTACAAAGATTATTATTTATAGGTAGATCAAGGATCCCTTTCATCAATATATTAGCTAACTTTCTCCTCCCATCAAAGAAAAAATTAGACAATTATCCCCATGATCAATCTCCATGATCATGGGTTTGAATTAAAAAAAACATGAGTGTGTCATCAGGAACATAATGATAATTTCTCACATTTTAAAGAAATTCCAGTGAGAAAAGAGAATCGTGAGAGACTAGTGGTGATATTAGACACTCAAGGAAGATGTTTCTCTCGGACTGACCTTCAAAATCTTCAATAATCTAATGTGTTCTTATTTATCTTCTTACACTAATAACAATTGTTGCAGCACATGCCTGTGCAATATTTTCTCTCTCTTACATTTCAAAATCTACGGTTCATTTTAGTAGATTAAGAGATTGTTTGGCACAACCGTTGCTATTGTGGTTGAGACTGAAAAAAACCAGGTTTATAAAGAGCGCTATTAGCTGTGGTTCGTAACTGAAATTTGTGTTTGGTTAAAACTGTGGTTGATGTTGAGTTTAATGAAAGACAATTTTGTGTGTTTTGTTACCATGTTTTTCATATTGCTGTCAACATGTAAAATTAATTAAAAATACACATGTATACACACACATACATATGTACACATATATAAATATTTTGTTGGAATAATTTTGTATATTTATTAATAATTATTATAACAAAATAATTGAAATAATCAAACTACATGCAATTCCATCACGAACTAAATCCATATATGAACGCGTCTGCGATTACTGACTATTTGATCGAGGAACAACATCTGATAAAATATCTTCAGGAATAAAATTAAGATTGTGATCATATTTAACAAAAATAATATCACATTGTGATCATCTTCTAATAAATTAAATAATAACTTTTTGCAAATTAAATTAAATATTTTATTTTATCATCAATATTTTATACGATTTATTCCGTTTTATTATTATTATTATTTAAAATAAAAATGAAAAAACCATGAGATGGATGAAAATGATCATTATCCTGTCTTGTCCTTATGTGTTCTCCTCCAATCCCTTTTCACCCGTCTCAAGCCCACTAACAAGCACAACCATGCAAAAGAAAACAAATTTAGTTTATTAAAAGTAAAAAATAAATAAAACCCAGTTACGGTCAGCTGTGATGCAAATATTACACAGGCACAAAACGGTGTGTTGCACCTTTCATTCATGTTGTGAATATTTAGCCAAAATGTTGTGAACAATGAACATATTTACTGTTCACCGCCTATAACGAGAGGATCAACGGCATATATCGACGGGTAGAGGAGGCCGAGGTGGTTCTTCCTATGGTGTCATCGGAAATGATGCTGTGTGGTGGCCGGTATGAGCCTCGAATTGCAACTCTGCAGCTGCCGCTGGGTTTGTTCCATCGCCCTTGGCCACCTACTACTAGTGCTTCTGAGGGGAGCCAGATATATAAAACCATTGAGTATTTCTGGTTGGTTGGACGTGTGATGGCCAAAGCTCTTCAAGGTAGACGACTTTTGGACTTGCCACTTTCAATGGCATTTTAAAAATTAGTGTATAGAGCTGGGCAGGCGGAAGTCAAGTCAATACTAGTAAACAAAGTTTTGCGTCCAAATTCTCCTACCGAAACTTGGTGCCCAAGCTAGCGAGAAGTAACTATAAAATGGCTTTTCATTTCAGCAGTCCTTGCATCCTGACCTCATCAAAACAATGGCAGAATCATATGGGCTCTGAAATTAAAAGGCGTGGAGTACGAATACATAGAAGAAGACCTCTCTAACAAGAGCGAATCACTCTTGAAGTACAACCCAGTTTACAAGAAGATCCCAGTTCTTGTTCATGGTGACAAACCCATTGCAGAGTCTCTTGTTATTCTTGAATACATCGAGGAAACATGGCATGAGAATCCAGTGCTCCCCAAGGACCCTTATGAGAGAGCCATGGCTCGATTCTGGATCGAGTATGGAGTTAATATGGTGAGGGAAACTCAATTTCTAGAAATCGTACCTTGTGCGAGTAAAATCTCGGTTATTGTCCTGATTCGAACTCAAGATCTACTGTGCAGATCTAAGTGCTTCTGGGGACTCATTACAAGTCTCACCGTATAATATTTTTCATTCAACTCTTTGGTTATCTACGGTGCTGCCTTCAATGCATTCAACCGAGGTAGCGGAGAAGATCAGCTCGAGAAGGCAGCTAAAGAATTGTTGGAGAGCTTGAAAATCTTAGAAGAACAAGGTCTTGGAGATAAGAAGTTTTTTGGTGGCGAAAGTAAAAACCTCGTAGACATCTCATATCTAGCGTTGGGTTATTGGTTTCCAGCCTTGGAAGAAGCAAAAGGTGTAAAAGTGCTGGAACCACGCACTTTGCCTCGGTTGCATGCCTGGGCTAAGAATTTCGTTGAACATCCCGTGGTTAAAGAAAACATTCCTGCCTATGATAAGATGCTGGCCTATACGATGAAGAGACTAGCCAGGAACTAGCCTTTCTTTGTCATGTATTTCTTGTTGACATGCTAATAATAATGATGGTGATGTAGCTGCTATTGCTTGATGTAAATGTTCTTGTGTTTAAAAATTATTGGTTCATCCACTAATTAATAATGGCCCCATCTAATTTGATTTCTTGTATTACTGTGATGGGTCAGTTTCTAATGTAAAGTTAAGTTGTGATTAATGGGAATTCCCAAGGAAAAGGAAAGTTGTCAAGAGAAGGGTCTTTCAGCCATGTATATATATATATATATATAAACAATGACAAAGTTTTCTGTAACTGAAACAGCACAAACAAATACTACTAACACATTTCGGCTGGTATTTGGCCAAAACATCCGAAATGTATCGAAATTTAAATCGAGATAAAAACGACGTCATTTTATTTTATTTTTTTAACTAGTACAAAATATTTCGGCCGTTTCAGCCGAAACAAAACTGACAACTATGTGCTCCATAGATTCAGTTTCACAACATCTTGCAAACTGTTCATAGCAAGACGGTTCCTCGTCTGATGGAAATACAAAAGATTTTGATTTCATATGTGGAAGAACCTTCAATCGCAAAGTAAATACAAAAATATATGGATAACACAGCAACTACATTACAATTACGTATTATTGTCAGACAGTTTCTTCTTCCGTGAAGGGTTGCCTTCTAACATGGTACGGATAGTTGATCAAAATCAATTCCAATTTATTATTTCGAAATGAACAGGCCTGAAGGAAAAACTGAAGGAAAAAAGTTATAGCCTGCACTGCCAATATCCAAAGAAACACAAAAAATATTCACTAAAGCAGGAAATCAAAATTCTAAACAGTGTTTGATAAGAACCTCTACACAAAAAAAAAGAATTACAAACAGTTCTAATGGCTTCTTGTCCTGGCCCTGAAGATCAGCAGCGTCGAATGCCAAGTGATTTGTGGTGGTTTCTGGTGTATACTTCAATCCAGCTACTTTTCTGGCACTCACGATTTTCTGTCAGCTCTGCTACTTTCTGCTGCAGGCGCGTTCTTAAGATGGGAAGTGCGCGCTGAGGATCGTTATGGAATATGTCAAGAACCTCAACTCCGTGGTCACCATATAAACGTTCGATACACCTCTCAAAGATTATTGCACTCCCATTTATCTCTTCATTTTCGCAGGTGACTCCTCCCAGATTCTTGGCATATGTCTCAGCTGATTTAAACCATTCCAATAACATGTCCACCTCAAATTGTTCATCTTCACATTCAAACAGGTTGTTTTCATACTGATTTATACGCCTGTGCTTGAAGGAGTTGCCCCGGAGTTCTGAAGACACAGATATCACCTCATCATTCAGAACCTGAGATTCATGTCTCTTCTTAGTGTTCCTGTTTTCTTCAGGGAGGATTCGATATCCAGGAGTGACTTCCAGCGCACCTAAACTCTCACAATTCTTCAAGAATTGAAGGAACTCGCCCATCAGATCAGGATAATTTCCTATCAAGATGGAAACCATGTCTTCTAGCTCTGCCTTTTCAACTTTTCCCCTGCTGTAAGCGAAGAAAAGCTTTAAGAATTTCATGTACCTCACCTCACAAGAAAGGCTCCTCCTGACCTTCTCTAAGAAGCTAACTCCTTCTCTAATCTGTTCTGAAATACTGTCAGGTCCATTTGCCCCGACAGATTTTCTTTCCTGATGGCGAACTTTCCTGTTTTCAGGAGCCCTTCTCTGCAGCTCATCTACCCTACTGTTGTTGAGGTCTGAAGATTGCAAATCTGGAAGACGATAAGACAATGGTTTTGCTTCAGTAATTCCCATAAATTTAAGAAACTCCTCTTGCAAATCAGGATGGCCTTCGGTAAGGCTGAGACCAGAATCGCAGACATCATCCCAGTTCCTAGACCCTTCTTTATAAAACCTGAAAATTTTCAAGAATTCCTCATATTCGTCCTCACAAAGCTTGATCCTCAACTTGTTTACAAAATCCATAGCCTCTCGGAATCTGTTTCTCTTACTTTCCGTGTCTGCAACTGTATCGTCCTTCTCCTCATCATCAAGGATACAGCCACTTTCTTCAGACCCGTCTGCCCTAACAATCTGTGTTTCACGAACTTCAATATTTTCAGGACCGCTTTTCTCTTGTTCAGCAACCCCGCCGCTGGTGAGGTCTGCAGATTGCAAATCTGGAAGATGATAGGCCAAAGGTTTTGCTTCAAAAAGTGGCATACATTTAAGAACGTCATCAAACAAGTCAGGATGGCCTTCCTTAAACAAGCTCAAACCATCCATGAATTCCTCAGAACCATCCTCGCCGCATGCGATCCTCGACTTGTTCAGAAAATCCATAGCGTCCTGAAACCCGGTTTTCTTACCCTCCCCAGTCTCCTCCTCCACATCGTCAAGGCTGATTTGATGGCAAGACGGCATTAATGAGTTGTACCCATCAATCAGGTCATTACAGCCTCCGAGAATTGCCTTCATTCTTCCTTGGAAATCTGGAGGAGCATCTACTCGCCGCCCTAACACCACACCATCAGGCTCAGCTTCTGAAATTATGGCATCTTCCGCGATCCTGATGAGTTTTCGGATTTTTTTCTCAGGCTGGTCATGTTGAAACCGGGCTTTCACTTTCTTGACATAGTTTAGGAAAGGGTCAACTTCTTGCGGAGGTTGCTGAGAGAAGATGAAACGGATATCATCTTCACTGTAATCTCTGTATCTCCTCATCCTTCTAGGGTTTCAGAGAGGAAGAGAAATAAAACAACTTAACAGTTCTTGGTGAAAGAATTTATACAGTGATCGCTCCTTTTCCTTAACGTTTTAGGATGGATATTACAGGTATTATTTGAATAAAATCCTAGCAGAGGCAGGATAAGTAAAAGCTAGACACCAATTCTAATATGAGATTACCATTAGATAAGAAGATTTAGCTGTAGATTTTATCATTAGCGGTAGTCTTTTAGTTTAGTTAAAACAGGTTTAATTTTCAAATTTATGTTTATCCGATTATCTCTCTAAGTTGTTAAATTTATGTTTATCCGATTATCTCTCAAGTTGTTGAGAGTTTTATGTTTTTCAATTCATTATCATTATAAACCTATATAGAATATTTGAATTCAATAACATTAAGTGATTGCCCAAAATTTATTTCTTCATCTGTTTTTCATTCTCTTCCAAATCCAGATATCCAGATTTTAATGTGAACAATAACTGTTTTAAACAATTAGTGTACAGATTTGAGAATTTTCAACAACCATGACCAACTCAATAACCGAATTGATTGGCTGGCAAGCACAAACTTAGTTAAAAATCCCTTTGTTGTTCTTTCCAATCAGGGATCATCATCTCTAGGTTTTGCCACTGTTATCATTCAGATTCCTCATTGAAGATGCGATTTCTTGGCAATTTCGAAAAAATTAAACTTTATTTATAATCAACCGTGTCTAAAAATAAATTTTTGTTTTAATTTATTTTTTTTTCATTTTGATATATTAATGTCAAAAATAATCTCTTTTAAAAAATAACAAATATTATTTTAATGTATTGTTTAGTGAAAAACAATCATTACCTTTAAACAATGAATAAAAATACAGTAAAAAAAAAAACATGTGTAAAAGTAATAATAAAATCATCATAAATAACAAAAAAAAATGTGTCATTTCCCTTTTAATGTGTTCGATAGCTTGGTAGAACAATAGAACTTTGTGTGATCACACCTCTTTCTAAGGATGAGATTCAGCTTGCATCATCAACAAGGATGAATATACTTAAAAACACTTTATTAATTAAGGATGTTGGACCCCTAAATGCTTTGTTTTCTTTTTTGGTATAAATCACGCACTATCCTAGACATTGACCCAGAGTTATACACGTTTGTACTGGGTGGGCATGAAGAGCTGAAAGTGCTCCCCAAATGGCCGGTTTCATACAAGAAGAGAGATTGAATCTCTGATCTCTCTTAAGGGACGAGAGTGCCCTCGCCACTCATGCCAGGACCCCTTGGGACCAAATAAGAACTCTTAATGTGGACTAAAAATCATGAAAATAAATTCAAAATAAAGAAAGAGTTGATTTATAAAAATGTGTTGTATATAAAATAAGAATACAAATATATAGAGAGAGGGCTTAAAGATCAAGCTAATCTCATCAACTAGATGCTCCCTCTATTAGGCTATAATATCTTTCTTTTTTTGATTTCTAGGAAACCATACCTCTCGAAAAGTGTACTTTGTGGATCCAGATGAGCGAATAAAATCCCGACTGTCTCGGTTTCTTACAAGAGGTGCACATAATATCTTAACAAGGAAACCATACCTTTCGAACTCGAGACTTGTTGTGCAGATCTCAAGTTTTTTGTCATCACATCACATCCCTTGAGATTAGACTATAATATCTTAACAAGGAGTATGTCTATAAAGTTTTGAACTAGTATTGGATGGAAAACTATGCTAAAATCCATTTGCATACCCTATAGAGGTTGAAGAATTGCATGCTAGACATAACTCAGAATATTTTGTCTCCCACCATCTCAATAAAAGTTGTCAAACCCTTCAAAAACACTTGAAATCCCTCAAGAGAATCCATTAAAGACCCCACCTTTACATGGAAATGTTTGTTATCTTCCTTAGTAACATCATGCTCAACTTGACTTAGCTTGTACATTAACATGAGTACTATAATTGAGTTTAGTAGGTTGTCCCAATTGGGCTCAAATTTTATTTTCTGAATTATAAGTTTGTTATACTAACTCAAATTGATTCAAGCTATGTTTTTTTTTCTGTTTTATTTAATTTGACCCTTTTATATTTAATGGGCTAAGAATTGAGTTAGAACATTTATCTTATTTTATAAAAATATATTTTCCCAAGTTAGCAATGCCATTTTTTTAATTAATTTGACTCCTTTATTGTCATTGTCTATTTTTTATCATTTGATTAAATTAAAACTAACTTATTTGATTTAGTCTAATCAATAACTCATGAGTAGTTGCTAATGGCTTTCAAATTGATGATAAGATTCTAAAGCTGACATCCCATATTGATACGTTTAAATATTTATATTAGTGAAGATTCTGTTTGGATTATAACAAGTGACGACCACCATTTTGTCGAAACAACACGTTTTTTATGTATAAAAAAGTAAGAAATTTCATATTATTTTATTTTAAAATTTATTTATTTATATTTATGCGAATGGATTGGAAGCTGCAAAAATTTATTTACAGATCAATAGAGAATTCTTTCTAGAAACAAGAGATTCATTATTATGAATAAAATCTATCCTTTTAGTTCAAACCCTTGAAGTCATTATAGATTAAAAAAAAAACAGATCAATATTTTTGTTTGTGTAGAGATGGAAGAACGAAAATAGGAAGCCGATTGTCTAGTTAATGTGCTTGGAAGCTTGGCTTTGACTTTCTGCTATTTGATATATCATGCATAACAAAAGAAGCAGACCCATGGTAGCACCAACTGCAAATTGTTACTGCAATTGTAATGTACACAATTGCAGTAACAAACCGTGTACAACACAATAGACCAGGACAATCTATTATTAGGTTGTTATAGAATTTGTTATCAACACTATATATTTAATGTACACAATTGCAGTAACAAACCGTGTACAACACAATAGACCAGGACAATCTATTATTAGGTTGTTATAGAATTTGTTATCAACACTATATATTTAAAAGATGTAAAGTAATGTGAAAAATCAGATTTGATCTCTTAATCTATTATCGTATCAGAGCTCTAATCAATTTTTTTCTCCCTTTTCGTTTCACCTGCTCTACACAACACCATGGCCTCTGATTCTAATTCAGCAACCATCCTTAACACCAATGAATCCCAACCATCGCTGCTCAGCATAAACGTGGCTGCTCAAGCCCCTCTCAAGCTCACCTCCACCAACTACTTATCCTGGAAATTACAGTTCCAAACCTTATTCATTGGCTATGACCTCCTTGGGTATATTGATGGTTCAAAACCATGCCCACCAGCTACCATCACGCACACCTCTGGCATTCTTCCTAACCCAAACCACACTCATTGGATTCGTCAGAATCAACTGCTTATCAATGCAATTATTGGGTCCCTTTCACCAACCATTATACCATTCATAGCTCAAGCCACTACCTCCAATCGAGCCTGACAAATCTTGGCTAACACATACGCAAAACCCTCACGAGGACGCATCAAGAAGATCTAAAACCAGCTAAAAAATCTCACAAAATGCTCCCTAGGCATCACAAAATTTATGCAAATCATCAAAACAAGGGCAAATGAACTTGCTCTCCTCGGTGCTCCTCTTGATGTAGAGGAAATCAGTGACAAAATACTTGATGGCCTTGGGGATGACTATCGTGAACTAGTTCGTGTTGTACAAGCACGAGACTCACCAATCCTTCGAAGAACTTCACGAAAAACTCCTCAATTTTGAGGCTTCTCTACAAACTCTCCCTGTTGAACCCCACCATTTTCCTGCCACCGCAAATCCCACATCTCGCTCAACCACTAGGAACTGGCGTCCTGCCACAGCTCGCCAAAGCACCACCACCTACTGGCGCCCAAATTTCCACCCATCCCATCGTTCTCCGGGAGGACCCTCTTCACGACCTGCCCTATCCCAGGCCAATCGTCCACCTCCTCGACCATACCTTGGTCATTGTCAAATCTGCAGAATACAGGGACACACAGCCTGTCGTTGCCCTTCATTTCGACTGGTGCCAATTCAGCCTACAAACAATTCGTAGGGAACACCATGGTAGCCACAAGCTAACCTTACCACCCATCCCTCCACCATGCCTTCTTGGCTCTTGGACATTGGCGCCTCCCATCACGACAGACTGATGACATCATGATCGGGGATGGTACAACTTTACCCATCACACACACTGGTTCCACATCTCTCAACACTTCTCCTCATAACTTTTCCTTGCACAATGTTCTTTGTGTCCCATCTATGCAGAAAAATCTCATCTCCATTTCCCAATTCTACATATCCAACAATGTTTCAATCGAGTTCTTACCTTTCATTTTTCTTGTTAAGGAGCTTCTTACCAGGAGGATTCAACTCCAAGGACAAGCTAAAGATGGTGTTTATGAATGGCCCTCTCCCTCTCCACCACTGGCTCTCTCCATAATCAAACCAACATCCTTCGCCTGGTATCACCGACCGGGTCACCCAACTTTTCCAATTCTCAAATGCATTGTGTCCTATTTCAATTTAAGTCTTGATTCTCCTTTAAATTCAGCTCACTCGTGTAATTCTTGTCTCAGCAATAAAAGTCACAAGCGTCCCTTTTCCAAATCTACAATTGTCTCCACCACCCCGCTTGAAATTATATTCTCAGATGTCTGGACTTCACCCATATTCTCACATGATGGCTTCAAATACTATGTAATATGCATTGATCATTTCACAAAATATATCTTGCTCTATCCCCTCAAATACAAGTGTAATGTCAAAGAAATTTTTGTAAGATTCAAAGGCATTGTTGAAAAATACTTCAACACCCCCATCAAGACCCTTTACACTGATAATGGTGGCGAATACATCACTCTAACCAATTATCTTTCCATAAATGGTATTTCTCACTTCACAACCCCACCTCACACACCTGAGCACAATGGCTTCTCCGAAAGACGACACCTTCATATAGTTGAAACTGGCTTAGCACTCCTCACACATGCCTCACTACCTCACTCTTACTGGACTCATGTCTTTTCAACGACAGTATACCTCATCAACAGAATGCCCACACCCACCTTACAATTCCTATCACCTTACCAAAAAAAATTCTCCTCAACCCCAAATTACTCGAAAGTACGAGTTTTCTGGTGTTTATGCTCCCCCTGGCTCCGACCTTACACCTCTCACAAAATTGAATCCTGTTCCAAACCATGTGTATTTCTCGGGTATTCAGTCACACAGAGTGCCTACTATTGTCTTGATCCCGCTACTTCTAAAATCTATACCTCCCGACATGTCAATTTTGTTGAAACCCAGTTTCCCTTCTCATCCCTATCTAAACCATCAACCCCCCTACACAACCCAACCCAGTCAAACCATGGATGCCAGTCCCGACCCACATTCATACACCTACCTTTCATTCCACAACTGATCCATCTTCTTTTGACACTACTCAGGAACAAACCTACTTATTTATCAGTACACACACAGCCCCATGCACCCACACTGCAAATATCAGCTCCCGCCAACTTCACACAGGAAAATCCTGTCACTTTAAACCATCCATCACCCATGTCCTACTCCTCAAACACAAGCCCCATACCTGATACAACACCAGAAAACCCCACACTGCCAACTCATCGCATGGTCACTCGAGCCAAGAACAATATTCATAAACCCATCACCAAACTGAACCTCCATACTCAGCTCAATTGTGGCTAAGGCATTACTAGATCCTCGATGGCGTCAAGCCATGTCCGATGAATGTGATGCCTTAGTCAGAAATGGGACATGGGACCTTGTACCACCTGCTGCCACACAGAACATTGTTGGCTACAAATGGATTTTTCGGGAACACTGATGGCTCAATTAATAGGTTCAAAGCACGACTTGTTGCGAAAGGATTTCATCAACGTCCTGGTGTGGACTATCTGGACACGTTTAGTCATATTGTTAAAACAACAACAATGCGTGCGGTCCTCAGCTTAGCCGTATCTCAAGGATGGGCTTTGTGTCAGCTTGATGTGAACAAAGCCTTCCTTCAAGGCCATCTCAACGAGACAGTTCATATGCAACAACCACCGGGTTTCTTTGATCGAGAGCATTATGGGATCACTACTGCCAATTGATGCTAAATCACCAAGATTTGCACAACTATACATCTTTGACATAGACAATGAAATTGCTAATCGACTACACCCATTTAATAATGATGGTTGTCAATCATCTTTAGATGAAGATGTTGTCCAAAAACTTATTACCATGCTTGATTCTTCTAATGAATTAGTCAAATTGTTTTGTCAAGTTAGACATAGACTTGACGAAGATGGATTCCTGAATTTCAAACTTTGTTTGATTGGGAAAAGAGATGGTAAATCAAAGGAGTATGATGATCCTACCTCTAATGATGTATGCGGTTTAATTGTGGGGGATATTGGAAAATCACAAACTAATAGAGATATTATTATTGAAAGCTATTCTAGGAATCTCCGCAGGATCTCTAAATTGCATGTGAAATTTATGTCTCTTTAGAATCCACTCTTATTTCCTTATGGTGAAGATGGCTATCATACTGAGATTTTGTTCACAAATCAAGAGCATTATGCTCTTGCAAAATGTCAAAAAGTAACAATGAGAGCATATTATGCTTATGTCATTCAAGAAAGATTAGGGGATGGTAGTACTCTTACCAAAGGTGGAAGACTTTATCAACAATTTTTGGTTGATGCATTTATGAATGTTGAGCAAGAGCGTCTAGATTTCATTTGTTCAAACCAATAGAATCTTATCACTGAATCTTATAAAGGCATCCAAGAGGCTATTTTAAGAGGAGATGTTAATGGTTCAAGTGCTGGAAAAATCATCCTCCCATCTTCTTTAACTGGAAGCCCTCGATACATGATGAACAATTATCATGATGCAATGGCTATATGTTGTTATTATGGTAACCCTAACCTTTTTATAACATTCACTTGCAATGTCAATTGCCAGAAATTCAAAGGGAGATTAAAAAAATGCTGAAATTATAAAGCTGAAGACAAACCTGACATAATTGCAAGGGTTTTTTTATACAAACTTAATGATATGATTTCATTTATTAAATCTAGAAAAGCCCTTTGGAAAAACAATTGTTGGTATTTTTCTATGCTTATTGTTTTCCTTTTTTAGTGTTCATTCAATACAATATTTTTAAAATTAATTTTCCCCTTTTGTAGATGTTTGTGCTATTGAATTAAAAAGAGGCTTGCCCCATACTCATTTATTGATATGGATTGCTTCCAAATACAAATTTCGATTGCCTGAGGATGTTGATTCAGTTATTTCAGCTGAATTGCCAGACAAAGTAGATGATCCTCATTGTTATGGAATTGTTTGCTATTTTATGTTGCATGGACCAAGCGGGATTGCTAGCCCAAAAGCCCAGTGTATGAAGGGAAATAAATGCCCTAAACATTTCCCTAAAAAAATTAAAAGAATCGACAGTGTTTGGTGAGAATGGATTTGTGTTTTACAAGCGATGAAATTTTCCTGGCTCATTTGTTCTTAAAAATGGCATTGCTCTCTCTAATTCCTATGTTGTCCCATACAATAGAGAACTTTTAATCCGTTATAATGCTCATGTGAATGTTGAGATTTGTTGTCAATCAATGCTCATAAAATATCTTTTCAAGTATGTTAGAGAGGGATCTGATAGGTGTCGAGTTGTTGTTCAAGATCAGAGAAACGATGAGATTCAGGCTTATCTTAATTGTAGATTTATTTGTCCTTATGAAACTGTATGGTGACTCTTGCAATTTCCCATTAATTCAAGAAACCTAGTGGTTGAAAGACTTCAAATACATTTGTCGCTGCAGCATTCTATTGTTTTCTTTTGGAAATCAAAACTTATCTTTTATTTAGAAAAAAACAAACCTCAATAAGACAATGCTCAAAGAATGTTTTGATCGAAAAAAGGAAGATGTTGAGGCAACACAGTTATATTGCTCGCAGTTTCTGAACAAATATGTTTGGGATGCTAAGTAGAAAGAATGGATGTGTAGAACAAGAGGTTTTTCTCTTGGACATATAAAATATGTGCATTCTGCTGCTGGGGAACTATATTTCTTAAAGATGTTGAATCATGTTAAAGGAGCTACAAGCTTTGAATATCTTCGTTGTATCTCTGGTGTTGTTATCCACCTTTTCAACTTGCGTACAAAGCATTTAGTCTCCTTGGGGATGGAAAAGAATGGGCTGAAGCTTTTTCGAGGCTTCTGTTGGTCACCTCGGTTTGGCCATCTGTCTGGGGGTGGAAAGCGCTAGAGAACATCAACTTTGTTCCCATTTTAGCTCACAAGGTCTTCCAAAAATAGCTGACAAACTTTACATCTTGGTCTAAAACTATGGACATTGGGATGCCATGCAAGCGAACTACTTCGCGAACAAATAAAGTTGCCACTTTGGATGCATCAAACGTTTTATGGCAGGGAATAAAATGGGCCATCTTGGAGAAACGATCCACTACTACCATGACGGAATCATTTTGTCGACTAGTTTTTGGCAGCCCAAGTACAAAATCCATGCTAACATGCTGCCATGGTTTGTCAAGGATGGGTAGGGGCGTATACAACCCTACTGGTTGCTTGGTCCCTTTATTAACTTGATAAATCCTGCATCTGTCAACTACGGTGTGCACATCCCTTCTTAGCTTTGGCCAATAAAAAAGATCAGCCACAATTGCAAAAGTCTTGTCATATCCGAAATGTCCACAAGCCTCCACCATGTAATTCAAAAATCAAAAACTCCCGAAAGGACCCGCGTGGTATGCAGAGGCATGATTTGAAGAACAATAACCCATCACACAACATGTAATCTTCTTGGTGTTGTGCGTTTGGACTGGACAATTCATTCCATAACCTGCCAAAATCCTCATCATCAGAATATTCATTCTTCATGCTATCAAACTCAGTGACTGTCACTGAGGTAATGTTCAGCAGATGAGGCCTCCTGCTCAAAGCGTCTCCCACTTTGTTTTCTGTTCTTGCTTTGTGTTTAATCAGGAAATCGAATTGCTGCACGTAGTCCATCCAACGGGCATGCCGTGCATTCAATTTAGACTGCGAGTTGAGGTGCTTTAGGGAATCATGGTCGGTGTAGAGAATGAATTCCCTATGGATTAAGTAAGGCCTCCAATGCTTCAATGTTTGCATTAATGCATAGAATTCCATGTCATAAGCTGAATACTGTCAACGCGTCTCATTAAGCTTCTCACTAAAGAAGGCAATGGGGTGACCTTCTTGGCTTAAAACGCCTCCGATTCCTACATGGGATGCATCACATGCTACCTCAAAGATTTTCGAAAAATCTAGTAACCTAAGTACTGGTGCTTCCCCCATCTTCTTCTTGATCTCCCGAAAAGCCTTGTCTGCTGCAGTACCCCATATGAAATTTTTTCCCTTGAGACATTCAGTGATTGGGTCCATGATAGTACAGAAATGCCATATGAATCGCCGATAGAAGGTAGCCAAACCATGGAAACTTTTGACTTCAGAAACACTTGTGGGCGTAGGCCATGTTTGAACCGCCTGAACCTTCACAGGGTCAGCCTTGACACCTTGGCTGGAAATGATAAATCCCAAGAAGTTGACACTCTCCTTCATAAATGAGCACTTTTTTTATTGATGAAAAGCCTCTCTGCTCGTAACACAGCCAACACCTGCTCAATGTGGCTAATATGGTCCTGCACACTTCGTCTGAAAATCAAAATATCGTCAAAGTATACAACAATAAATTTTCCCAACAATAATTTGAGTACTTGGGTCATAACGCACATGAAAGTGTTGGGTGGGTGCATTAGTTAATCTGAAAGGCATAACTAACCACTCGAACAAACCATCTTTTGTTTTAAACTTTGTCTTCCACTCATCGCCCAAACGAACTAGAATTTGGTGATACCACTACGAAGATCGATCTTGGTAAAAACAGCAGAATCATATAGTACATCCAGCATATCGTCGAGTTGTGGGATGGGGAATCAGTACTTCACTGTTATCTTGTTAATTGCGTGACAATCCACACACATTCTCTAGCTACCATCTTTCTTTGGTGTCAGTAAAACAAGGACAATGCAGGGACTGAAACTCTCTCGGATAAATCCCTTGTCTAGCAACTCCTGAACTTGTCAACCAAGCTCCTCATTTTCTGTGGGGCTCATCCTGTAGTGTGGAATGTTAGGCAGAGAAGAGCCTGGAATTAAGTCAATAGCGTGTTGAATGTCTCTCATTGGAGGGAGCTGATTTGGTATTTCGGCTGGCATCATATCTTGAAATTCCTTCAACAGTTCAGCTAGCTCAATTGGTGTCTTACTATCTTTCTTACCGGCATCATATCTCTCATGAGCACCATGTTGTCCTCATGCATGACTCGTGTAAATTGACGCGTTGTCAATACTGGCCAAGCCTCCTGTTTCGTCTCAAATTCTAAAATATGCAATGGGTCAAGAACAAATTTGTTTCCCTTAAAGCTGAACGAATATGTGTTCGTATACCCATCATAAAGCCAAGGACGTCCTAACAACATGTGGCATACGGTCATAGGGATTACATCGCACCAAGCCTCATCCACATATGTCTTCCCCAATGAAAATTTAATTAAACAACGATGCTTAACAAGGATTGAGTTAGCATCATTTACCCAACTAATCCGATAGAGGTTGGGGTGCTTCTCCTCCTTTAATCCCAAGCGACTAACAACCGTTTTGGAGATCATGTTCATGCCACTCTCATTGTCAATTATGACGTTTAAAGCACGATCCTTATGTTCCATTCGAGTATGGAAAAAGTTGGTTCTCAGCCACTCAGGATTGGCTTGTACTTCTTTTCTTGTCCCTGTTAATACCTTGTTGATTACGCAGCTAGGTAAATTTGACGCGCCCAGGTGCTCTTTATCATTGTGAACATCATCACTGATATCCTCTGCTCCTGCGTCTTCGGTTTCTTCCATAGCCAACAGTTCCTTTTCACATATAAAGGCTAATTTCTTATCCTTTGTTGGGCACACCACTGCATAATGCCCATAGCCCTTACACTTGTAACATTGAGGTCCTTCGCTGGCAGGTTTTGTTACTCTTAAATTTCCACTACCAAAATTCTTGTTTTGGTCCTTCTGTACTAGTGTTCTCTGGAATGTGTTTGCTGCCAAAATAAATTCAGAGAAATAAAGCAATCCACTAATTAATAAAATTACTAAAATCAGACTTCTTGTAAAGGTAAGATTCCATAATTCCAGCAGCTGTGTTGATGTTGCAATTTCCATATATGTCTTCCTGTAACGGCAGAGTGCCAAGATTCCAACAGCTTATGGTAATGTATCCATCGTATCCATGTTTGACGTGTTGCTTGTCTCCTGTTCTGTCTCAATTGCTTCCTCTCGATCTGCCTACTGATATTGTTATGCATTTGTCTCGATCTGCATCAATTGTCTCCTGATTTGCATCATTCATCCTGGTATATTGATGATGAGGGCATTGAATACATAGTTGCTCAAATCTTTCCCAATACTCGGAAAGTGGCTCTCCATGAGATTGTCGAATCCCACATATTTCTTTCCTTATATTGGCAACTCGAGATGCTTGGAAAATATTTCTCTCGGAAAATCTTCTTCATAGCATTCCAAGTTCCAATAGATCTTGGGAGAATAGAGAAAAGCCATGTCTTTGTTGTCTCCTTCAAAGAGAAAGGGACAACTTTCAACTTAACTTGTTATTCATCAACTCCATTGGGTTTCATGCCAACACAAAGCATATGGAACTCCGTGAGATGAGTAAGAGGATCTTCTCCTGCAAGACCATTAAATGTTGGTAACAAATGTATAAAACCAGATTTGAGCTCAAGATTTACATTATTGTCAATGTTTATGCACAATGGTTGATTTTCCACATTAGGAGCAGCAAGCTCTTTGAGTGTTTGTTGTCGTGCAATACCCATGGTGTTGAGGCGAGCTTCCTTCTCGCACTTGAATTTGATTAGTAGAACGGGTCACAGGCATAAACTCTTAAGAAAACTCAAAAGAAAGTAACCACACAAGAGATCGAAAACAATGCAAATTGTACGAAATATTATAGTAGAAAACCAAAACTGCCTAAAAACACTAGAACAAAGCGGAATTTGGCCTCAATAGGGTACCTAATTCCACCAAAAACTCTGTTTTGAACAGTACCATGCACAAGTGAACAGTACTGTCGCAAGCAAAAATTTTGTTTCTTTTTTTTTAATCACAGCAAATAAAAATAACAATACAAGCACAACAATCAACTAAAATTACCTCCCCGGCAACGACGCCAAAATTTGTTGCGATGTCGCGGTCGCACAAATTAATTACCCTAACTTAAAATACACAAGATAGTATAGAGCAAGCAAGGGGTCGATCCCACGAGGAAGTTTCAAGTCAGATTTTTATGTTGTACGTTATGTGATTGGGGGGATTTGGTTTGTGATTATCTAAACTATGGTAGCAATTAAACTAGCAAAAAAATCAATTAAAACCGAAACTTATCAAGAAAACAAACCTTGGTTACAATCATACATCCACCTACGGAAATTAGAACCGATCCTTGAAACAAAAATGCAGTTTATGTTATGAAATTTTATTTTTCTTAATGTGATTAATTAACGGATCCGCCATATAACTAATCCTAACCAACAAATAATCAAAATGTCCACATTAATGATTCAATTTAATGGTAGCTTTAAGAACTAGATAATTTCATCAAGATTAACATACAAGTTGTCCGCAACTTGTGTTAATTTATTCATATGTTCTCCTAAGTTCAATAATATAGTTTCGCCACAATTATCAAGCTTAGTTGCCTCACAAGTATATATATCACAACTCCGGTTTTGATATTAAACTTAGCAATAGATTGTTCACAACAATAACTTAGAGTTCACTCTAGCAATCATCAACAACAATAACTTAGAGTTCACTCTAGCAATCATCAACAACAATCATAGGAAATATGCATAGGAAAACAATCATACTCATTCATAACATAAACTGAAAATAGAAGGAAGAATAAATCTCACGGTTCTTGAAATCAAGGTTTTTGTGTCCTTACAACCAAGTAAAAGAGTCTAGCCTTGCATGTTTCTTGAACAACTAAATAAAAAGATGGAAGAACACATGATTTAGGGTTTGGAGGATGAAGATTTTGTGTTTTCTTTTGTGCTGGCCACCACTTCCTTGCTCCTTTTCTCCTTTATATATGCTTAGAAACCCTAATGTCTATTTTACAAAATAGTCCTTCCTTAAATTGGTAGAATTTAATTGTCCCTTGTAAAATTAATATCTCCTTTATATGACATCTTTTGAGCTGCAATTTGGAGTGTTTATAGATATTTGAGTCCGTAATCCACGCCAATTGAGTTTGCATCAATCGGACTTCTGTAGCTAGAGATATTAAAGTTGGAATGGACAAAGGTCGATATCGGCAGATTGCAAGATTTTTCTTTCCATGATTTTCCTTATTTTATTTATTTTTCCTTAGCTTTCCATAATTTTATGGATGTTAGATTTTGAATGTCACTGGAATCACTTCATTTCAATCTCTAGAGCTTCCACTCTGCACAAAACACCGACTGAAGGTCAAATCTGTCAATCACCTCCAATTACTTCCGTTTTGCATCTTTCATCCAAAAATGCCTTCAAAACATAAAATAAAGAATATCAAGCCATTTTATGCATAAAACATATGTAAAACACTATATAAATATGGATAAAATTATCAAATAATATGGTCGCATCATATATCAAGAATGTTTCAACAGTGAATAGATACTCGGCAGAAGGTTAAAAAAGAAAAATGGCGGTCGGAGGAGCAACAATCCCGACTCATCAAAACAATGGCAGAAGTGAAGCTGTATGGTTTTTGGCCGAGGCTTTTTAGCCACAGAATCATATGGGCTCTGAAATTAGAAGGCGTGGAGTACGAATACATAGAAGAAGATCTTTCTAACAAGAGTGAATCGTTGTTGAAGTACAACCCAGTTTACAAGAAGATCCCAGTTCTAGTTCATGGTGACAAACCCATTGCGGAGTCTCTTATCATTCTTGAATACATTGAGGAAACATGGCCTGAGAATCCACTACTCCCCAAGGACCCTTATGAGAGAGCCATGGCTCGATTCTGGATCCAATATGGAGTTAATATGGTGAGGGTGTCGATCTCATTAATTACAAGTCTCTTTTTTTATTTTTGATCCAAGGAAACTCAATTTCTAGAAATCATATACCTTGTGCGTCACGTCCATGTGAACGAGTAAAATCCCGGCTATTGTCCTGACTCGAACTGTTTTTGGGGACTCATTACAAGTCTCATCGATAGTATATTTTTGATTCAACTGTTTTATTATAATAAAAAAATAATCTAACTCTTTGGTTATCTAGGGTGCTGCCTTCAATGCATTCAACCGAGGTAGCGGAGAAGATCAGCTCGAGAAGGCAGCTAAAGACTTGTTGGAGAGCCTGAAAATCTTGGAAGAACAAGGTCTTGGAGATAAGAAGTTTTTTGGTGGTGAAAGTATAAATCTCGTAGACATCTCATACGGAGTGTTGGGTTATTGGTTTCCAGCCTTGGAAGAAGCAAACGGTGTAAAAGTGCTAGAACCATACACTTTGCCTCGGTTGCATGCCTGGGCTAAGAATTTCGTTGAGCTACCCGTGGTTAAAAAAAACATTCCTGCCTATGATAAGATGCTGGCCTATGCGATGAAGAGACTAGCCAGGAACTAGCTTTTTAGCACCCGTTTGGCAATGTGGTGCGTTCCACGATTGCCAAACGGGTTGCATTTTTTTTGTTTGGTTAATACCAAACATCGGTACAAAATGATGGGTCCCACAACATTTTTTCTTCTAAACGACATCTTGAAATAAGCTGGATTGTGATGCTTATCTAACGCCGATTTCTACAATAACGATTTGCGATTCGTTAAAATAGATCTGTTGGTTACACATCTGCACAAAAAATCTCAAACCTTATCTTCTTCTACGCTTCTCCCTTCTGCCTTATCTTCTTCTCCGTCTGCAAGCCTTCTCCTTCTGCCTTCTCCTTCTCTTCTTCTCGTCTGCACAGCCACACCCTCACCCTTCTCCTTCTGCCTTCTCTTCTTCTCGTCTGCTGCAGATGATGATATTGATGGCTCCATTCTACCTGGATTGCCTGATGACGTGGCAAAGTATTGCCTTGCACTTGTTCCTCGCCGCTACCTCCCAGCTATGGGTGCTGTTTGCAAGAAATGGAGGTCATTTCTTAAGACCAAGGAGTTCATCACTGTGCGAATATTAGCTGGCTTGCTTGAAGAATGGCTTTTTGTCCTAACTATGGATTGTTTGGGAGTCAAACATTAGCTGGATAAATAATATTGTTGTGCAAGAATAAAAAATAAACATAATAAAATAGAGACTTTATTGGTTGTTCCTAAAAGTATCTTTAAATAATATATGCATATTATTTTAAGGGTCAAATACATATTTTCCTATTTATATGAATTTTTTTTTATACTTTTCATACAACTTGTTTTTCAACTTGTTTTTTACTTTTCATAAATAAATTATCTTATTTATGTTCTACATAATTGACACTAGTCATTGTTAATTTTATATATAATTGTTTTATTAAAAAAACTATATATAAAAAGAACCTTTCAATATAAAAACTTGTAATAAAACCTTTCTTATTTTTTAATTAAATTTCTTAATTATTTATAATAAATGAAATTTAATAACAATTGTTATTTATTAAAGTATTCACATTAATAGAAATTGTTATTTATTTTTAAATGCATTTTTAAAAGTTATATATGTGTGTGTGTGTGTTTATATATCCATGCCCTTTAAAGTAATTTTACAAGTTAAAAGCAATATGTAAAGTTTGGTAACCAAACACCTAAAACTGCTTTTTTTTCAAACTCCAACTCAACCACAGTTTTAACCAAACACTTCACTGCTTATTTTGCACCACAATAAAAGCACTTTTTTTTAAATTGCTTTTTTTCAACCTCAATCGCAAAAGCAAAAGTAATGTCAAACACACCCTTAATAGTTTCGAATCCCAGTTCCATGCTTGCTCGTCTTTCTTTCTCATGTATTTCTTGTTGACAGGCTAATAATAATAATGGTGATGTAGTTGCTATTGCTTGATGTAAATGTTCTTCTGTTTAAAAATTATTGGTTCATCCACTAATTAAATAATAGCCCCGTCTAATTTGATTTCTTGTATTACTGTGATGGGTCAGTTTCCAATGTAAAGTTAAGTTGTGATTAATGGGAATTCCAAAGTAAAATAGTAGTTATCCTGTACATAAATAAACAAAAAAGACTACCCCAAATATTATGAAAATGTCAATCTATCCCTCGAAAAAAATCTTAAATACTCCTGATTCCAAGGCTAAGTTTGAGGCGTACTAAGAGATAAAATAATAATTACACTATCATAACCCAATTTGTATCTACGACTATAGTGAATCACTGAGCTCTTTTAGTTTTTTGTACTAGCTAAATGCCCGCACTACGTTGCGGGTGGAACAAATAATTTTTACAACTGTTGAGATTAAAATATAATATTTATAAGATTTGTTAGATCAAAATTAAAATATAATATTTATATATACAAACATTAATATAATAAAATAGATTAACATACCCTATTATAACAATAGAAACATCGGAATCTTAACATCTAAAATTATTATTGTTATCACTATCAAACCAATAAACATTATCATGTTATACCGAGAAAAAAAATAAAAAACATAAACAAAAATAGTAAGCAAAAAGAACAATTAAAATATTATTATTATGAAAGAATAAATAAATAAATTAAAGACAAAAGAAATCATAAAAACTTCAACCAAAGATCAAATAAAAAAATATAATAAAAATTATCTTTGTTATTATTGTCAAAACAATAAAAATTATCAAATTATCTTGAGAAAAAATACCCTAAAAGAATTAAATTATTATCATTATTATTAGATTTATTTTATTTTTCTGTTAATAATGAAAGGAAAAAAAAACTAAAACCACAACAAAAGATCAAACAAAAGCAAAAATTATCATTATTATTACTGTCACAACAAAAAAATATATCAAATTATCCCGAGAGAAAAAAACCTACAAACATTAACAAAAGAGTAAGTAAGAAAAAAAATATTATTATTATTATTATTATTTAAATAATGGAAAACAATATATGAAAGATTAAAAAGATCAAAAAAAATATTATGTAGTAATAAAAAGTCATCTGATATAAAAATAAAAATAAAAATAATGAATAAAAAACTAAAAGAAAGTACAAATAAAGAAAAAAACACAAATATCAAATTTCAAATAATCATAGATACAAAACAAAATTTAATAGCTAATGTTTTTTGAAAAAATATCACCTCAACAAATAAAAAAAATTAAAAAAATTAAAAATCAAAATGAAGAGCACGCTTATATATATATAGATAGACAAAAGTAGAGAGATTATTCTTGAAAAAAAAGAAATAAAAGAATTCAACTAAAATATTAAAAGTATAAACCCGAAATGAAAATCAAATATAAATGGATTAAAATCTAAAATTAAAAGAATAAGGGCCAAAATAAAAATTAAATATATTATCAATTTTAATAAAAGAATCAAATTGAAGAAATCAAAACTTTTATATCGTATTTATTGAGTATTGAAACCCAATCCGAAATCAAAAGGACTGAAGTGAAATATTAACATTCAATCAATTTCAATTGGAAGACCCAAATAAACTAAATCAAAACTTATAGAATAAAAATTAGAACAAAAATAAAATTTAAAGTCAAGGGACCTAAGTGAAAAGTAACAAAAAGTTGAGGACTCTCTTACACTTTTATGTGCAGGAGAGAGAAATATGGCCAGCGATTTTAACCGGTCGCTGCTGCGTCCACGAACATTTTTATGCTAAACGCGCTGCCGTGGGAGGAAGCAAACGCAAAGGTGCATCGATAGACTCCTGAATCTCTTAGACGGCCATCGTATGAGTCCACACACACCACCTAAGCAGGGTGTGGTGCGGAAAACCGTCTGACGCGTTTTTATCATGCTTTGACATTCAGCGAAAGAAAAAATAAAAAAAGTCATGCCCTTGTGCCCCAAGTCACTCTTTTTGTCTTAATAGGAGTTAAAATCGCAATTAGCCAATTTCAAATAATAATAAAATAAGCAAAAGACCAGCGGGCCGGACTGGTCCAGTCCGATATGTGTAATGACAACGGAGCCCCTGATTGTGGTGGTGTTTTTTGTCATTTACAGGGGGCAAAATTATTAATACACTATTCATTAACGAGAAAAAAAGACGGACAAACTCGCGCGACACACAGACAAAAAATAGCAAGTCCACAGTGATGGTCTGAGTTTTTTTAGTTTATTGTATAATAATTATCCCACATCAAAAGCACATCAACACCGGTCATAAAGTTTAATTCCTAACCAACATAGAGTTGAAAAATAAAATTATTTTTAAAAAAATACACAAAAATACAACTAGTTAACTTGAGCTAACTCGTTGACCACCATTCGTAAGTCTTGAAACCAAGATAACATAATGGAAAATAAACAAAATATATTATAAAATTTAATTCTCAATTAATGAATATTAAAGGATGAAAAAAAAAACTTAAATCAATCAAATTAACCTTCAATCTATGCTATAAGATATTAAAACACAATCATTGAATGAAAATAAAATAAAAAAGTACTTAAATTAATAGTGTTCTATAATAAAACTCCACTTAATTTAATTTATAATTATTTTTTAGTAAAAATATATAAAAAAATACATTATTTGAATGAGTAACACTTTGTAGACAGTTAATTTTATGACACTAATTCTTTTTGGGAATTCAACACATTTATTATTTTTTAAGAATTCAAAGAATATTTATTGTTGGGTTTAAATATTCTATAAATAGTACCTTACATTCCACATTTTCCATCGTCTATCCGAAACCCAACAGCCACCACTGTGGTATGATTGATTGCCAAATGAACTGCAATGTCAGTCTAATTAACCGGCGATCATCAAGCAAGCGAACATTTACAACCTTCCCCTCAAAATATTGATTATTTATGTCATTCAAGGATACGTTTTGCTTTGACCAGTCCCAAATTTTTCCTTAAGCCATCAATCATGTATTTGCAAGTTAGGCTATTTGGTGCAAATCCAACTTTCAGCATCTGTTCCTGCAGCTCCATGAACTTGGCCACATCACCATCTTCGCAAACAATTCTGACAACTGTACTATAACTCTCACTATCAAAAATTTGAAATTCCTTGGCAAACAATACCAATAACGATTCTGCTTTGCCAGCATCCTTTTCCCTGCAGTACCCCTGTATCATGGCTCTGCATGTTTCTTGATCAGGTTGCAAACCAAAATGAAGCATTTCTTCCATCAACTTTTCTGCCTCCATGCTTCTGCCCATTCTACACAAGCAGCGGATGAGGGCTTTATAGGTAAGAAGATTTGGCTTTGTGTTCCCAGCAACAATCTCAGCTTTTAGAGTTAATGCATCTGCTACAGAGTCACTTTTGCAGAGAGACTCGATGAGTTTATTATAGATTTCCACACGAGGTATATAACCACGCTGAGACATTCTTTCCAGAAGAGTCTTTGCTGCAAACGGTCTATCCTCTTCACATAAAGAAGCTATTAGATAATTATAAATATCTGGTGAGATTGAAACACCAAATTTCTCAAGCTCCACAACCAAATTCAAAGCGGAAATCAACCAACCCTCATTCTTGTATCCTTGAATAAGAACTCGACAAGTAAAACTATCTGGGAAAATCTCATTTCCTATCATCTCATACAGCAATGACTTAGACTCTAGCATCTTTCCTTCCTTGCAATAACCAGAAATAAGAGTATTGTATGAAACAACATCTGGATTCAACCCTCTGTGAACCATTGTATGAAAGAGTTGGTGAGCCTCTCTCACCCTTCCTTCTTTACAAAGACCATTCATTAATGCAGTATATGAAACCAAATCCGGCAAGACACACCTTCTATACATTATCCTGTACAGATAAAACGCATCACTCAATCTTCCTCGTCCACAGTAGCTATTAATCAGCGTATTATATGTCACTATATCTGGCTCAAAGCCTTCTTCCTCCATTTTCTCCAAGAAATCATTCATCTTATTGATATCTCCGTCCTTGCAAAATACATGGGTCAGAATATTTAATGTGTATGAATTTGGGATAACACCAACTCTTCCCATCTCTCCGTAAACATGCCAGCAAAGATGGATATGATTCGACTTTAACAGCCCATTCAGAAGATAATTGCAAGCAATCACACTAGGAACATAACCAAACTCTAAAATATGCATAAAAGTCCTAAAACCTTCTTTAATCATACCCACTTTCACATAAGCTTTAAGTAACAAATCAAAAATAATAGGGTCCCAGTTACAGTCTTGACAGCACAAAAACAAACATTGAAACACATCTTCATCAGGATCTTTACCCAACAGAATCAATTCAGTTAAGAATTTCATAGCTTGCTCATATTCTTTAGACCAAGCTAAAACATGAAGAATAAGACAATAATTACGAGTAGAGGGTTTGAGACCCAGATCATTTTTTACCCAGTTAAAGAAAGTGAGAGCTGAAGCAGAATCGGACTGACATCTCAATAAAACCCTAGAGATTTCATTGGCACCCAGATGATGAATAAGCCCCTTTATGTCCTCATTTTGTAGAAGGGTTAAATGGGTCATGTCTTGTTTGAGAGAGGAGCAAATGAGATTTACAATATTGTTGGGGTTTTGATTTTCAGGGAGGAAATTGTAAAGTGGGTTTGAGAGTGAGATGGAGTTGGGGTTTTGTATTTGAAGAGAAGAAGAAGGTACTAAATTATTTGTAAGTGTGTGGTTTTGTCCATTAGATGCAAAGGTTTTTGAGTTTTTAAGGATTCTGTTTGAAACTCTAATCATTACTAGCTAATTAACAGATTAAAACAAAGGAAGAAGGGGTGAAAAATGGAGAAAGATAGAGAGATACCAACCGGTTTTGGTTGATTCGGAGACAATGGAATCCCTGTTGTTTGTTAATTTGGTGCTGGTGCCTCTTTTTGTTGATTGACTTGTGTTTTTTGGTCATTTGCGAAGGACTTTCGCCTCTCTTTACCTTGCTTTTGAAGCAACAAATATACATTCTGGTTTCTCTTTTTTTTTTAATTTAAAAAAATATATATTTATTATTTTAAATTATTTTTTAAAATATTTGAAGATTATTCTAGTATGAAAATAATTCTAATAAAAAAATATCATTCTAATATATTTTTAAATAAAAATAATTTTCAAAAATAATTTCAATCACACTCAATCAAATACTAATAGTAATTGGACCCATGTCATCTAGTTTTGATATATATTTTTTTAAAAAAATATTATTTAGATTACAAATTAATTTATCAAACTTATTGTATACTAAATTAACTTGGAGTGTCAACAGGGTCTTGGCTTGGTGATCAAGAAGAACTTCTCACCCTAGGTTCAGGTCTTGTCAAGCATGCATGTTATCCCCGCGGTGCCTTACATGCTCATTGAGCTTACAAGATATTCAGTGGGTCTGAGGATTAATTGTGGTGCGCATAAATTAGCTCAGACACCCCACTTATCAAAAAAAAATAATAACTTAGAGCTGACTATTTTTTGACACCTAACCTGGTATAGAATGCAGATCACTAATTCCAAGTTAATCGAGCAAGCACAAGGTCCAATAACCACACAAATAAAATTCATCCAATTTATCAACTTACTTTATAGTAAGCGATTATCCTATCATAAACAAAATAATAACAAAATTCACATGTGCACATCATTATTTAACTAAAACATTTATTAGTTTTTAACACATTAAAAGCAACTATTTTTTATGAAATTGAATCTATTGATTATACCATTAAAATTGAATATTTCTACACCTTGACACTTTCAATGTATATTTATATATTATTATCATATTAGTATTTATCTTAAATACTAACTTAAATCCATTAGATTTTATCCTCTTAGATGGATAGACCAGGTTTCAAACTTGGTTAGTACATGAAGTTCATAGCTTTAAGTCATTTATTGGTATAAATATCATATATTACTTCCAAGTAACTAACAAACTTATCAACTATGAGCAACATGTCCAACCAAGTTTATAAAGATTTTTAGTTTCTTAAGGTTTAGGCTAAACATTCTATTTTTGAGCCTTCAAAATATATTTTATCCTGTTGTAATGTTCGAAAAGGTGTAAAGATTTTAATTATGTTTTAGATAATCCTTGCAATATTGGTCAAATATTAACAACCCTCCATCCAATCAAAAAATTTAAATACTTATTTCAATATGTAGTTCAATTTTATTATAATTTATATTGAACCTGAGCATTTAAAATTAGGTATATACAAACCATTTGTATAATTATCATGTCCATAAAAACATCATCATTATAAATTAGCAACATTTATCCTTAATAATATGTTTAAATCTATTTAATACTCAATAAAATAGAAACAATGTCTTAAAATACTAGAACAAAGTAATAATTATAAAGTTCTAGTATCATTACAAAAACTAAGAATAACTAGTTTAGAAATATAATGCAGTCACCATTGCTTCATTAATAGGTCTATTTTGCCTTTAAATAATCCTCTATTTTTTAAGGTTTTTACATGCAGTTGCAAATGTAAAAACCACATTTCATATCGAATGACCAAGAACTACAATGGAAATTAATAGGATAGTTTTGAATTATAAATACACATCAAGTAAAAGTTTTATTAAGCTTTTTTCTTTCATTTTTGCAGGGTATTCCTTGCGATTCCTTCTCTAATGTATTTCTTTTCCATAATGATGATAGGTTCTCTAACATTTCTTAATGCTCCTAGTAGGTTTGTTTACTTTAGAGGCATCACCCTTATTCTTCTTATCCTTCTTCTTAGACATTTTATAGAACTAAACTAGAAGAACTAGGCTTTTTTTCCTTCTTAAAAGCTCTTTCAATAGTTTTAAATATATTAAGCAACTTTAGCAATGTAGTATCAACTTGTTCATGTGATACTTTATAACTAATGATGAAAAGTTTTGGGATAATGAATGCAAGACCAAATCAAAAATTGTCTATGACAAAACACAATTAGCTCTTTTTTTTAATCTATTCAATCATTTTCAAACATAGATGATCACTAAAAGCCCTTGTCATCTTGAATCGGAATCTACTACTCTCACCCAAAAATTATTTAAGTTATATAATCATAGTATAGACATTAAAGACATTTATATTCTCATGTTGCCTTTGAATATCAGGTGACATACTAGCTAACACCACACATACAGTTTTTTCATCATCATTAATATGACATTTATGTTCATACCTAGATTCTATTTTTGCATCCTTAGCATGGAGATTTGGTTATAAAACCTATTTTTTACATGTGAATTATTCTCACATTTAGTCTTAACCTAAGAAATTTAGTTCAATCAATTTATTAGCATCAAGTATACTTCATAGGGACATATTACTACTCATTTTATTTACCAAGCTATTAAAATAAAGAAAGAAAATATTACTTTCATGCATACATATTTAAATCTAAATTTAGAGAAGGTCGTTAGTCCTAATTTGGTCTCCCACTATATTCTTGCAAATTAATAGCCCTTCCTATTAATTTCATAAATCTAGCTTATATTTTTTTATTGCATTAGGGTCCCATTTAATTTACTCGACTTTGAGTAACTCAACAAATTAAAATAAGTTATATTAGGTAGATAATATATTTTACCAATCACGTTTCTGTGTGAATAGTTAGGTGACAACTCTTTGTCTATACAAATCTTATATGTTTCCCCTACCCCATATTTTATCAATCACATTTTAGTATAAAATTATTATTTTTATATAAAAAGCGCTAAAATCATAATCTCAATCCCAAAACACGTAAAAGTTAGATATATGTTTTAGGGGTAGAATCATAATTTTATCCCTCAAACCCCCTAAAATAGTAGCAAGGGTATAATTGTAAATTTTACCTTTTCTTTTTCTTCTTGTTGCTACTAGTATGGGCTACCCATATTGGAGAAACCATTAATAAAGATAGAGGTGTTGGTGTTGTATTTAGGGTTTGTTTAACATTGTCGTTGTAGTTGTGGTTGAGCCTTAAAATTTTTTCATAAAAAACACATTTAGCTGCAGTTCATACATGAAATTGAAGTGTTTGGTTAAAACTATGGTAATAATATAATCAGAATAACATTTGTGATCTAGTTGTACATATATAATTTCAAGGCCAACATTTGTGATGTAGTTATACAGATATAATTTCAAGGCCAAATCAAAAAATAACAGGGTTGTGGAGTGAAATGAAGTAACGTGTCTTTCCCTTTCATCAGGACTAATATTTATCTACATATTTTTTTATTTTTTTAAAACATATTTTTTTGAAAAAAAAATTGGATTCAACCTAACCCAACTCTGGACTTAGTATAGAGTCAGCCTAGCCCAGAGTTGAGACCAATGAAGGCACCATTATTCATGTGGACTTGAAACGTTAACGATGATAGTAGGTCTAGTCCATGTGAATAGTAGTGGTCAGTCGACAATGATAAGAGGCTCAACTATCGATGCCTATGGATAGAGGAGGTTGAGGTGGTTCTTCCTATGGTGGCAGCGGTGGTGGCATTGGAAATGGTGGCCTGTGATGGCCGGGAGAAGCGTTAGAAGGTTGTTGTTGTTGCTACCACTACTACTACTTACATCAAGGCTTGCTATTGTTGTTGGAGGTCATAACGAAGCTTATGACATGAAGGGGAAGCATCCTCATGGTGGTTCTCTTCAAGAATTGTTGTTGGAGGAGAGGGAGTTGTTAGTGACTATGGAGAGAGAGATAACGCTGACTGATTGTAGGAGAGAGAGGTAGTGTTGGTGATTCTCTTGCATGGTACTTCTGCTACTGCTAGTGTTTGTAAGGATGCAGCTTGGTCTTTACCCCAGGATTGTTTTGTGCCAGTGGGAGAGAGGCCATGGCTTGTGTCGTGAGAAGCAGCCTCAAACTGCTTCTCCAAAACTACAGCTTGACCTCGTTTTTCGATGGGTCCCACAATTTAAAAAACTATGGTGCACCATTTACCAAATATAGGTAGAACATCAATACCAAATGACCACTTTGTTATAGTCTCCAACAACAACATGAATTTCACTACTTCTAGTGTAGCACAAGGCAACATCCATGGTGAGAAGCTACTACTCGTTAATGATGAGCACGACAAGGCCAAATGTACCCTTAGTACCGACATTGCTGCTACCTAATTTGCATCTATAAGAAAATATTTTCTAAATGGTGGATTTTGGCTAGATTCAAATAAATTAGCCAAATCTTGCCTAAATAGTACCCAAACAAAAAAAAAGGAAAACCAAGAGAGAGAAATTACTTTTAGGATACTATTTATTTTGCATATAAAATTAATTTCTAATTAACACCAATGACAACTAAAGCATGTAATTAACAACCTTAATTGTCTAACAAAGTTTTGCTACCACTATTGGGTTTCCCAAATATCATACACGCAATGAAAATAGTAAAATAAAATTATTTAGGAGTTCTTAGGATTCTATTATAAAAATCTAACATTGTTTCGGGATTTATTACCTAAAGATCTGATCTCTTTTGATTTTGAATTTACCTTTTAGTGACTGGTTTTTTAGTGTAATTAATATATCTTCAACAATAATGTTTCAATTTAACATTAAACATAAAATACATAATAGTCATTGATTATAATAATAATAATTAAAATTCCTTTCAAATTTAATTCCACCTTGGTCAAGAATTTCTCGCTCAATACTATTTAAGAGCATAAAAAACACATTATTTAATTTATCAATGGTGATGAACTCTGTCTTGGTCACTAAAGTACTTTCATATTACTCATGTTATACCCGATGTTTGTCATTTCATGATCAAAGAATAATATTCTCTATATAAAATAAATCTAAAAATCACTTAAACCACCATCACGAAGTCTTTCCATAGATATAAGTGATCTCTCCAAAAGCAATTTTCATGTGGGTCATTCAATGGGGAATGCATGATGACAAATACATACATATCAGTTCTAGGTATATCTTATACCTCAGCTTATGAAAACTTTTGATTTCTTTCATAAAAAATTATAATATAATATATATCAGTCTTTACATCTAATGAAAATTCAATATTTAAAAGAATATTGATTAATAACGTTTACGGAACAATGTTTTCATTCAATAAAAATATTATAATTACAACAACGTTATAATTTTCATTACAAAATATTTTTGTGTTATGAGATTTATATTTACTCTAGATTCATTAATCTAATAATACAGGAATATCAAAGATAAATTATTATTTTATTAATAATTAATATATATATTTACATTAATATAATAATGTTACATGTAACTAAACAATTGACTACAAAATATATTAAATTACCATTTGACTCCTATGTGTTAAGGGTGTAGTGAGAGAGAGTTATAAAAACAAGAAGAGAGAAGAGAGAAAATATATGATTGATCACATTACAGCTACCAAAAAATCCATCTTCATGCAATGGGTTCGTCTTTGTGAGGAGAGTTTAATGGAGATGTTTTTTTTTTTCCTTTGAACATACCATGAAATGTAGATCAAGACCCATAAAATTGTTTTTTATTTGATTGGATTTTTTATTTTTAAAGTGATTAGGTGTTTTAGGGTTAATAATAAATTTATGAAGGTTTCTAAATTGTTATTAATGTGTTTTCAAGTAAAAACAAATGTTAAAAATTAGGTTTTTGATATCAAAAAGGCTCGAAACTTGACTTTCATAGTTTGATCTAGAAGATTTTTTGATTGTCCAAATAAGCGACATATCAATTGGTTTGTTATAAAAATAGGATAGACAAGAAGATGACACATTATTTTCTTATGCAATCAACGTGTCAACTATTTTATTAAGAAATAAGATGGATGATGTGTAGTTGGATTGGTTTTTTTAAATAAATAACCAAGTGTGACGGATTGGCTTTCAAAGCCCATGCAACTTTGAGTTTTTTCTTCATGTCTAGACCATTGTTGTTAAAATCACAAGTTGACTCGCAAAATTGTACAATTTTGGGAGTCAACTCATCAAACCTTGTTAACTCGGGTAGAAAAATTGGTTTGTGTCAACATCAAAATACTAATATTGTTCAAAATTGTAAAATCGGACCGATCGGTTTGATTTTATGATCCTAAGTGGTTCGGAGTTTAAGTGATTTTAATTACTTTCAGGCTTCAATCTTTCATTTTCATTTTCCATAAATCTTCTCTTTTCTTCTCAGCTCTCATCCCCCAAATCATCAATTCTCATCCCTAGATCTTCTTATCTTCTTAGTTCACCAACGATACAGTTTAGTTGATCTCCTCCTCAACTATTCTCATCCTTATCTTCCCTAAATATTCCTCTCCTCTCATCTCTCTAAACGCCTTCTCTAGTAAGAGTTGTCGGACTTCAATTTGTAAGAGGTTATCTTATATCTTTATTGTCGTTGTCGTCATTCAAGTTTAATGCTTAGATTATTTCCTTTTTTCAGCATGTAAGACCATTGATTGGACATTGGCTTAGGTTTATGCTTAATCCTTTGACTTGGTCTGGACTAGACATTGGCTTTGGTTTATGCTTAATATATTGATTGGGTCTGGAATGAACAATGACATCAAAAAAGGTTGTGTCTTTGATTGAGTTGCATGGAAGGAGAGCTATGAGGGATCACTGGGAACTTTAAAGCAAGCTAGAAAATTGTATAGGAAAAATGACTCTTATGGTTAATTTAAAAAATTGGAAATTGAGTTCTTATTGTCAATGCAAGTGGAAAATGTTATGTTCTCTAAAAAAGTAGAGCCTAACATGTTGCAATTTTTCGGGCAGGACTGAAAATTGCCTCAAACTCTAGAACTTGTGTGTTTAGAAAATGGACTTATGGAAAAATTGAAGAATGAAGAACTTGATTTTTAAACTTGTTTTGCTAAATTCATTATTTGTTTACCATAAAAAAAAGCTTTTGATAGGAATATTGATGTAGATGAAAATATTGCTACTATGAGTCTGTGACTAGGTATTGATTTTACATGTTATGTGTTGTGTGTATGTTGGACTAGTTTATGATTGTATGGAATGATACTGCAAAAGGATGAACTAGTTTGGGATCAAGGTTTTGTTGTTGTCTCTGAACAATGAAGATAGGCTTGAACTCATGGGTCGTTGTTTTTAATTATGGTCTAGAAAAATATAATTTTTTGCCAAATTCAATATTTGTGTTGTTGTCAAACAAATTTATGGTTATATTTTTCATTCTACTCAAAAAAAAATGTTTTTGCATCAAAGCCAATGTCATAATGTAGGAAAATTATGATTCATTTGGTTTTTTGGCATCCAAAAAACTACCAGTGGCAATAGACTTGATGTTGGATGGAAGCATGGTATAAATAATTGATAATAATTCAAGAAAAGTTCAATGCAAGTATTGTTACAAAATTATCAGCGGGCATTATCGTTTTAAGCATCATTTGCCTTGCACTCAAAAGGATGTTGAGTCATGCTAGCAAGTACTAGCAGATGTGAAGAAGATGATTTTGAATGTTTTGGTGAAAAATCAAGAAGCATCTAAGAAGAAAAGAAAGGTTTATTTGAAGTGACGATGATGTAGATGAAGATAATGAAATCAACTCAATTAAGAAGAGAAAGAAGCCAATAAGTGGAAGTGAAAGTACTCAAATGCCCATAAATCAGATGCTAAAGAAGGATATTAGAGAAGAAACATGTCAACAAATTGCAAGGTTTTTTTTACACTAGTGCGGTTCCATTTAATTGTATGAAAAACCCTGAGTTTGTTAAAACGCTTAAATTAGTTGCAAAGCATGGGCCATGATTTAAGCTTCCATCTTCTCATGATATTAAAGAGAAGTACTTAAAGTAAGAAGTAAATAACATAATGTATTTGCTTGATGACTATAAGTTGGAATGGATTAAAACAGATTGCTCAATAATGTATGATGGGTGCAAAAAGGTCATTTCGTATGAACCTATAAAAAAACATGATACATTCACGGATGCAAAGGGGTTATTTGGTATTAAGTCTTCTGTAATAGCAAGGGATAAAAAAACTCTAGCTAATTGGTGGGCTACAAAATCTTACAATTCGAGTTCTAAGCTTGACTTGTAGTTTATCTGGATGTGAGCGTAACTTGAGTGTATTTGAGATGGTAAGTTGTTTTTTTTAAATAATTATTGTGTTCATATTTTATAAGAATCTTATATGTTATCAATTGTGAATTTTTGTATAGGTTCATACGAAATGAAGAAATTATCTACAATAGAAAAAAAAATGAATGACTTGGTTTTTGTGATGTGTAATTTGAAAATGAATGATAATCAAGGCAAAAGGCAAGTTATTGATTTTGATGAAGGTTTAGATGATCTCCCATCCGGTGATGAATGGGTGATTGAAAGAGAAGGACATGGTGATTCATTGAACATCAATTTACTTCATGCTATTGATAGGGCAACACAGAAAAAAATGGAAAAGAAGACGATAGTGATGAAAAAACTTATAATGGTGTTGAGATAGGTACTCATGTCACTGAAGCTGATTTTGAAACTTTTAATTCAAAGAGTTTGGGGTTAAATATTGTTGGAGTTGGATCTAGTACTAGTAATATCGGTGTTAGCATCAGTGGTAGTACTAATAATCCTTTTGATAGTGATGTCATTGATGCATGTCTTGGAAATGGCGAGGGGGATGAAAATGAGGCTAGTTTTAGTTTACATTGCACGTCAGCTAAATATTTGTTGTAAATTTTTTAGTTTTTATCTTATGAAATTTTATGGACATAATTGTTTTGTAATGTATTTTTAAGTTATTTTAAATCATGTATTGAGCCTTAACTAATGAAGTTTTATGGTTGTAATTATGATGTATTGTACTCAGAAATATTTTACTTACAATTTTATGATTTTCTACCTATATGATTTTAGTTATGATTTTATGATTTTTGCACGGAAAAAATTTAGATACGATTTTACGATTCAAGTTTCAGAAGCGCCTTCCGTGTCGTGTCAAAATTATGATTTTGACAACCTTGGTCTAGACACAACCTTTTGTTTTATTAAATATCCCTTAATCATATTTTATTTTGGAAAGAAATCATCTTTAAATCAATTCCTAGCCTTTTTTAAAAAAAAATATCCCTTATGATTTTTTTCTTTGTTTTCAATCTTGGAATAAAATTCTCTTTAATTCAATTTATTAAAAAAAATATTTAAGAGATAATCAAATTAAATCATTGTTTTTAAGAAGATAATGAGTTTTTATGATAGTATAAGCAATTATTTTAATGGATAATTATTTATTAATATTGTTTGAAAAAAAATTAGTATAATTTATTCATGTTTTTTCTATATTTTTTTTAGTATTAATTACAAATTATTTTCATGAACATAATAAAATTTTACTTAAAAAACAATACTTATCTCAATGAAAGCATGATTTTAAAATAAAAAGAAAATAAGGGATTTATTTTTTAATAAAAAATAAATGTTTTACCCTTTATGGATAAGTCATTAGAAGTGCTAATATTTTTTTTAGTTGTTATTTCTCACTCAATAAAGCATGCTGCTAATAAACAATAGATTTTATTTTCAAAACAAAAAATATGACATGAAGAAGAGAGTTTGATGCGGAAAGAAAATTTCCTCGATTATTTATTGTTTTTTTTCTAGAAATAGCAACTTTTTTTTTTTGTCATAAGCAAGATTTATTGGATGGACACCCTATAAGAAAAAGATGTTCCCAAACCTTTGCGAATCTCATCATTGTAAGGACTCCTCCTCCACTGGAACAGTTTATATTCTTCAAGAAAACTGGAATACATAAATAAAAGGATTGTTTGGCAGAAATGATTCTGATCTACATCTGTTTATGAGATTAAAAAATCATTTTTAACATCGAAATAATCTAAAAATATCAAATAACTTTTATTTTAAAATAAAATAAAACACAATGCTGTTTACGAATTATCAATGTCTGAAGATATCTTAAGATGCCTTTTAACAGTTTTTCAATGTTTTAATATCTTCATATTAAAAAGACATTTAAAGACTAAACACGTTACAGTACACTACAACTGTAATAATAATAATATAAAAATGGTTAATAACCTCTTCATCAGTTCTCTTTAGAGAAGCATTTTAAAAGATATTGACCATGAAAATGCAAAAGGTACGACAGTTTCAATAAGGGCATGGGCTTCCATTTATCATCTGCATCGACAAGACATATGCTCAAACAAGATAATCCACAACATTTTCCCCTCACTAATGCTAAAACACATGTGGGTGTTCATGATCTTTTAATAGAAGGGGGAAAAAATCACATTTGAGACAAATTCAGTCATCAACAGGATCTTGAGGAGTTTCGTCAGCTCTACGTTTAATTGAGATTACTGGACATTCAGCATGCTTCTGGCAAAATTCACTCACCGTACCCACAAAAACCCTGCAGGATAGATCAGCATGAGAGATTTCATGATAACAGGAGAGTGGAATGAGATCCCATTAACAAGTACAAACATAATGCACATGCAATTAAGGAAACATTTGATTTGTGGAATTTCTAGTACTCAGTAGAAAGCAGAGTCATCATTGAAAAGTCACAAGCCAGGCAAGTGTCAAGCATTCCATGAATGCAATGACTAAGCAAACCTCTGAAAAGGGCCAAGACCGCGACTTCCAACTACCAGGAGATCTGGCTGGACTCGTTTTACTTCATGGCAGATTACTTCCTTGGGATCACCTTTCTTGATCCATGCTTCACAAGCAACCTAGAAGCATGCATGGGAAATAAGGTGAGGCTAAAACTAATGGATTGAATATAACCAGTTCTGTTCATTGATGTTAAAAATATGTGAAAAATGGAAATGAAGATAGAAGTGAGGTCATCCGTGCATGTGAGAAGGAGAATCTAAAGAAAATGGAATATTACCCCAATCTCATGGCATCTATTGACAAAGTACTCAAGCAGATGAAGTCCCCTAGTCCTGTCCCTATACTTCATGTTTTTAAAATCTTCAGGTGAGGCATACAAGCTATCCATGTCATCAAAACCTGTTGAAAAGAAGGTGTTAGAAGAAGAAACATCCATCAAGTTTAGGAAAAAACATACATGGAACATGATAGGTTTCGCAGGTTGTCCAGAATGATTGAAAACACAAGGATACACCCTTGCTTCATTTTTTTCGCATTTCTACATAAAGCGAACGTATATCGTAACGAAAAGCGATCAACACGATTGAATTTAAGTTCACGACTTCCCCCCTTGAGAACCAAATTCAATTCATATTTATGACTCAAAGAACATATAATACGTGTGGTGATCCGTCAGATTATTTGGATTTTTATTTTTCTTGAAAAATTATAAATAAAACTAAAAAAACCCAATTCCAAAGCATATTCACTACAAAAACCCTAGAATAAATTCGATTAAGTTGATTTAATAAAAAAGAGGGAGATGAAGAGAACCATCTTCGTCAGGGACTTGAACATGGAGGAAAAGAAGCTTAAAACCAGAGGTGTTCGAGCGAACGATCTTTTGAAGAGCCCAATCAAAAGCTCCTCTGCTACTTATCGATGCGTGTGGATACCCTTTTATTGTTGACTCGTTCACTCCTATCATTATCCGAGTTGCCTCAGCGCCTTCCATCTTCTCTTGGGAACTTACTTGCTCTCCCTCTTCTCTCTCTCTTCATATAAGCACAGGGGAAGCGTTGTTTCGCAATTATTGGGGATCTATACAGGAGTGGGATCTAATGGGCGTAGTGTACATATACAGGAGTGGGATAGTTTTCTAGGGAGGTGCTGTTACTAACGTGCGCTTCAGTCAGTTATAGCAACCACTTGTTATCCTTCTGCATATAAAATTTTAAATTATCGCGATAATTTTGATTTTGATGGAGTACTTAACCACTCATTTTTATTTTAAGGTCCATCGATATAACAGGTAGAGATTAATTTTTATTATTATTCATTATGTTTGGTGAGTTTTTTTTTTAGAGATGAATCTAGAAAGTGACCATTTATATTTAGTTCATGTTTGCCGTAAAATTCTTCAAATTAACATCATCATTTAGTATATACGAGATATCTTGCCCGCGTGTTGTTTTAATTTTTTTTCTATATAAAAAATTGATTAATTTTATACCATTAAAAATATTTTGATAATTTTTTACAATTAGAATAAAAAAATTGTTAAAATGAGCTACATACTCCATGTAACATATTGATTGATTTTTGTGTATGTTTTATTTGTTTCATGAATTATTATATTAACAAGTAGTAAAATTACAATAGATGAATTTTAGCATAGATGAGTGATTTCTTTTACGCAACAAACAATTTGATTGATACTTTTGTTTTCACTACTTTAGCAATAATTTAATTGGTAGATAGTAAAACCGCCATTAATCAAATTGATTAAATATATATTATTTATTACTTGCAACATACTAATTGTTTGTTGGACATGTTTTAACTATTTGACAAATAATTTATTGGACATATAGCAAAATTGCAACTGCTAAAATTTATCAAAAACTTTTTTTTTCATTTTTTACATATTATTATATTAAAAGTATTTTAAAACACTAAGATTAAATTAATGTGAGAATTAAAAAGAAAAGTCAATTCATTTTTTTTTATAAATTTTAAGATGAAAAATATCCAAAAAACAACACAGTATATAATTAGTCTCTCCTATTTTTTAAGGAAAAAGTCCCAAAAATAATTATTATCATTACACTTAATGTTTTATCTATAGTAAAATAAATACATATAAAAACTACATAATCTTAAAATATTAGCATTGTTTTTTTAAAGGACTATCAACAATTTTGTTACATGTTAAAAAATTTGATGCTGGCTATGATAAAACACAAGGCAAGTTTTTAATATATTATTATAGATAATTTGACATATTTTTTCTACATGTCTTGTCTATGTGTAGTTTTGTATTTTTTTTCTATGATATAAGATCTAAAATATCATATATAAAAAAGCATAGAAATTATTTTTCACAAAATAACATTGACCAATGAATTGACTCCATAGTTTAGTGTTTATTTTTTTCTTATATGAGAGTAAATTTATATTTAACTATTTTTAAAAAAATATATTCAATAATCTTAATGTTCTAGGCGGTACCTGTGCATTTTTGTCGTATTTATAGGTATTATGGTTATTGTAGTATACATAGAAAAGTAAAAAATCGAAAATACCCTCGAATCCAGGGCTAAAATTGCAGTAAACAAAGAGACAAAATAAGAATTTTACTATTCAATCCACAATATTTTTGAGTCTAGATGAACAATGAAAATACAATATAATTTGCCAATGTCTAAATTAATTGTTCATCACTTTTTAATTTGCCAATGTCTTTAAGCTTTTTTTTAGTAATAAAATATAATAATTTAATATAATATAATAATTAACTAAAATATAAAAGGTGTGGATATTTTACTATATAGTTCACTACGAGTGAATTTCCGTTGGGTTTTTTTTTTATCTATGTAAGATATTGATTGATTTTTTGTGTGTTGTATTTTATTATTTTAATATTTAATTAATAAAATTATAATTGATAAAATATATTAGAAACAGTTTCTTTCCACCAAAAAGCAATTGCATATTGCTACTGTTAAAACTCTTTTGATAAAATTTGTTAGAAATGATTTGTTTTATATGTACAAAACTGATTGTAAAATTTATCTCTCATATTATTATATTAAAAATATTTTAGAATAATAATAAATAGGTCATATATATATATAAAGGTTTTGATATTAAATAAATATCAAAATATATAATTAGTCACATATATTTATAAGAAAAAAATATTACAAATAATCATTATCATTATGTTAAATATCTAATCTATAATATTAATCAGAAATTTCAATACCTAACAATATTAAAAAAAAAGCAATTAAACAACTAAATAAGCGACAAAACAAAAATAAATATAAATATTATTAGATTTTCAAAAATTATTTGCACTAAAGAATAAAAAAAGAGAAAAAAGGAAAATATCATTTTTGAAATGACCATCAACAGAAATTAATATGTAAACATAAACAAAACCTTAACAACAACACTAGAAATAATAAAAATTGGTGAGACCATAATTATTGTTAGAGAAAAAAATCAATAATTTCTTTTTTATTTTCATAGTATTATATTAAAAGTATTTTAGAACAATGATATTAATTTGTTTTTTTTTCAAAATGGTGAGGTTATATATATGTATATAACCAGTCTGACATATTTTAAAGAAAATTAAACTTACAAATAATTATTATCATTATTTTAAATGTTTTATCTATAATAATTGGAAAATTCAATACCTAACGTGGGGATATTATTTAACGTGAAGAATAAAAAAAGAGAGAAATTATAACAAATATTATTTTTGAAATGATTACCCACACAAATTAAAATTTAACCATTAGGTATAAAAAAAATCATAATAAGAGTGGAATAAAAAAACTAGAAACAAAAACTAAGAGCATGTATATATAAAAATGGACAAAAATAAGAATTATGTAAGAAATATATATATTTTTTTTTCAAATAGTAATGAACAACGAAAACCACAGTTGAAATAACTATTCATTACTGCTTGAAATTACGATTTCCTTTAGCTATTCTATAAAATAATAGTTGTGGTGCTCATAAGCTGACCCGAACATCCCTGTTATAAAAAACTTTTAAGTGAAAAAAAGAAAAAAAATGTAAAAAAAAGTGGATCCAGGGATAAAAAGAAAAAGTATACGTTAGAAAAAAAATCGTGATGCACGTAAGTTGCCCTGGACACTACGGTTATAAAAATAAAAAATAAAAAATGTACAAGTGAGAAAAAAATGTTAAAAAAATGGATTCAGAGATTAATCATGATGCATGTCAACTAACCCGTATACCACAGTTATATAAAAAAAATGGAAGCCTGATTTTGAAAAAAAAAATCATTTTTTCAAACAGTAATGAAAAAAACTAATTGTAATGCGTGTAAACTGACTCAGACACCCTGGTCATGAAAAAAACAAAAAAAAACGTATAATTGGGAAAAAATAGTGAAAAAAGTATTAAGTATTCACTATTTGAATTCACAAATTCTAAGTCTAGATAAATAGTGTAAAATACTATTCAAAAAGCTGTTTTGTTTTAGCTTTTGTAGTAACAATAAAGAAAGAGCAAAGGGTTATATGTCCTTAAAAAAACTAAAGAAAGGTAAAAGGTGTCAAATGTATGATTTTTTTGGACGTGATGATTTTTTTTTATGGTGGGTTAGATGCCAAGGATTGTTTTTTGATATTTTTAATATTAACTATATACAAATATTTTACATTATATTTTATTAATCATTCAACTTTTTCATGACTTAGATAATATATATTATGAATGTAATTCGCGCAGGCTTAACTCTCTATTTTCTTTTTAAATTGGGCAGGGAAGCCCTCGGTGTATAAGCCTTGTTTCAGATTTTTGATCCCCGTGCACAAAAGGCAACCTTGTGTGAAATTTGAAATTTTGGGAATTGAGAAGCAGTGCAACTTTGCTTTGACTTTTTGATTCGGGCAGCTGTGCGTGTCGCCCAGTGTGAAGTTTTGAAATTTTTAAAAGTGAGCCACACAACTTTTGTTGTAATTGTAAGCCACGAAGCAGCTGAACCATTTGCTTCATATTCACAATCACAATTCAATGCATACTGAAGCAGCAGATAATATATTCAGTCCATAATGGTCGTGAGTTGGGTAAACAGTGATAAACATCCATTTTATTTTAGCTATATTGTAATGTAATTGTAATAGCATGAGGTGGTATTCACTATGGACTTTAACAGTGTGGTGGCGATTTTTCCCTTCATAATCCCGGGGTTGTGAGGGCTTTGTTGGTTTTTTATTCTTTCTTTTGTTGAAATCAATCTCTATATATTGTCTGGTTCTTGGTTGAAACCTATTTTTTCGACCCTGGTAAGAGTTGAGTTCGTTGATCCCAGGTCGGGTTGTTGCACGGTAAACGACTCGAAGTCAGGGTTGGTACAGTCATTAAGGCTCAACATTTTTGCTTAAAACAACTCCTACATGAGGTCTCTCCAAAATGTGGTAATCTGATAGGTCCCTGATAATTTGTTGTGAAAAACAATAAAGATAGAGAGATTCTCTTCTGGTGAGAATATACCAATGTTTAACAAATCTTTTCTTAAATTCAAATAAGGTTCTTGGCTTCCTTATATAAGCCAATGCTTCAACGTAAATGCTGAAATAATAACTGAATACCAAAATAGCAACATTGAAATTAACAAATACAAATAAAATAACAAGTAAACTGCCACAATCCTACCACGTTTTGCCCTTAGTCTGGAATGTCTTTCAACTTCTCCCCACTTTTGCCATATCATGCTCCACTCTCTATTTTCCCATGTTTGTTATCTCATCCCCAATATTTGGGATTTGGCTTATCCATTCTATGTGAGCGTCATGGCCTATCAATACCTTCCCCAACAAGTGGAACCTTGCCCTCAAGGTCCAGGTGTGGAAACATTGTCTAGAGCTGCTGTTTGGGTTCCCACGTAGCTTCGTCCACTGGAAGATGTTTCCAGTGCACTAAACATTCTTTGATAAGCTGGGTGCCCTGCTTGATCCAACAGAAGTCCATGATGGCTCGTGGTTCCAGTAATAGGATGCCATCATCGGTGAAGGGTGGTAATGCTAAAGTAGTCCGGTCGGTTATCTCCCCGTAGCCATAGAATTTCTTAAGTAATGAAACATGGAACACTAGATGAATTTGTGCACCTTCTGGTAATTCCAATTTGTATGCCACTGACCCAATCTTCTCCAGAATCTTGTATTGTCCATAAAACCTGCTAGCCAATTTCTGTGAAACACGTTTAAAAACAGTTTGTTGATGATAGGGGTGCAACTTCAACAAGACCCATTCAACAATAGAAAAAGAGATGTCCCTCCTTTTCTTGTCAGCCAATTGTTTCATTTTATTCACCGAACTAGCAAGGTTGGATTTCAACTGTTGTAGCAATTCATCACGGGACTGGAGTTGTTGATCCAATTCATGGACTGGCGAGAACCCTATAGAATAAGTTGGAATAGATGGTGGTGGACGACCATAGAGTGCCTGGAAAGGAGTCATTCCAGTGGAGACGTGATAAGTGGTGTTGTACCAATATTCAGCCCATGGTAAATAAGAACACCACTTTCATGGCCATTGGTGAACAAAACACCGAAGATACTATTGGACGCAGCGGTTGACAACTTCGGTTTGGCCATCTATTTGAGGATGATACGTCGAACTGAGTTTGAGTTTGGTGCCTGACATCTTGAAGAATTCTTGCAAAAAATGACTGATACAGATTGAATCTCTATCACTTGCCTGAATACCTTGCCCATCCACACCTTTCAATTTCTTGTTTTGGCCCTATCATACAAATTCCATTGTTAGCCGTTTCCAGTCACAAACCACAAACCCAAGTAATTCAAGCCATTGAATCCCCATAACTACATCCAAGCCTGTGAGAGGTAACGAATAGAGAGTTAAAGAGAAAATAGTTCATTGCATGTCTATTTTTACCTCCTCAAATCTTCCTTGACATCTAAGACTCTCCCCATTAGCCACTCGGACCGAGAAGACATTGGTTGGTATGACTGGCAGCTTCAAAAGTTAGCCAGCTTCTTACTGATGAAATTGTGAGTTGAACCACTGTCTATTAATACAATAACGTGGTGAGAGCCAATTGTTGCAGAAATCCTCATAGTTTTGGGTGCGACACACCCAATCAGTGCATGTAATGTAATTTTTGGTGTAGTTAAATCTTGATGGTTTTCCTCCATTGGTTCTTCTATATTTCCATTGTCAACCAATAATTGATCATTGCAACCATATCCCTCCAGCATGAGTACCCGAGCCCCCTGACATTTGTGCCTAGTAGTAAAATGATCGTTGTAATTAAAACATAAATTCTGGGCTCTCTTTCATTGCATTTCTTTCCATGTCAGTCGGTGTACTGGAACGGTTGGAGTTGCGATAATTTTATTAAAAGGGTTAGGCATAAATGGAGCCCTCAACAAATTAGCAGGTTTTGCGCCTCTTCTTTGTCTCGTAAGTTGATCATCTTTCATCCGAGCTAAGTTGATGACTTCTTTCATAGTCTTTAACTTAAACATTCTTATACCATATGAGATATCCATTTTCAATCCACCCATGAATGTCCCCACCAGTGTCTTTTGTGTCCAACTTCTCACGCGATTGCCCAATCGTTCAAATTCCTTCTGGTTTTCTCACAAAAATCCTTGTTGTCTTATGCGTGAAAGCTCTTCATCACAATCCTCACATTCAGAAGGGTCGAAGCGAACCTAGAGTTCATCTTTAAAATCTACCCACGTTACTGACCGTCCTTCTCCCTGGAATGTTATGCAGAGCCACTGCCACCATTGATTTGCCTCTCCCTCCAAGTGATACGAAGTCAATGAGACCTTCTGAGCTTCAGGAGTGTTTTGAAATTCTAAAAATTGGTTCACATGATTGAACCAATTTGTTGGATCATCGCCTAAAAACCATGGAAATTCCAGCCTTGCAGTCTTGGATGAAACCACCATTCTTCCTCCTTCTTGGCCATCACGTTGTTGATTGTGATGGTTGGGTTTTTCCTAGTTGACCAGCATGACATTCACGAGACAGTTAATAGTCTTTTCCAAGTGTTCAAGTTTGTCACTCATGCCTTGTTCCATGTTGTTGAGTCTATCCTGCACTCCTCCAAGCCCAGCTTCCAATTGATCAATGCGCTCCTTATTGGTTCCCATAAAGGGCTCTGATACCAATGATAGGTCCCTCACAATTTGTTGTGAAAAGCAATAAAGATAGAGAGATTCTCTTCTGGTGAGAATGTACCAATGTTTAACAAATCTTTTCGTAAATTCAAATAAGGTTCTTGGCTTCCTTATATAAGCCAATGCTTCAACGTAAATGCTGAAATAATAACTGAATACCAAAATAGCAACATTGAAATTAACAAATACAAATAAAATAACAAATAAACTGCCACAATCCTCCCACGTTTTGCCCGTAGTCTGGAATGTCTTTCAACTTCTCCCCAGTTCTGCCATATCATGCTCCACTCTCTATTTTCCGACGTTTGTTATCTCATCCCTAATATTTCGGATTTGGCTTGGCCATTCTGCGTGAGCATCGTTGGCCTATCATAATCCCTAATCATCAAAACCTTACTAGAAGTAGAGGCAACAATGTTAAATTAATATGAACAACACCAGTCTCATCAAACACTAACAAAAAAAATCCAGATCACAATTAACTAAAACAACAAACTTTAAAAAATAATATAGAGTCGATTGACCTAAAAACAAAAAAAAATTAAAAAAGGTTTCTTCACTTTATGTTTTCTTCTATCATTGTAGTAATTTAGATTAGAACTCTTTTCGTGATAAAGGAAAGAGATTCAACACATGGATTTTCTGGTTTTGAAAAAGAAATGAATAATAATAATAATAATAATATTTAAAGTAAGGAGAATTGAACTTACAGCCATGAGTAAGCTAGCTTCTTTGAAATTTGCAATCTCATAAACATGGACAAAAATAGGTACAATCCAAGAAATATAAAAACATTAATGTAATTAAAATAAAAAATAAAAAAATATATTACATTAAAAATAAAAACCAAATATATTATCAATTTCAATCAAAGGATAAAATTGAAAAAAAATAAATAAAGTATAACATCTATACATGTAAGGTTTGATATAATGAAACACATCAACACACTGTATTATAACAACAATAACATTGAAGGCTTAACATCTAAAAATATAATTACTATTATTTATAAAAAAAATAAAAATTATAAATGACCTCGAGAAAAACAACTCCAAAATATTAACAAAAAAGGAACTTAGAAAAAAACTAAAATTATTATTATTATTATTGCTTGAATAATAGGAAAATAAATTCAATAAAAGAGTAAAAAAATCCAAAACATTTATCAAAAGAGAAAACAAATTAAAAAATACATATTAGTTAAAAATAATCATTTGACATGAAAATTAAAAAAATACTAATACAAAAAACAAAAAAGAAAGAACAAAGGAAAAAAAATAATAAATATCAATTTTCAAATAATCACAAACAAAAACTAAAATTTAAGAACAATGTTTATGAAAAATATGTTATCTCAACAAAAGAGAAAATAATTGAAATAAAAAATTAAAAGTATTAAGAGTGATTAAAATTAATGTAATTAAAATGAAAAACTAAAAGTATTATAGACAAAATGAAAACCAAATATATTATTAGTTTTAATGAATGGAAAAAATTGAAAAAATCAAGTAAAACATAACATGTATACATGCAAGGAAAACCAAATACATTTTTCTCGCTCCAAGCCCCGCCATCCCCTTAATTGGGAAGAAACAACGCGCGGTGAAAATGGATGTTCTATAACCGCAAAAATTATGAATATAATTATCAGAAGTTGCCACCTAGTATTCAAGTCAGTAGGAACCTATTGATCCGTGTGAGTTTAGATAAGAGGAATTGTTGTGCAAGGGGAAGATGAATCACCCCGTGTGCATCCTACCTAAGATAAGCTGCATTGTTGTTTGATTGTTTTTTGTAAGTCATTTTTACTGGTCTTTTCTAAGATTCAACATAGATTTGTCTCCGCGAGAGAATGTATATCGTATGTGACTTGAAAGACTAACCCTAATGCGACCATATTATTCGATAGTTTTATCCATATTTACCTAGTGTTTTGTATATGTTTTGTGTATAAAATGCCTTCATGTTCTTTATTTTATGTTTTAAAGGCATTTTTGGATGAAAGATGCAAAAATGAGGTAATTAGAGCTGATTGACAAATTTGACCTTCAGTTGGTGTTTTGTGCAGAATGGAAGCTCTACAGATCGAAATAAATTGATTCCAGTGACATTCAAAAGTTAACATCCATAAAATTATGGAAAGATAAGGAAAAAGAACTAAAATAAGGAAGATCATGGAAATCACAGTTTTCAAAGTCAAATCATGCAATCTGTCGATATTAAACTTTGTCAATTCCATCTTCAATCTCTTGAGACATAATTTTTGGAATATTGGCCAATACCCTTTGAATTTTACAAACATGTTGTAAAAATCCAAAAAAAGGCGAGAAATGATTTTTCTTTGCAAAATTCATGCTAAAATACATTTTTTCCTTAAAGTTCCGAGGTAATATATATATTTTTGAAACAAAAACGATTTTTTAAAATATACTAGTGTATTGGCCATATGCAAGAAAACAACATATTTTTTTAGATATTTTCCTATATATTTTTAATATTTTTTACATATATATATATATATATTTATATTTTTTTATTATTTTATTTATTTTTTATTTTTATTCATCAGGGGCTCGATCGCTAGTCCAACTGAGTCTGAGTGCAGGTGATGACCCGGAGAAATATAGGTGCAGGGTGCCAACCAAAAGAAATTTGAGTGCAGGCTATCGGCCCATCTGTCTTAGGTCGGCTCGCCAGGCTAAAGAAACTGAACCAGAGCTTCGACTCGAAGGTATGGTCTAGGCCCTTGGCCCGTCGAGCATGAGGGTGGGCCACGGCGCGCCGAATTATCGCTCACGGGTTGGGTTTCCAGCCTAGATTGGCTAGAAGCCCTGTCCCTTTAGTGGTTGGGTCGGGCACCAAACCCGGCCCGGTGGGAGTGAATTATTCACTCCCTACATGCAAACGAAGATGATGAATAGTGACAATGGCAAATTTTCGAGTGTGATGAATGACTTACTTGTTCGCACCTTTGGATAGAGGGCATCGAGGTGGCTCTTCCGGTCGTGGTGGTGTCGGGAATAGTGGCTTGTGGTGTCCGGAGTTGGAGTCGGAAGGTAAAAGAGGTTGTGTCTGTAGCGAGGTCGTTCGGCCAATCTTTGCCTGAGATTGGGCTGGTGGTTCCCGGAGTAAGGGAGCTCCTGGAGGTGACAAAATGATACGTGGCGATCGTCGTTGATGAACCAAGAGGGAGAGGGAGAGAGAGAGAGAGAGGAGCTCAGGGTCTATTTTTAGAGAGTGAAGAGAGAAAAAAATGAAAGAGGGAGGGTGAAGGAGAGCAAGTGCGAGGAAATCAGAAATTTAAAATGTATGTAAAATTTTCCTTCTTTTTCCGTTTCTTTTTTCCTTTCTTTTATCCTCCCCAATGCACCTCTGCTCGTCGGCTTGTTGGTGGCTCGAGCTGGTGGCTGTGGCGGCGAGCGCAAGCGGCTTGTCGGCAGCGGCTGCAGGCGAGCGTGATCTGTTTGGTGCAGGCGAAGGGGGCTGCTTTTAGGGGCAAAAGTGCAATCTAGTCCCTCAATTTATAATTGCTCTAATTGCACCCCCAATTGAACTTAAATTTATGATTTTGTACAATTATATCTTCCTTCATAATTTCAATACTAGCCTTGACTTTGCACGCCCTTTTTATTTTAGTCCTTGACTTTTGATCTGCGCAATATAATTCTCAATCAACCATTAAACTCTCAATTTGTTCAATTTGGTCCGCGATTTCGCATAATAGGCTTGAAAAAAATTCAAATGGGTTTCCAAAAATTATGATTTTACCAATTGAGCCCAAATTAAATTTAAGAACTTGATTTCTCATTGACTAAGCTCTTAATAAAAATTATTTTGACCAATTTAAAAATATAATTTAGTCCTTGCGCTTAATTAAATCCTTCAACTAGACCCTAATTACAATTTTAAATTGGCTAACGACTAGATCAAATTGTCTCATAAGAAATATAATTAAATCTTTTGACTTAGTTTTTACGCAGATTTATCTTATAATAAATTATTTTAACCTTGAATCTGCGATTTCCTTCATTTTCAGGTAAAAGAGGTACGATCGAGCTCTCGAAAACATCCAAAATTTCACCTTGATTTTTCTACCGACACGAGCCCCCATTTATTTTATTTTATTTTGTTATTTTCGGGTAGTTTTGGGAAATGACCCAAAATTGGGTTACGACAACAGTGTTAGAAGCCAAAGTTTTCATCATATCACGAAGGTCATCACTAGATGAGGTCCCCATAATATTGGAGTTGGTGAACGAAGGGGGCTGTCTTGCTTGATAATTTTGCAGGGGTTGTGGTTGAAATCCATGGGAATGGAACTATTCTCCTTGATTTCCTTGTTGAGGTGGGTTCCCATAGCGGAAGTTGGGATGATCTCTCCATCCAGGATTGTAGGTGTTAGAAAAGGGATCATACTTACGCTGGCGTTGTCCATTGAATGTACCATCAACCATATTTGCTTGCTCAATGTAATCTTCTTGCATTGTTGGGCGCATATCTGAAGCATGTCATTGTAGTGAGCATATGCTACAAACTCTCACCTGTTGTACATTTCCACAAGCCAAAGAATGCACAAGAGAATAAGAGAAGTAAGATCATTAACTTTATTCTCAAGGTTAGAAATACTTAACTCATTCACTCATTTGTTTGATAAGTCTCCACAAGTGCCAAACTATTTCGATTTGGCTGCCATGTTTGAGATTAATTGGCATGCAGGACCGGGTGTCTTATCTACCAATGCCCCTCCACTTGCAGCATCAATGATATTGCGGTTAGTAGGCATCAATCCCTCATAGAAGTATTGAATGAGCAGCTGATCATGTATTTGACGATGAGGGCATTGAGTGCACAATAGCTCAAATCTTTCCAATACTCAGCGAGTGTTTTTCCATAAAGGCATTGACCATATTATTTGATAGTTTCATCCATATTTACCTAGTGTTTTGCATATATATTTTTTATATTAAATGCCTTCATATTTTTTTATATATTTTTAAGGCATTTTTGGATGAAAGATGCAAAAAGGAGCTAATTGGAGCTAATTGATAGATTTGACCTTCAATCGATGTTTTATGCAGAGCAGGAGCTCTAGATATCAAAATGAAATGAATCCAATGGCATTAAAAATATAGCATCCATAACTTCTTGGAAATATAAGGAAAAACAAATAAAATAAGGAAGAGCATGAAAATGACAGCCTTCAAAGTCAAATCTTACGATATGCTGATGTCAACCTTAGTGCATTCCACCTTCAATCTCTCGAGATACGAAGTTTGATTGATTCATAACCATTTTTTGGATTCATTGTTTATTTAATTGATAAGAGTGGACTCGAAGTTATTATTGTAGACAATCTATTGCTATGTTTGATATCAAAACCGGAGTTGTGGTATATGAACTTGTGAAGCAACTAAGTTAATAATTGTAGCGGATCTACATTATTCATCTTAGGGAGAGCATTTAATCAAATTAAACATATATTGTGGAAAATTGTGTTTCTTAATTGATCAATTTATCTAGTTTTTAATGTTGTCATTGTATCAAATTACTAGTGCATATACTGTTGTTGTTTGATTGTTAGGGTAAGTTATAAGGCGGATCCGTTAACGAACCAATGTTAAGAAGACATAAAATTCAGAATATAAATTGTCATGTCATTTACATGATCATTTCTGATTTTTGTAGGTGGATGTTGAGTTGTTGGCAAGGTTTGTTTCATTCATAAATATTGGTTTTATATAATTTTCACTTGTTTTGCTTTAGGCTAGCCTAGACAACTTCCAACCTCAATTACTCAATTGCATAGCATATTGCACGAAAATCTGAACTCTTTTTGTTCATGGCATTTTTCTTGCTTGTACTCTCTTTTTTTCCTGCCATGCTTCGATGCCTCATTGTCTGCTGAGCAATTGTCTGGGTGCAGGTTTTTGAGAATTTATTATTCCACTTTTTTTCACATTAGCCCCCTATAATTTTTTATACTATGAACATTCGTCTCCTTATGTGTGGGAAATTATTATTTAATTGAATTTAATGTTGTTAAAATATGCATGCATATTGGTGGTTAAACATTGAGTTGTGCTTGATGCTTATATTTCATCAACACCTCCGTGGATATCCCTTGCCCAAATCATTCAAACTATCATATTTAATTTGTCTCAAGTAGCACCATAACACGTGATAAGTTTGAACAACTCTGTGCAATTATGTGGGACATATCTCTTATACCTCTCAAGGAAGCTCTTAAGCATTCACGTTTAAACTTGGACGAGTTATATGCAATAGAGCTTATAGGAAGTGCTACCAGGGTCCCTAAGTCACGCTATGTATTTTTTTATTCCATGTTGATTTACTTAGACATGTAAATGTAATTGAATCTATGTTGTATTATGAATTTTAACTTATAATAACTTTTATTTCAACCATATTTATTTTGTTTTTAATATTAATAATATTTCAATATGTTCTAGTAGTTTTAAATAATTTATTTGTAATTAATTTAAAAATAAATAAATTTAGAATTGATTTAAAAAATTAATTACCATTTGCAACGACATTTCCATTGCAATTGGCAATGGATTATCCATTGCAAAGTTTGCATTTGCAACACATCATCCGTTGCAATTGGCAACAAAATGAACGTTGCGAAACCGTTGGAAATTCACTTGCAACGGAGTTTGCAACGGATAGCTTTCGTTGAAAAAGCCGTTACTAATTAATATTAGCAAAGATTTCATCCGTTGCAAGTGAATTTCCAAAGGTCTGTTTACATATATATATTTATATTTTTATTTTTTTATTTTTATTACTAGTGGGTCGGCAAGTGAATTTCCAAAGGTCTGTTTACATATATATATATATATATTTATATTTTTTTATTTTTTTACTAGTGGGTTGGATCGCCAACTCACTAGTCTGAGTCTGGTCGGTGACCCGAAGAAATTTAGGTCCGAGCTATCAACCTAGCTTGTCTCAGGTCGGATCGCCGACCTAGAGAAACCTGAACTGGGCTTTGGCCCGAAGGTATGGTCCGAGCCCTTGGCCTGTCAGCATGGGGGTGGTCTCGCGGCCCACCCGAATTCTCTACTCAATGGCTGGGTTTCCAGCCTAGATTGGCTGGAAGCCCAGTCCCTTTAGTGGTCGGGCCGGGTGCCAAACCCGGCTCGACCTGACCCTGTGGGGAGTGAATTATTCACATTTCCTGCATGCAGAAACGAAGATGATGAATAGTGACAATGGAAAATTTTCGAGTGTGATGAATGACTTGTTCACACCTTTGGATAGAGGGCGTCGAGTGGCGTCTGGAATAGTGGCCTGTTGTGGCCGATGTTGGAGTCGGAAGGTAAATGGGGCTATGTTGTGGCAGGGGTTGTTCGGCCAATCTTTGCCTGAGATTGGGCTGGTGGTTCCCGGAGTAAGGGAGCTCCTGGAGGTGACAAAATGATACGTGGTGGTCGGGATGGCATTCACCATTGATGAACATTAGGAGAGAGAGAGAGGAGCTTTGGGTCTATTTTTAGAGAGAGAGAGAAGAGAGAGAAAAACAAAAGAGGGAGGGTGAAGGAGAGCAGAAGCGAGGAAATCATAAATTTAAAATTTTTGAGATTAATTGGCATGCAGGACCGGGTGTCTTATCTACCAATACCCTCCATTTGCAACATCAATGATACTACGGTTAGTAGGCATCAATCCCTCATAGAAGTATTGAATGAGCAAGGGTGAAGGAGAGCAAAGTGAGGAAATCATAAATTTAAAATTTTTGAGATTAATTGGCATGCAGGACCGGGTGTCTTATCTACCAATGCCCCTCCACTTGCAGCATCAATGATATTGCGGTTAGTAGGCATCAATCCCTCATAGAAGTATTGAATGAGCAGCTGATCATGTATTTGACGATGAGGGCATTGAGTGCACAATAGCTCAAATCTTTCCAATACTCAGCGAGTGTTTTTCCATAAAGGCATTGACCATATTATTTGATAGTTTCATCCATATTTACCTAGTGTTTTGCATATATATTTTTTATATTAAATGCCTTCATATTTTTTTATATATTTTTAAGGCATTTTTGGATGAAAGATGCAAAAAGGAGCTAATTGGAGCTAATTGATAGATTTGACCTTCAATCGATGTTTTATGCAGAGCAGGAGCTCTAGATATCAAAATGAAATGAATCCAATGGCATTAAAAATATAGCATCCATAACTTCTTGGAAATCTAAGGAAAAATAAATAAAATAAGGAAGAGCGTAGAAATGACGACCTTCAAAGTCAAATCTTACAATATGTCGATGTCGACCTTTGTGAATTTCAACTTCAATATCTCAAGATACGAAGTTTGATTGATTCAAAACCATTTTTTTGGATTCAATAGTCAAATAACTATAAACACTCCAAATTGTAGCTCAACAATGTGTTATGAATGGGATATGAATTTTACAAGGTACAACTAAATTCTACCAACTTAAGGAAGGACTATTTTGTAAAATAGAAATTAAGGTTTGTAAGCATATATAAAGGAGGAGATGCAACACTGGACTTCGCCCAACAACAAAGAAAACACAAATCACGAAAATCTGAACTCTTTTTTCATGGCGTTTTCTTGCATGTACTCTCTTTTTCCTACCATGCTTCGATGCCTCATTATCCGCTAAACAATTGTTTGGGTGCATGTTTTTGAGAATTTATTATTCCACTTTTTTCACACTAGCCCCTATAAATTTTTATACTATGACCATTCTTCTCCTTATGTGTGGGAAATTATTTTAATTGAATGTAATGTTGTTAAAATATGCATGCATATTGGTGGTTAAACATTGAGTTGTGCTTGATGCTTCTATTTCATCAGCACCTCCGTGGATATCCCTTGCCCAAATCATTCAAACTATCATATTTAATTTGTCTCAAGGAGCACCATAGCACGTGATAAGTTTGAAGAGCTCAGTGCAATTATGTGGGACATATCTCTTATACCTCTCAAGGAAGCTCTTAAGCATTCGAGTCACGCTATGTATTTTTTATTCCATGTTGATTTACTTAGACATGTAAATGTAATTGAATCTATGTTGTATTATGAATTTTAATTTATAATAACTTTTATTTCAACCGTATTTATTTTGTTTTGAATATTAATAATATTTCATTATATTCTAGTAGTTTTAAATAATTTATTTGTAATTAATTTAAAAATAAATAAATTTAGAATTGATTTAAAAAATTAATTACCATTTGCAATGGATTATCCATTGCAATTGGCAATGGATTATCCATTGCAAAGTTTGCATTTGCAACACATCATCCGTTGCAATTGGCAACAAAATGAACGTTGCGAAACCATTGGAAATTCACTTGCAACGGAGTTTGCAACGGATAGCTTTCGTTGAAAAAGCCGTTACTAATTAATATTAGCAAAGATTTCATCCGTTGCAAGTGAATTTCCAAAGGTCTGTTTGCAACGGATAACTTCCGTTGAAAAAACTGTTACTAATTAATATTAACAATGATTTTCTTTATTATTTACAACGGATCGCTCCGTAGACTTTTTTTTGCCAAATAATCCTTCTAAACTATTTTAAAATTATTTACGAATTTCTAGTTTTTTTTATGAATATTGAGTTATAGATTTATATTGTGTCCGGTATTAGAATACCTGAATTTCATCAAAAGAAAATTCCTTATTTATAGAATACCTTAATTTCATCAAAAGAAAATTCCTTATTTAATACATGTATGCTATCAATGAGACAAAACTTGGTCATCCAAACAGTTGCTCTTAACAAAAAAACAGGAAAAGTAAGTGAAGAGAAAAGGGAGATAGTAGATGGATGAAGGTTCTCCTATTAATGCCTAGTTATTTGTGCCAAAATAACGGTCCCCAAACTCTCCCATCCCTGGGATAACACGTAAATCCTCATCCAGTGTCACGTCAATCTCTGACGTCACAATTTTGAGCTTCGGAAATTTCTTGCAAACCATATGTATTCCTTGGGGTGCCTGCATGCAGGACATTGAATTATGGTAAAAAAGTAGACGATGCACCTGATTTTCTGACAAAAACAAGCATCAGAATGACTTACAGCTATTAGATTAAGGAAGATGATGTTAGACTCTACCACGCCCTTACTGAGAAGCAGGTTAATAGCTTTGATTGCAGAATTTCCTGATCACGCATAGAAATGAGACAACACTGTTCTTAAGGGTAACACTGCATTAGGGTTTGAATTCCATACCTGAAGCAAGAACTGGATCAAGCAATAAAACATGGCGACTTGAGATGTCTGCGGGTAGCTTCTCATAGATTAACTGCAGCCACATGGTGATTTCAAAACTTATACGCAACAGAGATAAAGAGGGGGGTACAGCTACTTCCACGAACCTGCCGTCCATTGTTACCCTCTCCATGGATGAGAATTTTACCGATTTTGATGCCCTTGCAACATGCTCTTAATGCATTTTCCATGCTCTCCCCACTGCTAGGAAATGAAGCTGTTAGGATTCAGTAATGTTTGAGAGCTTTCCAGGGTGTCAAATTTCAAGTGTATATTTTTTTAATCTCACTTTCTTCGTATATTTGTTTACATGGTGCAAAAAACAATATATAGAGGCTACTCATACTACAGTACAAACAACACAAAAAAAACTCTTAACACTAATGGACAAGATGTAGTTATAACAAGAATTTGTTATGACAACTCTCTTTACAGCTGGATTTTAACACTCCCCTTCAAATTGAAATGTAGATGTTTATCATGCCTAACTTGTTAATTGCATCATGAGTACATCTGCCAGCTGATCTTCTGACCTTACAAACGGAAATTGTGTAATTTTCCAATCAAGGTTTTCTTTAATAAAATGTCGGTCGACTTCGACATGTTTGTTACGATCATGTTGTACAATGTGCATTTTCGATTGCTGCTTTACTATCACAGTATAAACTCATGGATGACCCATAATCAACTCCCAATTCCTGTAACACATGCTTTATCCATAATAATTCGCACACAACATGAGCCATACCTCGGTATTCTGCCTCTGCACTTGATCTGGCGACCATTTTCTGTTCTTGCTTCTCCAAGTTACGAGGTTACCTTCTACAAAGGTAAAGTAACCTGCCTGGTCTGAGTCTGTTTACCCTTTAATTTCATGAACTTCATTTTTTTGTGAATAGTAGTCCTTTTCTTGGTGCGCTCTCCAAATATCTTAAAATCCGATATACTGCTTCCATATGCTCCTGTCCTGGTGAGTGCATTAATTGACTGCATATGTTATGTCTAGTCTTGTATTAGATAAATATATCAGTTTCCCGACTAGCCATTGGTAACGTCCTTTGTCCGCTAACGTTTGATTCTCTGACTCCCCCAGCTTGTGGTTCATCTATATCAACTGGTTTACATGCCAACATTCCAGTTTCTGTTAATAAATCTAACACATATTTCAGTTGTGATAGATATATCCTGGTCCTTAACCTTGAAACTTCGATCCCTAGGAAATACTTTAGTTGTCCCATATCTTTTATTTCAAATTTAGAAGCAAGAAATTGTTGAGTGCTTTTCTTTCTTCTAAATCATCTCTTGTTAGGACCATGTCATCCACATACACTATTAATGTTGTAATCTTCCATTCCCTGTGTTTTATAAACAAAATATGATCAAAGTTACTATGTTTATAGCCAAATTCCTTCATTGTGAAGGAAAATCTTCCATACCAAGCACAAGGTGATTATTTTAGACCATATAATGCATTCTTTAACTTGCATACTTTGTTTATACTTAGGGATTTACCTTTAGCTCCGGGTGGTAAATCCATGTAGACTTCTTTTTCAAGGTCTCTATTGAGAAAGGCGTTCTTGACATCAAATTGTTGTAATACCCAATCACGGTTTACCACTAGGGCTATGAGGATGTGGATGGTGTTGATCTTTTCAACCGGGGCAAAGGTCTCCTAATAGTCTATTCAATACTTCCGTGTATATCCCTTTGCCACTAACCTTGCTTGTACCTTTCTATATTGCCATCTGCCTTTAGTTTAACTATGAAGACCCATTTGCATCCAACGGTCTTCTTACCCTTTGGTAGTGGGCAAAACTCCCAAGTGTTATTCTTTTGGCGTGCTTCCAGTTCTTCATTTATTGCCACCATCCACTTTGGATTTGCTAATGCATCCTGTACATTACTAGGAATAGATATAGTAGATAATTAATTAACAGATAATGCATACGAACTTGATAACCTATGGGAAGAAACATAGTCACTAATTGGGTCTTTAGTCTTGTTTTTCGGATCAGGTTCATATTGTTTCTTCAGGACTCCTCTATTTGACCTTTCTAGGTATTTATTTGCTCTATTTTCAACAATAACAAGAATTTCATTATCAAGAATAGGAAGAATAGGGTTTTGATTTACCTTAGAAAGAACATTCTGGGTTGATTATTCTGTTAATTGTATAGACGTTGATAACTCTGAAGATAAAGGGGGGTTATTACTCGGGAGATTCTAATTGATGTACAGTTCCAAATCTTCACAGTCTTGAGGAGCTACATTATTTTCCCTTGTTTCCTTAGAACAATTCTCAATCATTCTTCCATTTTCCTCTAATTCAAATAGATTGTCATTCTCTTCATTGTTTCTCTCCCCCTGAAGAGATGACCTAGAAGCTCCCCCTAAGTAATAGGGTTCCATTTCATGAAAGAACGTATCCAAGGTCACATGTAACTTCGAGCGTAGAGGATCATAACACTGATACCCCTTCTAAAATTCTGAGTAGCCAACAAAGACACACTTCTTCGCACATGGGTCCAGTTTACTTCGTAGAACCTTAGGTATGTAAACATAGACTGTACATCCAAATATTCTCGGTTCCAGGTTCAGTAGATGAGGGACGGAGAGCAAAGATTCCATCTTTTGTTGAGGATTTTTAAAATGGAGCATACTGGATGGTGTGCGATTGATCAAGTAGGTAGGTGATTTGACTGCCTCACCCCAATAAAACTTAGGCATTTTCATGCCAAATAGGGAAGCGCGAACGACTTTCCATAATCTGTCTATTTTTTTGCTCAGCTAGCCCATTTTGCTGTGGAGTGTACGTGCATGAAGTTGATGTCGAATTCCATGGTTACCCAAGAGTGTACCTAAAATTTTATCCATAAACTCCGTACCATTGTCTGATTGCAGTGTATGAATTGGCCTCTGGTATTGGTTTATCACCATTTAATGAAATTCCTAAGAGTTTGTACTTACATCGCTCTTATTCTAAAAGAGAGAAATCCAAGTCATCCGAGTACACTCATCAATAATTGTAACAAAATAACGAGCATGTGAAAATGATAGGACCTTTGCAGGACCCTAAATATCAGAATGAATAACTGCAAAAGGTTCTAAACTTTTATTCAAACTTGGTAAATAAGGGATATAGTGGCTTCTGGCCTGTTCACAAATTTCACATTTAAACTCTAAATTACTGATATTTGAGAACATAAGCGGTTGTAATTTCTTAAGATACCCAAACGACAGATGTCCAAGCCTTCGATTTCATAACCATACGAGTGCTTTAGCTTTGTCCTTATTGATTGCCTGATGTGTCTGATTGAGTTCCCCTCTTTTCGGTTAACTCCATTTAATAAAGATTATCCTGTCTAACACCATAACTAAGAATCTTCCGGGTCATAATATCTTGAAAAACACAAAACATTACAGTGCATGAAAGGGTAGAAGTAATTTGGCTAAGTGATAAGAGGTTGTATTCGAGTGATGGAACAACAAGAATGGTATCCAGGGTGAGGGAATCATTCAAGATTACAAATCCTACTCCGGTAATTGGAGAAAACTCCCATTAGTGGTACAAATAATTGACCGAGAGGAAGGTTTTGAGGAATTTAAGTTACCCGTGTCTTTAGTCATATGTTCGGATGCACCTGTATCAATAATCCAAGAACTATCCTTAGTAATAACAAAGAGTGCAAAAGTTTTAACAATTATACCTAGATGAGCCACATTTGCTATGGGCTTTGCCAGGTCTGCTTCCGTTAGATGGACTAGAGGTTTTCGGATATTTTCCAAGGTTTTTTTGTCAAGTCCCACCAGTCCAGGGAGCCAATAATTTCATAACACCTTTGTTTTGAATGTCCCATTTCACCACAATGAGAACACATCAGTTCACCATTATTTTTGTATTTTTGGTCAGCCTAGTCAGCCCACACTCGGTCAGCTATAAAAGGAAAATTAGTTTGCCCTAATTTTTCATTTCCTTCTCTCCCTTTAGATTGCGCCGCCCCCCTTCCCTGTCTCTCCTTCCCTAGCTCTCCTCCTGGTCGATGGTGCCTTGTCACCATCACCGACCTCTCGTGAAACCCTGGGGGGCTGCCATTTCTGCCCATGATCGTCTTTTGGGAGTGTCCTCTCCGAACACATACATACGCTCCCTCAAGGTAGAGTTGTGGGTCCTTTCGGAGGATCTCGCCACGGATGTGCTTGAACTCAGGGTTAAGTCCACTGATGAAGATGTGGACCCTGAGTTGAGCCATGTCCGAGTGGTGGAGGAGGACCTCGTCGATGGTCTGGGCCTGAGGTGGAGTCCGGCCATCGATCTCTTGGAAGATCGCCACAAGCTCAGTATAATACATAGACAATGGGCGTCTTTTGACGTGTGTTGATGGATCATTGTTTCAATTTGAAGATTCAAGTGGTGTCGACGCCGTCATAAAAGGTTCTCCCAACAACGTCCTAAATTTCCTTGCCCATCGGGAGGCAAAGAAACCTCTGCATTAAGGACGGGGTCATTGAGTCGATTAACCAACATTTGACTCGATGGTTCTCGGTGACCCATGATTCCAGCCATGGGTCGTCGATTCGGTTTCACGATGGCTCGGATAAGGTACCCTAACTTATTACGAGCTCCGATTTACATTTCGATAAGTTTTGACCATAACCCAAAATTGGTTTCGTTTAGGATTATGTTTGTTGTGAAGGCCGAGTTGTCCGGAGGAACAACTATTTGTGGGGACGGGATTGAGGTGAGTGGATTCATGGGATTAATTTCCATTTTTATTTGGTTGATGTCTGTGAATGTTTGGATGATTTCTGTGATATTCTGGGTTTGATTTTCTGGGGAAAATATAGTGTTTGATTGCTAGGAAAAACTGGGTGTTTGAGGAAAAATTATAGGTGTTTGGTTACAGGGAAAATCTGGGTTTCGAGAGAAAATCTTGGCAAAAAAAATTACTTCAAGTTTGTGATGATTAAAACCGGAGAAAAATAGGAATTAGGATGAAAATTAAAGAATTCGCTTTAATCTCACTTTTTTCGTATATTTGACCGGAGAAAAATAGGAATTAGGATGAAAATTAAAGAATTCGCTTTAATCTCACTTTTTTCGTATATTTGTGTACAGTGCAGAAAACTATACATAGAGGCTACTCATGTTACAGTACAAACAACACAAAAAAAAAATCTTAACACTTAGGGACAAGATTTAGTTATAACAAGAATTTGTTATAACAACTCTCTTTACAGTTACAGCTGGATGGATTTTAACAGGGATAACAGATTAGGCTACTTCAGAGCAGTAAACAATTATGTGATATATTCTTGAGAACATGCAGTGGAGAGGAAACACGTACCTTCTTATGACTGAGACCCCACACAATCTTTTGCAGAAAACAACTCCAGGGTATACAGATCCTTCAAACCAGAAAAGAAAAACATAAATACATCCCATCTCGAAGTTATCCTCGTTCTGAGGAACCTGAAAAGCTTAGCGTGAATTACAGGTGAAAGGTTACGCCCCATGCATGGATGTCAACTTTCACAATCATTGCCATCTTAGAATCGCGGATGGCTGCTGGTATGTATATACCAGACAGAAATTCGGAGCACATGATGCAACCAAAGTTACCTGTTGGAGTTGTGATCTGTTTTTCAGTGAATGGAAGATGACCTAGACCATGCTCCACAACCTGAGACATTGATCCAAAAACAAATTATGTTGAGTTACGCAAAAAAAATCAGTCTGTATCTCTGAAATGAGAGATATCTACCAAGCGAATTAGTCGGTCTGCATAAAAGACAAAGTCATGCTTCGTTGTCTTGACATCACGTACGAGTGTGTGCATTCCCCGCATCTGGATGAAATGCAGAACGAAAGATAATTATCCGTTTTCTCTCATACTCAAGAACGGAGATTTTCAAATGAAAAAAGTGGATACATACAGAACTTCATAACAAAAAGAGGGGTTACTGAAGAAATTGCAACAGCAAATCAAGTTAAACAGTGTTACCTGGAATGTTGAGTGTATAACAGATAAATTTGCGTATATGCTACACAAATGATGTTGGCCAAGCTTAGCACGGATATGTTGTATTATCAAGTCAATTGCAACATCATTATCTCCACCCCGAGGGATTATAACGTCAGCATATTTTTTTGATGGCAGTATAAACTCTTCAAAACTTGGCTTTACAGATCGAGCGTACTGCAAATTATTGATAGCTGGTTGGAAAGAGGAATATATATCTAATAATCATATCAATTAAAGTTGTTGAATAGTAATTCCAATACTTGTCAATGTTAAAGCTGCAGCTGAATAAAAAACAGGATACAGTCTCCATATCTATTTTCACTACTTAAAATGTTTGTTGCAAGCCTTAAAATGACCAAGGAACTTCATTTATCGACGATTATGAACAGTTTGATTGGACCTGGTAACAGAAATCCCAGGCAATCAAGAAATTAACTTCACAGACCTGGTCAAGAACGTTCTGGATATTCCTCCCTCTTTCAACAGTATCACGCTGAATTCTTCTTGCAAGTCGCAGGTCAGAATCTGCACTGTGAAATTATGGTGATGGTTATTTCTAGGTGATCATTCTCGATCGGCGAAGAAACAGATGAACATGCATCATGTACAATTAATTTCGTGACCCATTTTATCAGCAATTTTATTGTGATTACATAGCCTACCCTATAGAATCAGAATCTCTTGCATGTTTACCCCATAGAAAATCAGAAAAACAAAAGAAGATGATAGGAAGGAGCATTCATCCTTGTAATAAAAGAGGAATCACTTTTACCTGGAGATCACTTATCACAAGTACCGAAGTCAACACTTAAGCCAGAGGAAATCCGATTGAATGCATGTTTTTTTGTAAACCAAGCCCACAGTTGTCTTAAAAACATAGAAAAGCTTATCCAAGGGAAAAACTTCTTTCACAATATCCTTAAAAGTGTGACTAGGCTGTGGTGTGAACTGTGAAGAGATTTGAAAAAGATGATATATAGTAAATGATGTTATCAGGGAATGTTCAAGGATTCATTGTTAGAGTATAGTATAATCATATTCTGAGATCTTATCTACAAGCTTAAGTTTTTAGGTGAGATGGTTCCTTAACATGGTATCAGAGCTTTATTGACCCAGCAGTCATGAGTTCGAATCTCACCACCTCTATTCTATTTTGATAAGAAAAAATAAAGCACAAGGTAATGTGGGCCTGTGTAAGTTTCAAATCCAAAGGGCTTTCAATTGAAAGGGTGTGTTAGAGTATAGTATAGTCATATTTTGGGACCTTACCTACAAGTTTAAGCTTTTAAGTGAGAGTGTTTCTTAATATTCATGAGTTCATCACAATTTGATCCTTGTCTTTATCGATGCTCGATTAGTGGTTTTGCTAAATTTATTCTTCACGTATAGGTTGTCATTGAAACGATAAAATCAATTCATCGTTCTCATCTTCTGTCAAAGATCAATTTTATAAGTATTCCAACACAGAACGTTTAAAATTTTGTTTAACGAACAAATGATGTTTAAAATCTTTATTGTTTGGAAAAAAACTTGAAAAGTGTTTTTGAAAAAAATTGATATTTTATTTTAAATAAAAAAAAATATTTTTAAATTATTTTCATGAACTAATATCAAAAATAATTTTTAAAAAATAAAAAAAAAAATTATTTTGAACCAAAAACAATTTAAAAACAACTTCAACCACACTCTAAACCAACCATCTCAACACACTTATTGCTTTCTTGACAATCACCATCAACAAAATGTTTGAATGAGATAATGGTAAAGAACCTGTGTCAACAAAGATCTTCATGTTCATCAGATCACGAACCCGAGAATCGTGAAGAACAAGAATTCCTTCTAAAATGATGATGTCTGAAGGGTTAACCTGATTAAAATACAAGAACAACGTTATAAATCAACGTTTTCAGTATCAAGAGAGAAAATACTTCTATTGGGTTAAGAATTTCCTTTTGCAGCAATCACATCAAAATTCCAAATACCTTACATCCTGGTCCGATTCTTTTATGGGTCTTGAAATCATAATTTGGTATGTTAACTGCCCGTCCATTTCTTAACATCGCCATGCATGAAAGGAGAAGTTCTGTATTGAAGGCATCTGGAAAGCAAACCCAGTGTCAAACCTCTCAGAATTTCACGAGATCAATGAACTTTGTTAATAATAAAACTCATGGTTTGATGAAGAGAATACTCGCCAGGATGATCAAAGTTATAATCATAAACTTTTGCCGGTGTATCATCACCTAGGGAGTGATAAAACGAATCCTAGAAGAAGAAAACCAAAACAAAAGAGACAAAATTATTCTCAAATTAATAGCATTTAGATAAGTGGCCGATCTAGTTTGAAAATTACTTGATTGACAAGAACAACGCGTTGATCATGGAGCTGAGAAATAATCATATTACACACAGTTGTTTTCCCGGATGCAGTGCCTCCAGCAACACCTGAACAAATGGATTTTCAGCATCAAGAAATTGAGAAATACAATAGAATTGTAGAACAATACTGTATACGACGAAGAAGAAACTTGTTTACCAATTACAAATGGCTGCTTAGGTGGGTCTGGAGCTGATATTGAGCCATTTTTTATGCTGTTACTGAAGGTAGATAAGGTTTCCGAATCCATTTTCCGGTCACAGTCCTACTCCAGATGAGAATATTAATTGTGATTAAAGAAAAACAAAATACTTTTCGATAGATCTCGGAAATGAAACCTCAGGTCGTTACTTCTGCTTCCCTTATTTGACAGCGTGATGCCACGTGGAAAGAAACGAGATGCGCGGGAATACACGCACGTGTGGCGCCATAAAACGGACTAGCTAGCAAACCATCAGTTCCGGTTAGCTGAAGAATCAAATCAGACTGCAGTACTTGCAATTCTTCATCCTCTAAAGTTGTGGTCTCGTCGTTTTTCGTACGTATTCATTTCAATTTACGCCGTCTCATGTATCCAAAGCTTTAATTATAAGAACAATGACCACTTTTCTGTTACCAAAAAGATTGAGAGATCCTTGCTTTCCACATTTTCTGTACAATTAATGTATACATCTTTCATCTTTTCCCATCACAAATATGTTATTTAGCTTTCTGGTTTTTGTTGATGAAGGTGGGTGAAAGAAATCATAAGTAAGAGGTTTTATTCTAGGATCCTATTACGGCGAGTTATATCAATTACAATAACATTCTATATATAAGATAACTTAGCGATTCTAAGTTGAAGAATTTGTTACACAACTTTCATACGAGTTTTTCCATAAACATAAGTGATCTCTTTCTATAAAATTCTTAAACAGGTCGGTTTAGTGTATATGTATTATGACAAACACTTGCATATTAGTACTAAATATCTGTTTTACCTCTGTATATGAGAATACTTGCTTTCTTTCACACAAAAAATAGCATCATAATATATATCAATCTCTACAACTCTAATAAATATTCAACATTTAAGGGAGCATCGACCATACTTATCTTAAAAACAATGTTTTGATGCAATAAAAATCTCATAAATAAATATATCGACTTTATATTTTTTCTTGTAAAGCATTTGTGGTTCATGGACTTTTGATTTATTATTATAATCCTATATCAACATTAAAGATAATTTAAATTTTTATTAATAATAAATATATATTTAAATGAATATAATAATTAATACCATGGTCGGTTTGGCTTTGTGTTGTGAGGGTGAAGGGAAATGGATGCTAGAGGTTGTCGGTCTAAATGCCAACTTATCATAACTTTCTTGCCATTTTTTAATCATCTATTCTAGGTTGGAGTTTCTTTGAGCCGGATAGTTTGTATTTCCTAGTTTTTAAAATGAATAATGGGGTAAAGTAGGTTTCGTGCCACAAATGGCCTTCGCCTGAATCAACTCCGTTATGCATAGGAACAACAAAGGCACCCTAATCTGAAAGGGGGTAACATTCTTTCCTATAGCAGCAGGAGCTAAAATAGTTTGTCCCCTTCTAGTTTTTGGGTTGTACTCCACGTCTGGGCAACGGGACATAGGTCTAGATAAGAGTTGTTATGTTAATTCGGTTATGTTACGGACGAAATGGACGGAACATTCTGTGTGCCGTTAAAAAAACGAAGTTTTAATTCCGACTCGTTTTGCAAATTCTAGCTAAGTACTGTTCCAGTTCAAAATCATAATATTTTTTTTTATTTTATAATATTTTACTATCATGATATTTTGGAATTTTAGAGATATTTCTAATTTTGAGATTATATTTGTTTGACTTTGTGTTTGAATTGTATAATTTAAAGTTAATTTATCTTGAAATTAAATTATACTTGTTAAATTAATATTTTAATTTTTTTTCATATATATATAATTAATTATATATGAACAGTATAACCTCGAAACGGTACGTCAAAACGCTCCGAAAACGAAATGTTCCGTTCTACTAGAAAAACTAGAACGACGACCAGAATGGTATTGACAACCTTTAATGCGGATCATCCTAGAAATATCAGCAAGGACCCATTACATATCCCAAATGGTCAAATGACGCGGTCTAAGAAAAAGATATTGAAAGAGGCGATGACTGCACCGGTTTTGAAGGTTTCAATCAGGTCAGAATTGCAAGGATCATTGGAGTATCAAGAGGAGACCTTGGAACATCTTATCCATGTGTAGAAGGGGTCCAATTCAACCTTATTTGGGTCATGAAGTGAGGATAACAAATAAGCCAAGAGAATCCTACTACAACATGGGATTAATGGGTTTGATGAAAGACTAAAAAAAAAGCTTTATAGGCTTTATTTAATTTTGTTAGCTACAACTCAAGGCTTGTTTGGGCTTAATTAAGACTTTGTTTTCAGCTAGGATCTAAGACTTGCTTGGATTAAGTTATGGGCTTTCCAATTTAGGATTTTGGGTCAATTTTGAGTGGACCACATTTAATTCCACATAAGGGGTACATTAGGGTTTCTTCTTAATAACTATTTAAACTCATGTAACCCTAATTTCGACAGCTATTGATTAAATTTAAATTCAGAACTTTTTAGTTTGTGTGAGAGTGATTCTTTTTTTTTATCAAATGTAAGAATATATTTTTTAGTTCCTGAACGAATTGAATCCGAGTTATCGCAAATTAAGTGGCTTCGTGGTGTCATTCTACTCATTCTAATAGTGTTGGTGTCTTGGGGCAGGTTTCATTGTGTCAAACTCCTATCAGACCTATTTCGGCTTCCCAAGAATAGATTTCATTATTGGTTATGGGTTGCATGACCACGTGATCATGAGGTTCGTGTGAGGTGGTATCATAGTTAGACCCAGAAACAAGGTCATATCATTATGCTATTTTCGTATTTTTATTTTGTATTCCTTAAAGTTTTCCAGTGTTTGTGTTCATCTCCATGTTCTTAGTGTTAACGTCATCTAATAAAAAAAGAGGTTATTATATTTCTTCATTTAAGTATATTAAGAAAACAAAAGAGAGATAGAGGCATTAGTTGAAATTTGAAGAATCATTGAAATCTTGTCAAAGGAAACACTACTATGGGGAAACATATGCAAACCATATCGGAATAAATTGAAAACTCATATTCCGTCTATTGGGGTTGGGATGAGATCATAGGTCAAATTTGGGATTATTCTGATATTGATTTCTTGAGGTTGTGATGTGAACCTCGTGATCACGCAACCCACAACCATGAATGAAATCTAGTCCCGGGAAGCTGAAATAGGTCTGATAGGAGTGTGACACAATGGAAACCTGCCCCAAGACACCAGCACTATTGGAATGAGTAGAATGACGCCATGAAGTTAGTTAATTTTTAATAAGTCGGATTCAGTTCGTTCAAGGACTATATAATGCAAGAATCACTCTCACATATAAACTGAAAAGTTCAGAATTTAAATTTAATCAATAGCTACCAAATTAGGGTTACATGAGTTTAGATAGTTGTTAAGAAGTAAACCTAATGGACTCCCTATGTGGACTTAAATGAGGTCCACTCAAAACTGACCCAAATTAAAAAGCCCATGACTTAATCCAAGCAAGCCTTGGATCCTAGCTGAAAAGAAAGTCTTAATTAAACCCAAACAAGCCTTGATCTATAGCTAACAAAATTAAATAAAGCCTATAAGGCTTTTCTTTTATAGTCTTCCATAGAGCTCATTAATCCCATGTTGTAGTAGGATTCTTTTGGCTCATTTGTTGTCCTCACTTCATGGCCCAAATAAGGTTGAATTGGACTCCTCCTGCACATGGATAAGATGTACTAAGGTCTTCTCTTTATACTCCAATGGTCCTTGCAATCCTGACCTGGTTGAAACCTTCTAAACCAATGCATTCATCGCCTCTTTCAAAATCTTTGTCTTAGACCGCGTCATTGGACCATTTGGGACATGTAATGGGTCCTTACTTGTGTTTCTGGGTTGGTCCGCATCATCCCCTCTGATCAATATTTGTGTCAAACAACGTAAGATCAGCAACATTAAAATTAGCACTAACACCATACTCACCAAGAAGATCAATTTTGTATGCGTTGTCATTCATTCTCTCCAAAACTTGAAATGGACCATCACCATGAGGCTATAATTTTGATTTCTTTTGGTTAGGAAATCATTCCTTTCGCATGTGGACCCAAACCCAATCACCGGGTTGGAAGACAACCAATTTACATCCCTTATTTGCTTAGAAGCGTAAAGTCTGTTCTTTTTCTCTATTTGCATTTGAACTCCTTCATAGAGTTGTCTCACCATATTTGCCTTCTGTTCACCATTTAAACTTACCCTTTCTTCACAAGGTAAAAGAATTAAGTCCATAGGAGTTAGTGGATTAAAACCATAAACAATTTCAAAAGGAGAAAAACTAGTGGTCGAATGCACAGTTCTATTATAAGCAAACTCAACAAAAGACAAACATTCTTCCCAACTTTTCAAATTCTTTTGTATTACAACACGCAAAAGTTGAGATAATATTCTATTGACTACCTTAGTTTACCCATCTGTTTGAGGATGACATGTTGTCGAAAATAAAAGCTTGGTTCCCAACATTCCCCATAAGGTCTTCCAAAAGTAGTTAAGGAACTTAACATTATGATCTGACACAATACTCTTAGGAATGCCATGCAAATGTACAATCTTCGTAAAGAACAAGTCTGTGACATGATGCATTATCTGTTTTATGGCATGTAATGAAATGTGTCATTTTAGAAAACCTATCAACCACAACAAAAATAAAGTCTCTACCTTACTTTGACCTAGGTAAACCTAAAACAACATCCATAGAGATATCTACCCAAGGTTCCTATTCAATAGGAACAGGTAATGGTGTATAGAGACCATGTGGTTGTACTTTATATTTTGCCTTTCAACAAGCGATGCACTGTTCACAAATTCATTGCATATCTCTTTTCATCTTTGGCCAATAGAAATGCTCATGCAATACATCCAAGGTTTTCACAACCCCAAAGTAACCCATTAAACCACCTCCATGTGCTTCGCGAACAAGCAATCCAGGCAAAGAACTAGCAGGAACACACATTCTATTCTCTTTGAACAAATAATCATCCATCAAATAAAACTTACCAAAAACCGAATTTTCACATCCATTATAAATCTCAGCAAAGTTAGAATCGTTACCATACAATTCCTTCACATATTCAAAGCCTAGCAATCTAGTATTCATGGTGTGTAAAAGAACATACTTACGAGAAAGGGCATCGGCTAAGATGTTCTCTTTGCCTTGCTTATACTTGATCACGTAAGGAAAAGTTTCAATGAACTCAACCCATGTTGCATGTCTCCTATTCAACTTACCTTGTCCTTTCAGATATTTCAAGGACTCATGATCCTAATGGATGACAAACTCTTTTGGTCACAAGTAATGCTGTCATGTCTCAAGTGCTCTTACCAAGGCATAGAGTTCTTTGTCGTAAGTGGGATCGTTCAAGGTCGCTCCACTTAACTTCTCATTGAAATACACGATAGGTCTCCAATCCTGCATCAAAATAGCACCTATTCCCATTCCAGACGCATCACACTCTATTTCAAAAGCTTTTGTAAAGTTAGGTAAAGCCAAAACTAGTACAGAACATAATTTATCTTTCAAAAGAACAAAAGCCAATTCTTGTTCCTCCCCCCATTTAAACCCAACTAACTTTTTAACAACTTCATTCAAGGGTGCAACTATTATACTAAAATCTTTCACAAAACACCTGTAAAAACTAGCTAACCCATGAAAACTCCTTACCTCACTTATTGATTTGGGTGTAGGCCACTCCAGGATGCCCTTAACTTTCTCCTCGTCCATCTCAATACCATGTGCAGTTACAACATAGCAGAGAAACACAATTTTCTCTATGCAGAAGGCACACTTTTTAAGATTAGCATACAATTTCTCACTACACAACACACTAACTACATTAGGCAAATGATTAAAATGCTCAGTTAAGTTCTTGATATAGATCAGAATGTAATCAAAATACACAACCACAAACTTACCTATGAATGCACGCAACACATGATTCATTAAATGCATAAACATACTTGGTGCATTTGTAAGTCCAAATGGCATTACTAACTATTCATATAAACCATACTTAGTTTTAAATGCAGTTTTCCACTCATCACCCTCTTTTATCCTAATCTGATGGTACCCTCTTTTCAAGTCAAGTTTAGAGAAAATGCAAGATTCATGTAACTCATCTAACACATCATCAAGCCTATGAATAAGGTGTCTATAGTTTACCATTATGTTGTTGATGGCTCGGCAATCAACACACATCCTCCATATTCTCTCCTTAGGCACAAGTAGCATGGGTACGACACAAGGGCTCATACTCTTCCGAATGTAGCCCTTTTCCATCAACTCATCAACTTGTCTTTGAAGCTCTTTCATCTCCTCGGGATTGCTTTTATATACTGGTCGGTTAGGAATTGAAGCTCTGGGTACAAAATCAATCTGATGCTCTATCCCCCACAATGGTGGTAATCCACTTGGAGTAGTGTCGGGGAACACATCATCAAACTTCTGCAACAAAGAAATAGCAACACTATGCATAATATGATCAATATTATTAGTATTAAAGTAAACCTCCTTGTACGCAAGTGAAATCATTGGCTTGTTAGTGAAATATGTAGATCTGACCTTACCTTCTCTAGCATAAAAATTAGGTTGTTTCTTTAGTTTTTCCACACAGTTCTCATCACTCTTCCTGACTTTCTTCTCTCCTCTTGTCTTACCTTCACTCTCGACCAGATTTAGGTATTTTTGAGTTGTGGTCGAATGTTCTGGTTCGTTTGTGTTTGGATGAGTGTATAAATGGGTTGCAGTGGTTTGGGTTCTGGCCGAATCTGATGGTCTTCTCTCCCCTTGGCCCTCACCTTGATTTTCTCTCCCCATTGCCTCATGCTCACGTTTTAGCTTTATATGATCATCATCCACTTGTTTGGGTGTATGAGGTACAAGAGTGATGGTTTTACCATCTTTTACAATGATATACCTATTTTTAACCCCATCATGAATTGCTTTCTTGTCATATTGCCAAGGCCACCCCAACAAGATGTGACTTGCTTGCATGGGTACCACATCGCACAGAACTTCATCAATATATTTCCCAATCAAAAATGGAAACACAACCTATTTAGTCACTTTCACTTCTCCACTATACTTCAGCCATTGCAATCTATATGGGTTTGTATGTTTAATAGTACTCAAATTTAGTTTACTCACAAGTGTGGTACTACAAACATTAACGCAACTTCCACTATCAATAATTAAAGCACACACCTTCTTTGTACGTAATAGCATGTATGTAAGATATTATCTCTTTGTTGATTAGATTCATCTTCCTTGACTTGAACCTGAAGTGTGAATCTTATAACCAAGGACCCCGCAACCGAGTATGGTAATTCATCCTCATCAATATCCTCCAATGGTGGCATGCCTTCACAATCAGATTGGTCACTTTCAGATTCCATATCACCATCATCTCTAATCATCATGATTCTCTTGTTTGGAAACTCCAAGGCATAATGCCCATGCCCTTGACACCTGAAACATTTGAATCTGCAAAATTTGGTTAGTAGAACATATATATATTCACAACTCTCGTGTATCACACAAAAAAATCAAGTTTTTTCACTCTAATAAGCTCACTACGCCTTTTACCTCACAACTCTCATGTATCACACAACACAAATCAAGGCTTTTCACTCTAATATGCTCATTGTGCCTTTTACCTCACAACTCTCGTGTATCACACAACACAAATCAAGGTTTTCACTCTAATAAGCTCACTGTGTCTTTTACCTCACAACTTACTTTCTTTTGGTTTTTTTGGAACTAAAATCAACAAATCAAAGTCAGTAGCATTCACAACGCACTCTAATTATGATTTCAGACTCAAGAAGTAATAAAAATACTGAAAACAAAGCAAAAAAAACTACAATTATGATTCCGCGAGTAGCAATGCAAATTCGTATGAATTGTGGACGATACGAAGACACGAAATAAAACAGAAGCGACAATTACTTGACTCCTAGATTACCCAAAATAGAATAACAAAACGAATTGGACAAAAATAAACAGTAAGGATCACTTTTTGAGAATTGAGCAGAATCTAAACTCTTACGCAATTTTTACGTAACAGAATTAGTACCCAAACCAAACTACCACTAATTAACCTCAAATTCAATATTTAGTATTTTAATACCAAACTAAAAACAACACTCAAATTATAGGTCGTTCTCGTACTTCTAGATACTCAACTCCTTGTGTGATCAATTTGCGGTAGAAATGAACCTTCAGTTGAAAACTCTAGTATATGATATCCAAATAATCTCAAATATAATATATCATGCGATAGCAACCCCAAGACATAGAATGTAAAGTTTCAATGGATTCTAAAGTGTTTGTCTAAGGGTTCACTAAGGTAGTGTTTCTGTGACAGAAATGAATATCGAAAAACAAACTCAAGAAATCAATATCATAATAATCCCAAATTTGACCTATGATCTCATCTCAAACCCAATAGACGGAACATGAGTTTTCAATTGATTCCGATGTGGTTTGTTTATATTCCCAGAGTAGTGTTTTCTGCGGCAAGATTTCAAATATTCTTCAAATTTTAACTAATGCCTCATCTCTCTGTTTTTTTTCTTAATATACTAAAAAGAAGAGACAAAAAGCAATGCAATATAACCTTTTTTTATTAGATGACGCTGACACGAAGAAGAAGGAGATGAACACAAACACAGGAAAACTTCAAGGACACTAAAAAAAGCACGAAAATAAAAAAAATTTATGACCTTGTTTTGGAGCCTAGCTCTGATACCACTTGATGCAAACCTCGTGATCACGTGGTCATGCAACCCACAACGAAGAATGAAATCTAGTTCTGGAAAGCCCAAATAGGTTTGATAGGAGTGACAAAATGGAAACCTGCCCCAAGGCACCAACACTATTGGAATGAGTAGAATGACGCCACGAAGCCAGTTAATCTTTGATAAGTCGAATTTAGTTCGTTCAAGAACTAACAAATGCAAGAATCACTCTCACACATAAACTAAAAGTTCAGAATTAAAATTAATCAATGGCTGCCAAAATTATCTCAACATGAGTTTAAATACTCTTTTAAAATTAACCCTATGTGGACTTAAAAGAGCTCAATTAAAAACTGACCCAAAATCCTAAACTGAAAAGCCCATGATTTACCCAAGCAAGCCTTGGATCCTACCTAAAAACAAAGTCTTAATTAAGCCCAAACAAGTCTTGGGCTGTAGCTAACAAAATTAAATAAAGCACAATGTCTAAACAAAAAAAATGTCTTCCTTAAATTCTCCCACAACAACAGCCCACCCCTCTGTCATCACCATGCCAGGTGTTGTCATGGTGAAACTAAACCATGGCAATTTTCTTCTCTTGAAAGCACAATTTGTGCCATATTTCAAAGGCCAAGACATTTTTGGATACATTGATGGAAACATCCCTAAACCACCTAAATTAATCTGTCACTGACACTGAAACTTCTACTGCCTCTGAAAGATTCAACTTAGCCTTCTCTTATTGGATTCGTTAAGAAAACGTTATCCCAAGCACACTTATGACTTCCTAATCTGAACCAATCCTTGCGCAAGTTGTCAATTATACAACATCTATGGGTGTGTGGAATACGTTAGATGATATTTTCTCCTCATGATCTTGTGCTCGCATCCTCCAAATTCATACACAACTTGCCACTGCCTTGAAAGGAAGCAAGTTAGCCAATGAATACTTTCAGTTTATAAAAAGGTAGACGATGAAGTAGCTGTTGTTGTCGGACAACCTCTAATGCCATGATGATATAATAACCTATATTCTTGAAGGTCTCAACTATGAATATGATAGTCTTGTGGTCTCAATATCAACACGAATCAACAACATCAATTAACTTCTAATATCCAGCAACCATCTGCAAATATGGCACAACGACAATACAATTATCAAAGGCATGGAGGCTTTAGTGACAGGGGTGAATTCCCAATCATGGTGGATATAATGCCACTCACAAAAACCAAAATAAACCCTCTATCAACTGCCAAATCTATGGTAAAACAGGTCATAATGCTAAGAAATGTTATTTTCATTTTGATATGTCTTACCAGGAATCACCATCATTGCAATCAAAACAAGCATTGGTAGCAATGCATCATGGCTCCAACTATTAGGAAACACCATGGCATGCGGACACAAGAGCCACCATCATCTCACGAATAACATTGCTAATGTCAATTTGCAGAAAAATGAATATATTAGTTCTGACAGTGTGCAAGTCGGTAATGGGAAAGGTTTGCAAATCTTTCAAATTGGGTCTTCCAAAATTACAACTCCTTATTCTATATTTTTGCTGAACCAAGTCGTTTTTGTGCCGGAAATACAACAAAATTTACCTTTTGTACATCAATTTAGTGTTGACAATAATGTTTACTTTGAGTTTCACTCATTCTATTTTATTGTGAAGGATTACTCGGGGAAGGTTCATCATCGGGGATATGCTCGTGATGGAATCTATCAGTTCACCAACCACTCCAAGATTCCAAGCGCCTTTTCCAGTATTCATACTTATAACTGGTACCATAGACTTGGTCATGCATCTAGTCCAGTGGTTTATCAAATTCTCTCTATTCTTCCTTTTTCCATGGAAAAATCTAAAATACACAAAAAGCCATAATTTTCCTTTTAAATCGTCTAAGTTTATTTCTTCGAAACCTTTGGACTTACTTTTCACCGATATGTGGGGACCCACAACAACAACATCCACATCAGATGCTAAATATTATGTTAGCTTCCTTGATGATTATTCAATTTTTTTGTGGATGTTTCCTATTAAATTGAAATGTGACATTGAGCAAGTATTTTTAAATTTTCAGGCATATGTAGAAAAACAATTTGAACACAAAATAAAAGCAATCCAATTAGACTGGGTGGTGATTATCGATGACTAAATACTTACTTCCACTAAAATGGTATTAACCACCGCCTAGCTTGCCCACATACTGTAAACCCCAAGAAATAAATGTAAGTGTTAAATTAAAAAAATAAAATAAGTTGAGGGGAGGGTGAAATTGAAATAAATGTAAAGATTATGATTTAAATTATAAGAAGAGATCATGTTGGGAAAAAGAAACATCTAAATGAAATGGGGGGGCTTAGTGCAATAAGAGAAATTGAGGAGTTTAAATACCCCACTTTTCTCTCATTTCTAGGAGAAGGAGGGGAAGAAAGGTAGGGAGATTTTGATATTGTCTTACCCAAATTAAAGAAGAATCTCAAAGTGAAAGTGAAATTAAGGTTTACCAAAAGATTCAAACATCAAAAGACCCAAAGATTTGGAGTATTATTCGAAGGAGAAAGTGGAGGCAAAAGGAGTGTTTGGGCTAAACACGGTAGGAGAGAAACAAGAGAGAAGGATATAGTGATTTCACAAGCTATTAGGACCTTGAATCTTTCTTGGTAAGGTGTTTCTTATATGTATCTAAAAGATTGTTGACTTTATGGTTAAATTGCATTATTTTTTCTTTATGAATTTTGGGGTTAAGGTTCTTGAAACATTTTGGGGGAAATTTGGAATTGCGTGGAATTGATGAATGATTGAGCATGAAAAGAATGAGGGAAGTCCTGTTTTCCCAAGGCCAACTTTCATCCAAATGCATGTGTTGCAGAAGTGACTACCTTGACAGATTCATCTATTAACTTTCAGATAGAATTTGAGTAGGAAAACAAGGGAATTAAGATTGGGTTCCTTTGTAGGAGTTGTAGTTATGGATGTCTTCTATCCAAGGAAACTTGTTTCATTTAATTTGGAATTTTATAACTCTAGTTAAGGGTCACCTAACGTGACTGTGTAAGGCAGGCTCTGCAGAACAGTAGGTCTGTCACATTCGTGATACATTTCGTGAATTTTTGGGATAGAAATGGGTTTTCTCCCCTTCATAAGAGTTGCATCCCTATATGTTAGCTTTCTAACAAGATAAAGTTTGCACAAAATAGAGCTCTAAAACTCCTGTTATAGAGGGGAAAAGAGGTGGGAGGTCACGATACAATGAAGTGAGATTCAATAAAGGAAAAGAAACAAGTTATGATTGAAAATGGGTGTTTATAATAATATTTTTAATTGACAAAAAATATAAAAGAATAACAAATGTTAGGGCATATTAAATTGTGTCGATGTGGTTGTTACGAAGAGCATCGGTGGTTGGAAATGATTTACGAGAATTTCCTGTAATTGCAGGAGGGAACAAAAGTGTGGTGTAACAACAACAATAAGGGAGCACGAGCAGAGCATCCACAGCAGGTAGGTGATTTCATACCTATGTTTCTAATTTAATTTTTACAGTGGAAATGTGTTATTTATGCTTTAAGTTTTGGTCTTAGTTTGAGAAGATATGATGTATCAATAAGAATATTAAGCATGTGTATCAAGGAAGTTTTAGAAATGTCATGAACAAGCCATGACAGTGGCTAGTATACATTTAGTATATGCTAGGATCCCGGGTATAGGGATCATTATAAATGGCTAACATATATTCAGTGTATGTAAGGATCCCGGAATAGGGGATCATCATGAATAATTGTCATATAAATTTAAATACAAAGCCAATGTTTTTTTATAAGATTTATTCATCAAATTATTATATTAAATATATTTAAGAATACCAATATTGATTTTTTTTGCAAGATATTGTAGGTCATTTTTTTCTCTCTTCATATATTTTTAGGCAATAATATTAAATAAATATTAAACACATATACTTAGTCTCACATACTATATAGTGTGATCGAAATGGGAAGTGATTTTTATAGTTTTTTAATTGTAGATAACCTAGATAAATTTGTAAAAAAACAAAATATGAGTTGCCTTTTTTCCCTAGTAATATTAGAAATGACACATTATAAATACAAATATTTAATTTTTTTTAAAAAAAGAAATATAAATTTTTGCGTGCTATAATTATTTATTTGTCGTCTAAAAAGAACAGTATAGTCGAAACGGAAAGTGTAATACATACAAATATTATGTATTTTTTCTTGGGTAATATTAGATCTTCAATATTAAAAAACCCATTTTTTTAAGAAATAAACTTGAACAAAAGAGCACAAAATTAAAATTCATAGCAATTGTTTTTTATTTTATAAGATTTATTCATCATATTATTATATTAAATGTATTTAAGAATGCTAATATAAATTTTTTTCCTACAAAACATTCGAGGTCATTTTTTTCCCTTTATATATTTTTAGGCAATAATATGCAATAAATATTAAAACATATAATAATGACTTGTTTGCCGTTTAAAAGGAACAATGTAATCAAAACAAAAGTGACTTGTATCGTTTTTTAAATGTAGATAACCTAGGTAAATTTGTCTATTTTTTGTTCTTGACTTGTCTTTATCCCTAGTAATATTAGATACAAAATGACTAGTGTTATTATTGCAAAAACAATTTAAAAAATAAAAGAAAGAGAACATAAAAAAATATAATAGATGATAAAATAAAAAAAAAATTATTAGCTGAAAAAATTATTTAATTTGAAAATTGAAAAAATATATGTTCTACGTTGCGAGCTGAGTAAATAATTTTTATAGGATTTGCTGGATGCAAAATAAAAATATAATAAATATAATTTTTATTTATGCGAAATTTAATATAATAAAATAGTTTAACACCCCCTAGTATAACAATAGCAAAATCAAAATTTGAAAATCTAAAATTATCATTGCTCTTACTATTAAAATAATAAAAATTATCAAACCATCCAAAAAAACACTCAAAAACATTAACAAAAGAGTAAGTAAGAGAAACAATTAAATTATTATTATTATTATTATGAAAGAAACACAAATAAATGAAGACTAAAAAAAATGCTAGAAACTTGAACAAAATATAAATCAAAGACATAATATAAAAAGAAAGATAAAAATTATCATTGCTATTACTGCCAAAAAAATAAAAAATATCAAATTATCCGAAGAAAAAAACATTATCAAAGAAGCAAGTAAAAAAAAGAATTAAATTATTATTATTATTATTATTATTATTATTATTATTATTATTATTGTGTTAAACACACTTATATATACATGGACAAAAGTAGGGGTGATATTAGAAATTATAAAAAATAAAAGTATAAGTGCTGAAATGAAAATCAAATGTAAAGGGATGAAAATCAAAAATTAAAAGTTTAATGGCTGAAATGAAAGTCAAATTTATTAACATTTTCAATGAAAGGACAAATTTGCAAAAATTGAAACTTTTGTACTGAATATATTCAGCCTTTTCAACCCAATCTGGAAATTAAAAGATGGAGGACCGAAGTGAAACATTAACATTTAAATAATTGCAATCAAAGGACCCAATCGAACAAAATCAAAACTTATATAACTGAAATCAAGGCCATATACACAATTAAAAGTCAAGGGACCGAAGTGAAAGTATACAAAACCCGAGGGGCTCTTTTGCACTTTTACGTGCAGGAGAGAGAGAAACGGTGCAACCGGCTTTAACCGGCTACCGCCGCGTCAACGGTCACCGTGTGAAGAAACGCGCCGCACCGGGAGGAAGACCAAGCGGAGGCGCATCGGATTAGACGCCGGTAGCCCATTTCGGGCTACCGTATCATACATGACGCACCACTTGAAAGGGGCGTTAGGGGGAATACGCTCACGCGCCTGACAAAATTCCAAAAAATAAATAAATAATGATGGTCAGTTACCATTATGGCCCTATGCTTAATTCATCCATTTTGTCTTATTAGGGGCTATAATAGTCTTTAGCCATTTAAAAAAAAGGTTACGCATTTACGCCTGTAGCCCTCAGCTGAAAACATGTTTTTGTCTTATTACCGGGGCTAAAATCATCACGGCACTATTCATATGTGGAAAAAACAAAAAAAAAGGTGGACGAACTCGCGCAACTTACGGAGGATAAAAGACCAGTCCACAGTGCCAATGGGTCTTTATTAACAGGAACGACCCCGAGCTGTTTTAGCTCTTTACATAATAATTTGCCAAAATTTAAGAAGAAATGAAATATTACATTACTCTGAAAAGCAGTCACTCAAGTAGCTTTTCAGGAAAAAAAAGGAAAAATGTGAATAGTGAACCACATGACACATCATTTTGTTATAGTACCTTTTTTTCTTCTACAAAATAATGTCGTTTTGAATTATGATTATGGACAAATTTCAATTTGGTCATTCGACTTATAATTGCTTTATTGCACCATTAACTAGCCTTGAAATTTGATTTTTTTGCAATTTCACCCTACCAAACTTCAATCTCAACTCTGAATTTATATTTTTTAATTTTGATTCTTGGTTTCTAATTTATGTAATTGGACCTTTAATTGACCATTATACTTTCAATTTCATGTTTGATTTCAATAATTTAAGCTCCAAGGTTTAACACCTTTTATAAAATAGTTATTGATTATGAATTTCACCAGTTTAGCCTTTAATTGACCCTAAAGCTTTATTTTTCTTGCAATTATTTCCTTGATTGCAACCTATTAACTTTGAAAAAAAAATTGTCTCTCAAAATTCAAATCTTTTGAGGTAACCAAATTAGGCTTAATTAAGTTGACTAATTAAGTTCTTGCACTTAATTGAATACTTGAATTGTCCAAAATTAACTCTTAAACATAATTACATTAAAATCTAGTCCATGATTATATCAAATTGGACTATTAAAATCTAATTATGCTCTCAAACTTAATTTTTATGCAGATTTGTCCAATTAACAATTATTTTATCCTTCAATCTACATTTTTTTTTATTATTCTTGGGCATAATCGGGTATAATTTGGCTCTTAAATTCATCCAAAATCTTTGACTTATTTTTTCCACCACGTCACTCGCTTTTATTTTTTACTTTTGTTAATTTTTTTCTGTTTTGATTAGATTTTGAGCATAACCTAGAAATGAATTATGACAATGAACATAATATAATTTTTTTTATCATAAATTATGAAGTTTAATCATAGAAAAACATAAGATATTAATGTCTTATAATGAAATAGATAATAATTTTAAACAAAGATTCTCATGATAATTTAACATTCAAGAGTGCTAACCATATAAAATTGAAAACTAAATTTGCATAAAATTCATGAGTGTCGTAATTTTAGTAAAGGAAAAAAGATTAAAAAAAAGGAATTACTTTAAGGTTTGGTTGTAGGAGATTGAGGAGGTGAATTAGTTTTTTCTAGAAAATAACTAATTTTTAATAACATACTTATACCAATATCATGTTAGTTTCCTAGAAGATTTCAAACATGACCTTAAAAACATGTCATTGTTTTTCATCCACTGAGCCTACCACATATGAATTGAAAGCCTATGATATATAGTTTTCAACCCAATTGTGAATGGAGAAAGATTTCACTTGTGACAACATATATGGTCTAAAGAGTACACAAAGGTTTAGTTCGACAAGTTTACAAATCTTAATCCAATGTTCTGCCCCATTTCACACAACCTTCTATAAACTTACTTATACTTGATGTATCTTAGATAAATCCTAATTCCACAAGGATTCCTTGTTCAAGTTGGTTTTCTAATGCAAATAGAATGTGCACTTCTTAGCTTGAATGTGTTCTTTGTAGTCCTTTTACTTGAGATTATGCTAAAAATACCCCATTTAGCTCGTTATCACACTGTCTTTATAACATGTTTGAACACAAGATAAGGTAAGTTATTGTAAGGCATAAAAGACATAAAGTAAGGTATTAAAAATATAGAGTAATATATATATATATATATATATATATATATATGTATGTATTATTTGTCAAAAACAAGTAAAAACTGAACAATATTCATAAAAAATATATTAAATATATTTTATTTTATGAATATCTTCATATTAAATTTAAGTATATAATTAATTAATTAAAAGGGCAAGACAAACTAGACAATAAGATTGTGTTGGCAACTCGCCTAGTCCATATATAAACAAAAAAAGCTAAATGTGTGTGGGTTGCTAAAGAAGGCAGATGATTCGTCATCTATTGATTGACTTCCCGACTATCTTCGATAATTGGAAAGCTAGGTTCAATTTCAATCGCCAAATCATGCATTTTCATTTAAAAACACTATGAAAACATCAATAAATCCATTATAAAAATCTAAAATCAACATGTAATGAGTAAAAATTGATTTTTTTAACCTAAATTGGAAATTTTCTCTAGCCTCGATCTATTTTTTTAGCAAGATGATGAAAACACCTATATAAAGCCCTTCTTATTAAATAGAATTCATTAACATTAAAATTGATCTGTTTTGGTTATGAATTTGAGATTAACCATCGGATTCTCACCCAAGGGGTCCTGACGTGAGTGGTGAGGGCATTCTCGTCCCTTAAAAAAGGTCAGAGGCTCAATCCCTCCTCTTGTATGGAGCCGGCTATTTGAGGAACACTTTCACCCTTTCGGGACCCACCCGGTGCAAACGTGGATTAATCTAGGCCAGCGTCCGAGATACCGCGTGGTTTATACAAAAAAAAACACCGGATTCTCCTTTGTTTTATAGTATTTTAATTGTAGCTTTCCATTATATCTACTTAAAATTTTGACTATTAAATTTGAAAATTCAAAGAAAAAAAACCCTCTCAAATCCATAGAAAAACGTGAATGCAAGAGGCAATCAACTCACGCAATATAAAACACACAGCTTATAAAATAAATAAATAATAAAAAAGTTTGATGGTATATAATAATAATAATAATAAAAAAAAGTAATATCGAAAGCCAATCTCCACATCTCAATCACATATGCATCGATGACTATTTTGGAGTGCGGTTGCGGTAGTTTTTTAAAGTGCTTTTTATACCGAAATATATCAAAATAATGTTTTTTTATTTTTTAAAAATCATTTTTAATATCAACATATTAAAATGATCTAAATGCACTAAAAAATTTCATTTAAAATATATATAAAAAAATTGAAATTTAATAAAACGACAGTTAAACCACTCATCCAAACATGCTCGAAAAAAAAAATTCCTTACTTCAAAACAAAGATAGGATAAATTTCAGTATTTGTACTCACACAATAGTCCCCGTCTCCTCAACAACAACAACCCTGTGATATTCTTAAGATAAGAGGTCTCATCTGGGTCCTACAAACACATTACAAGGAAAAGGTAAACTACATTTTTGCCACTGTGAATTTATTCAAGTTCAACTTCCACCGCTATAGTTTAGTACTTTCAATCATCACCCTTATACATTCCACTCCACTACTGGAATGTATAATGGTGATGATATATCTATATCTATATATATATATATATATAAGCTTTTTTATGAGGTATTATTATATAACACATAGGTTATGTGGTGAAAACATGAAAAATCAATTTTCTATGATTTCCTTTTTTGGAAATTATTTTCAAAATCTCTAAATTTTATAAGGGTAAAAATGAAAAAAAAAAACAAATTGAAAGTATAGGCATTGATAAATCTACTAGGCAAAAATGTTGATGAGCAGGGAAGGAAGGCCTAGATCGTAAGGTAGGACCATTACAGACAATAATTGAATCATTGACAACATAAAAGTTGACGAAGGAGTGGAATTTAGTAGGTATCCCAACATTTTAAACTATAAATTCTCATTTCTCTGCGCTTTGTTTCTATTCTTGCATTTGTTTCCGTTATGATGATTTAATTAAATAATTTCTCATGAAGAAAACTAACTCACTACGAGCAGATCGTGTTTGGTTTCAGAAAGGGTTCAAAATAAAATAAAATCTCCAGATTTACAATCCGATTTTCCCTCCCAAATCAAGGAATACCCAGGTAGATTCCTCCTCCACCACCACCCTTTTTCTTTTTATTCTACGTATGTTTTAATTTCATTTTTGCTTGTAAGGTGATCTCGGGCTGATCAAGTCTATCATTTTATGTTACGTTAGATGCAATAGAGAGGAGTTTTTTCTCCTCGTTCTTCTGGGTTAATTGGGGAGTTTTTCAATTTGGCATGAGGATTAAAATCAGTTGAGAGTTTTTTGGGTTTGGAGTAGATGAATTGATAAATAGACGCGCTCTTGTAGAATATTGGCACATTTCATCGTTTTCGATTATATATTTAATAGATTTACACTCAGAAGAGAAGCAATGGCCCATGTTCGTGAGGTTGTATTGCGTTGATTGCATTGCATATTCACAATCAGATAGCAATTTTTCAAAGTTTTTCCATGCTTTATTGTTTGGATTGTTATACATCAATGATGAATCCATAGCACATTATGATACTGCAATGCTATTAATTTAGTACATCCTGGGAATGCTCTGGTTTGACGAGGCTGTCATCTTATGTCTTTATTTAAACTGTCACTGAGATGTGATATTGTTCAGTTTTAGTAGTGCCTTTTCTTTTTCGGTGGGTTTTCCATGTTTGACTAATGTACTATGCTCGTCAGCTTTTCTTGCCACGAGGAAGTTCATTTCTTTTTCAAGCACTGAGAACCGCAAACTTGATGAGTGTGTCAAGAAGCTATTTGTTGCTGGATTTCAACTTGTATATTTGTGATTCTGTACTTGGAAAATCTCTACCATAATGCCAATCCCCATTCGGAGGTAAGGAAACACTGTGTTATTTCTTTTCAGCCAAAGGTCTATTTTCCTCCATAACTTACAACTTTATTAGTTTTAACAACAATGCCTATATTTATGATTTCAACCTCTATTGAACTGCAGTGGAACTCCTAAAAAACCTAGTGAGATGACGAGGCTTTTCATGACAACTTTTATTGGAATAATTTTTGGCTTCTTTTTAGGAATATCCTTTCCAACGCTGTCCTTATCTAAGGTATATATATATAATTTTTTACCTTTTCATTCTCTACTTTATTGTTATGTTTCTCTTTCGTTTGGTTCTGGTGTTGTTTAATGTGGCAAGAAAATTAATGTTTCCATGTTTTACATCTGGCAGATGAATCTACCATCCAGTTTGTTTCCTTCCATTGATCTTACATATATTGAGGACAAATACTCTGGTATTTCAAAGCAAGCACTATTCAATGCTTGGTCTTCTCTGAAGGGTAACAAAGGGGACTCTCCTTTACATCCCAGATACAACGAGACCGAGGTATATACTCTATTCATGCTAATCCTGAACTGTAAAAAATGTTTAAGTGCTGGTAATGCATTTAAAGCAAAATCTAAACCTGATTCTATTTTCGAATGGGCCCGGAGTTTGTGCTGCAATGGTGAATCCGAACACCTGAAAGCCATTAGCTCCTCCTTATTATGAAACTGTGATTCTCAGCTCAAATAACCTTGTCTTAGTATAACTATTATCCTAGTTATGCTGATGCTGGAAGGTTAGTATGCAGCATGGGTGTAGATGATATCTGATTGTGGGTATAACTGTGTGAAAATATATGACAGAATAAGGAGATACAAGTTCATCCTTAGTAAAAATAAAGTTGGTTCCCTTTAAGGATAAGTTTGAGGAAAAGTGTCTGAATTGACATGTAGAATGTAGATTTATGGATGCATGCAGCATAGTGATTGGATTCAAACAGTTTGAGAGAACATGACGAGGTTTGAAGTGCTAAAAATGATTTATGGATAGTGACAGTTGAGGGAAAGATGGAAGCTTGCTCTTTTGAAAGTAGAGTAACATCAATTTGACAATTATGGAATACAGATACCTGTTGCAGTTGCCATTTGCCTTCAGAATTTGATTTCTTTTGCTTCGATAAGTGTTATAATGGACCAAGGTCAATTACCTTATGTTATTTGATTACTTAAGATTTACCTCAAGAAACTAATTAACGTGGATTTGCATTTATTTGTAACTAGTGTTGATGAATTTTCTATAAAAAACATATCATTATGGATTCCCTGCAGGCACAATTTTTTTACCATTGTGTTTCTGATGCAGATCTGGGTTCCCACAAATCCTCGAGGTGCTGAAAGACTACCCCCTGGTATAGTTGCCTCTGAATCAGATTTCTACCTCCGCCGACTTTGGGGTCTGCCTAGTGAGGTGTTTAAATATCCCATATGAATCATCTTATCATGGTTTGCTAGTCGGTTACTTTCATGCATTTTCATTCACTAGTAGCTTGATCTGAAAAAATAAACAGTGTAGGATAAAAAGATCATTTGAAGATGATTTACATCAAACAGCTGCAATTACATCTGGTTGAATTTACACAGAATTTGAAAACTGGATAATACATCACAACGAACTGACTCTTCAAATTGATTTAAAATCTTTTCTTTTGTGCTGCGCTCCATTTATATGATCATCTTTTGAGTTTTCTTGACTGACAAACTCATCATTTTGTTCTCTAATCCAAATCTGACTTATGGACATCGTGCAGGACCTTACTATCCAGCCTAGATATCTTGTAACCTTTACTGTTGGCTATGATCAGAAAAAAAATATTGATGCAGCAGTTAAAAAGGTTCTCTCTTTCTCCCTCATTCGCCTTTTTCTCATGTGTTCCCTTTCTCAAGATACATGTATTTATATATATTGTCTCAGTTCTCCGAGAACTTCACCATTGTGTTGTTTCACTATGATGGACGGACAACTGAATGGGATGAGTTTGAGTGGTCAAAGCGAACTGTTCACATCAGTGCTCACAAACAAACAAAATGGTTAGAAATTCTACCCTTTCTGAACTTTCAGTTAACTCTACTAAATACTTTAAGCTGCATTTACTAAAGTACTCCTTGAAAATTTGGTCCAGGTGGTATGCCAAACGTTTTCTTCATCCTGACATTGTTGCTCCCTACGATTATATTTTTCTCTGGGATGAGGACCTTGGGGTGGAACATTTTGATGCAGAGAAGTGAGTACTGGAAGTTCAATTTCCATTTGAATAGAGTTTCATATTTTCATAAATTGGAACATGAAGTTTAAATGTAATCTGTTTCAGATACATTAAACTGGTAAGGAAATATGGTTTGGAGATTTCACAGCCTGGTTTAGATCCGGATAGAGGAACAACATGGGCAATGACAAAGAGAAGAGATGGTGTTGAAGTGCACAAGTAAGAATAGTAGAACTTCCTAATGTGCCTTAACTTTTTCTTATCAAAGGAATCTCATCGCTAATTGCTGGATGATTTCTTTTTCCCTTCCTTCAGGGACACTGAGGAGAGGCCTGGTTGGTGTACAGATCCACATTTGCCTCCATGTGCAGCGTATGCAAACATGATTAAATGCATTTCCATTTTACTCTATTTCTGTAATGATTGGGCTTCCTTTTTGTAATCATCCTGAAGATAGATTTTGTATTGGGTTTCAATGTATTTTAGATTAAATACTTTATGAACAGGTTTGTTGAGATCATGGCAACTGTATTTTCTCGAGATGCATGGCGTTGTGTTTGGCACATGATTCAGGTAAAACAAGTGAGCTTAAATTACCTCCCACTGACATTCAAACTCAAAGGTGTGAAATCTGAAACTTGCTCTATTGTAGAATGACTTGGTTCATGGGTGGGGCCTAGATTTTGCTATGAGGAAATGTGTTGAGGTTGGTAACCATTTTCTTACTGGCACCTTAACTTACACTTGCCTGCGACAACAATTTATACTTACTTGACTTTACTGGGAATTAGCCTGCTCATGAGAAAATAGGAGTTGTGGATGCTCAGTGGATCATTCACCAAGGCGTTCCTTCACTTGGGAGCCAGGTAACTAAAAGTCAATATTCAATATGAATTAGTTGATTTTGGAATATATTTTCCTCACCTCTTTAATTTTCGTGATGAATTTCATAGGGCCAAGCACAGAAAGGAAAGGCACCGTGGGAAGGGGTATGCAATTAATGTGTTCTCTCTAATCTCTATTATCAAAATCAACTGCTAACACAATCTCCCTCCTTGTCTCTCCTTACTGGATGCCCTTTTCTTTTTGTTTCTGGACTAACTAACAACAACGAACTGAACCTTGCATAATTTTCTCTGACGTTAAAAACAAGAAGAGTATTTTTAATTAAGCTCGGATTATCTTTTTCAGGTGAGAGAGAGGTGTCGGAAAGAATGGACAATGTTTCAAGATAGAATGACTAATGCAGAAAAGGTCTATTACAAGGCAATGGAAATAGATCCTCCCAATTCAACAGTTCGTTAGGGGGGACAATAGTGGTTCAAGAAACATTTTATAAATTACCAAGTCCAATATATACTTGTAGGTGGTAACGGCTATGTTCATTCAATTTTGCTGTGATAGTTAACATTTATGTCGTTTTTTTTTTGTGTGTTTTTTTTTAACAAAGACTGCAAGTTCTTTTAAGGGTCAATTTCCAAATATATTCTTATGACCCTTTTTATTTCTGCTGAACAGTCCACTTTTGTTTCTGTGGGATTCATTCTATTGTTTCTCCACAAATATCTTTTGCGAAATCAATTTTGATCACTACGGATAATTCATCAGTCACTCAAAACCTGTTTTCCCATTGAAGCATTTTCTGTGCCGTTTCCTTGCTTTGAATCGAATTGAGGTTGGATTACTTAAACAAACAGGCCCTGAACTGTGGCTGATCACACTGCTGCTCCAGAATGGCGCAACATATTGCAATCAGAAGTTAGATATGTTTTTCAGTTATGGCCACTTCCAGTTCTTTGAATTCACTGGCATCGTCTGCTGAATATTCATCTTCCAGAGTGAAAAATCTGTCACCACTCGTCACTCATTTTAAACATTTCTCCTTTTATTTTCCTTTTCCCCTTTAGTGTCTACAAGATATGAAGAGGAAATCAAATGACGGCTTCAGCATCGTACAAATCAAACCAGCACAACAACAACAACAGGTAATCTAGCAGATGTCTTTTCCCTATAAGAAACTGGACTGTCAAGATGAAATTTGGTGTGATGTAATTCTTATGAATGGATGACACATTATTTTAGGTAGGTCTTAGTTATCTGATGTACTATTTTTGGACAATCAAATTCTTGTTCCTTAACTTTTCATGATAAAAAAAATCAACTTATTAGATTACCACCAAGACCTAATATGTTATTTTTGATTGGATGACATGGTAGATATGATAGAAAGTTTCTCTAAGATTAACCTGAAGAGTTGCCATCATTAGATTAGAATCCATCCAGAAGATGAATAAAAAATTACATTTAAGAATACGGATTGATTATATAAATAGTCAGTTATGCCTTTTGGAATTTACAATCCACCAAATATTTTTATGAGTAATAATGCAGGTGGTTGGGCCATTTATAGAAATATTTTTTGTGGTATATTTTGATGATATCATTATATATAACATAACCAAGGAATAACATTTAGATCACCTTATTCTAGTTTATACCACCATGAGGAAGGAAAGCTTGTTTTCCATTGTCAAAAGGTGTTCTTTCTTCACAGATTGAATGGTTTTCTCAAGGTTTATAGTGTCATATAAGGGAGTCTATTATCCCTACAAATCCTAAGCGATTGTAAATTGGCATGAGCCTAAGAACATTCTTGTAGTTCATAGTTTCTTCGGTTTGTGACTTCTTATCATCATTTTATCAAGGAATTTAGCACCATCATGCCCTCCTCCATTACATATTGTTAGAAACAACATGAGTTTCAATGGAGTAAATAAGCTAATAAGATATTTGTTGAGATTAAAAAAAAATGATTAAGGCCCAATAATACATCTTTTTGGTTTTACTAAGATGTTTGAATTGGGATGTGATGCCTCAAGAGTTGGTATAGGTGGAGTACTTAGTTAGAATGTCATCCTATAGCATACTTAAGTAAGAAACTTAACAAGGACAAATAAAATTACCTCAACATACTATAAAGAGTTCTATATGATGGTCCATGCCTTGTGTTATTAGAGAATATTATTTGCTACCACAAGAGTTTTTTCTTTACTATGACCATAAGGTCCTTCGCTATCTCAATTCCTAAAAGTAGTTAAGCCATAGGCATGGTCCTTAGGTTAGGTATTTATAAACCTATTAATTTGTATTGATACTTAAGTTAAAAAATAAGACAACAAATGCCTTGAGTCACTAGATTACTTTGTTATGCGTAATGAGTGTTGAAGTAATTAAGTTTAAGAGACTTGAAGAAGAGTATGAGACTTGTTTAGAATTTGGAGAAATATGCATGATGTTAAGAGATGAGAGTAATCGTGTTGTAGGTGATTATTATTGCTAGGAGGGTATTTGTTTTGGAATAATAAGCTTTGTATCTCAAAGGCATCAATGCATGATGTGAGAGATTTATATTAGAGGTCTTTTAAAACACTTAAGAAGAAATAAAACCATTTAAAGAGGTGGAAAATCATTTATTTTAGTCTAGTTTAAAAAGAGATGTAGCTTAGTTGATAGGTTAATGTCAAACATGTAAGCTATCCAAGCATAAAAAATAGAACATACTACCTTACACCTTGTTGTCTGTTCCCACTTTCCATTAGCAAGATGTAAGTATGGATTTAGTGTTTAAGCTTTAATGTACTTCAAATAAGCATGATTCTATCTTTATGGTTGTTGATCGCTTCTCTAAAATAACTTTGATCGCTTCTCTAAAATGAGTTATTTTATCCCTTGTACTAAGATCACAGATGCTCCTAAAGCTATGAGACTTTATTTTGATGAGATTATCAATTTTTATGGTCTTTTTCAAATCATAGTCTCATATAGAGATTTTAGATTTATGAGTTATTTCTAGACAACCCATTAACATATGGTGGAAACCAATTTGAAGTGTTTTAGTGTCTACCACCCCCAAATAATGATTAAATCAAGATGGTTAATAGAGTTTAGATAACTTTTTGAGATGTCTAGTAAGTGATCATAAGTAAAATTGAGATTTGGTTCTTCCTTTAACTTAGTTTGCTCATAAAAGGTTTGTTAGTAGGTCGATTAGAATGAGTCATTTTGAAGTTGTATATCGTTACAAGCTTAGAAGGCTTTTATATCTTCTTCCCTTGTCTTCTCAAGCTTGAGTTTCTGAGTTAGTTGAGTCATTTGCGAGTAAAGTTTAGAGTTTGTAGGTTGCAATACTAAGCATATTCAAGCAAGTAAAATGCAATATAAACTTCGAGTTGATTTATATAGATGCCATAATGAATTTAATGCTAGAGACTATGTTATAATACAAACTAGACCCAAACAATATCCTTTGAAAACTAATCAAAAATTGCAAACATATTGTGCTTATCCATTAAAAGTGCTACAATAGGTTGGCCCAAATGCTTATTTTATTGATTTACCACTTGATTTTGACATTAGCTCCACATTTCCAATTTGTTTATGTCAATTTAAGCTTCCATTTGACATAACCATCTCGATTTCGTTATGTCATTAGTTGTACAATAGGTTGGTCCAAATGCTTATGTCAATTTCATTATGTGTAAGCTCTATTAAGTATCTCAATTTAACCATTGGATTACTGGTGTTAAGCACTAAAAAACTTCAACTTAGTTCTCATTATATGCTTCAATTTTTTTTCTAGAAATAACTCATAAATCTAACATCCTTGTCTGAGATTATGGTTCGACAAAGACCATAAAACTTGACAATCTAGTCAAAATAAAATCTCATAACTCTAAAAGCACTTGTGATCTTAGTGCAAAGGATAAAATACAACCATTAAGATAGAACCATGCTTATTTACCAACAGGGTGCTCAAAAAATAAGTATTGAAATGAGGTTTAAAATACAGTTTCCAATTTCCAGTGTTATCGATTTAAAATTTTCACTAACCGTTAGAGGTATCAAAAACCTGTTTTTAAGGGACAATACAAGTTTGATAACTTAGAATTCAAACTTAGGTTCACTGTCCAAACCATTTATGGGATGTATAAGGTCTACCAGTCATTTTATAGCTTTAGGGATTGCTTAAAAATACCAATGCATTGAAATAGAGTTACTGAGGTTCTCCTTGATGCGAACCTCATGATCATGTAACCCATAACCAAGAATGAGGTATGATCTTAAAAAACAAAAATAGGTCTAATAGGAGTGTGACACAATGGAAACTTGCCCCAAGGTACCAACACTATTGAAATTAGTAGAATACACTCTTAGGAGCTTAGAATTCAAACTTAGGTTCACTGTCCAAACCATTTATGGGATGTAGAAGGTCTACGAGTCATTTTATAGCTCTAGGGATTGCTTATAAACACCAATGCACTGAAATAGAGCTACTGAGATTCTCCTTGATATGAACCTCGTGATCATGTGGTCACGCAACCCATAACCAAGAATGAGGTCTGATCCTAAAAAACAAAAATAGGTCTAATAGAAGTGTGACACAATGAAAACTTGTAACAAGATACCAACACTATTGGAATTAGTAGAATAACACCACGAAGCCATATAATCTTTGATAAGTCAGATTTAGTTTGTTCAAGAACTAAAGAATGCAAGAATTACTCACATAAAACTGAAAAGTTTATAATTAATATTCATCAATGGCTACTGAAATTTAGGTTACATGAGTTTAAAAAATTCTTAATAAAGTAACCATAATGGACCTCTTATGTGGACTTAAGAGATGTCCAGTCAAAATTGACTCAAAACCCTATGTTGAAAAGCCCATGACTTAATCCAAAGAAGCCTTGGATCCTAATTGAGAACAAAGTATTAATTAAGCCCAAACAAGCCTTAGGTTGTAGCTAGTAAAATTAAATAAAACTCATAAGTCTTATTTATAGCCTTTCATCCAACCCCTAAATCCTAGAAACATAAAGAAAAGGTAGTCACCCATGTTGTTTCCAAATTGTAGTAGATTTCATTTGTCTCCTTTGTTGTCCTCACTTCATAACCCAAATAAGATTGCATTGGACCCCTCCTGCAAATGGATAAGATGTATTAGGGTCTCCTCTTGATACTCCAAAGGTCCTTTCCATTTTGACTTAGTTGAAACCTTCAAAATCAATGCATTCAATGTCTTTGTCTTAGACCGGGTTATTGGACTATTTGGAACATGTAATGGGTCATTGTTGGTGTTTTTGGACTGATTCACATCACTCCTTGTTCAGAGATGAGACCAGATGCTCAAATGGTTGAGGATTTTCATATATTTCAAATGTCAAAGAATAAGCCAATCTACAATTTAAAACAATAAAGGTTTCCTCATTATATCATAAGTTTCCTAAGTGACATTCTACCAAAAGCAACTGATTTGGGAATTCTTTTGGCATTCGGAAGCCAAAGACTGCGAATATTTCAGAACCCCTGAAACTACCAGCCATAGGATAAATTGGCGAAAGAGACCATTAGACCTACTATACTGAACATGATCTCGCCAATATTTTTAAATTATGAAATGGACCAAATTGAACATTCACATTCGTTTAGTTAACCATATGAGCCTCAATAAGCTTCAACGTATAGTATTTAACCTCAGGTAGCTTCAAAGCCCCGGGTGTGGTTAAGCCACAGCTCAATGATCAGTTGACTCGTATGCTGACTCGCAAACGTGTAGAGGCACAATTATAAGATATGGTTTCATAAAGAAAAAATAAAAATAAACTGATTATGAATGGACTAACTTGCAATTGGGTGTGTCTACATTCATGCATATGCAATAGAATATCTTCGAGTTGTCTTCTAAGGTTTACTACATGTCAGATTGAAAAATTAAAATTCCTCCCCTTGCTGCCTTCCCGTACATCTTTTCACCTACAACCGATCACAATGCAGCAGAATTCAGGAAATAAATAAGCCTATAATAGAGAGTCTTTAATTAGATATTTACAAGTTACTAAAAAATCTTTCAGTAAAAAATGCCATCACTCCAGGGCTTTTAAGAGGAATACGAGAAACTAAAATTCCAAGGATTATGTTTTGAGCAATTAGGCCAAAGTGAACTGGTGCATTACCACTCATGAAAATTGAGGTGACATTTATGAATCTTTGGTGCTCATATTAGATGATTCCTGACCATCTGAGCCTTAACCATTTACACTGATCATTTTCTTAGGAGTCATTGATTATAGAAATGACCAACTTCTTCATGAATGTATGCATGTGTATAGTTTAAATCTGCAGTATAACCATTCCTATTAGGTACTCATCCATTTCGGAAATGTTCTGAGTGCCCAACCAGAGCCATGGTCAATGCGAAACTCATTTTCCTCCATTACACCTCTCCTAGATTTTTCACTCACACTAGCAGATGTGCAGCATGAGGAGTGCAATATTGAGGGAACAAATCATTGAAAACTATCTCCAAGAATAAACTGTATATTTTCCATGATGATGTACATAGTTGATGTTAAATGTATAGAGTGGGATTACGAATGTGTTTTCTTCTCAAGAAAGGAAAAGACAGAGAAATATGATGCAGAAAATGCCATAGGTTTCAGGGCTTCAGAAAAGAACATGCATTTTTTATATGGCACACAACAAGAATATAGCAAGCACAATGTCATCCCAAGCTCAAGCATCTATGTGTAAGTTTCAGATAATAATATAAATCATATTTTAAGACCTTACTTAATAGCTTAAACTTTTAGGTATGATGATTACTTAATATGGTATCAGATACTTGTTGACCTAACAACTGCACCACCGTCATTTTATTTGATAAAAATAAAGCACAAAGCAGTGTAAGTCTATCCAAGTTTGAAGCCCAAAGGCCTTTCACTTATGAGGCTATGTTAGAGAATGATATAAATTATATTTTGGAGTCTTACATAAAAGTGTAAGCTTTTCATATTTTGGAGTCTTACCTAAAAACATAAATTTTAGATGAGTTGGTTCCTTAACAGCCTCCCCCACTGTAACCCTAATCATTCATACCTTGATATCTGCACAAGGAAAATTATTGACAGGAAATCCATATTAAAAAAAGGTTACATTTTGATTTCATGGATCACAAAAGGGAGGCAAAAAAAAGGGTACATATACTTTCATAGAGATTATCCATAGAATTCCTACATAGAAAAGTATATTTTGTTGAGATTGTTAGCATTGAGAGTTAGTCTGTTTAGCAAGTTGAATTAGTTGTATTCTTGATAAACTTTTGTTAGTTCATTTGTTAGTAAGACGAGTCTGTTGAGTGTTAGTTAATCAGTTGTTAATAACTGATTAACTACTCATTGTATGGTGACTATAAAGGCAAGGGGAATCAATGAATAAACTGGGTGAATTCCATTATTCTTCTACTTCCAATTTAACAATTGGTATCAGAGCCCTAAACGGCCTGAAGAGAGAAAGAGAGAAAGAGTGAGTGTGGGTAATTGAAATTGTGAGAGAAACACCAAGTGATTGTGGGTAATTGTGAGAGAAACACCGAGTGATTGTGGGTAATTGCAATTGTGAGAGAAACACCGAGTGATTGTGGGTAATTGCAATTGTGGGTGATTGTGAGAGAAATATGGAGTGATTGTGGGTGATTGCAAGAACTGTGAGTAATTACAAGAAAACAGAAAAGAGAGAAACAAGAAGATGAAATTTTCCTCGTTGGATCAATTTGTTCAAGTTGTAATTCACGGATTAAGGCAACTATGCACCTAAAGGGGGATTAGGTGTAAATACAATAACTAATGCAATTTTAAAATTAATTACTTTAAAGTAAAGAGATAAGAGAGAGAGATTGCTAACTCGGTTTTTAACGTGGTTCGACAATCCTACATCCACGACTCAAGTACCAACCCGTACTTGAGTATTGTACTCTCTTACTAGTCCAAGCAACAAGATTACAATTCCCGCTTGATGAATCCACACCAAAAATTTTACACCACTTGAAGATATGCCCTCTTCAAGATTTTCCTTTTTTTCCACTTGAAGATGTACCCTCTTCAAGATTTTTCCTTGGTGATGTTCCCTCACCAATATCAAGAGTTTTATACACAACTCTCAAGAGTTTTACAATGATTGTTTTTGTAAAACAACAATACACTCTTAATAGTGTAGATATTACAAATGAAGATCTATGATATCTTTATCTCACTTAATAGCACTTAGAATATTTGAAGGTGTTTAAGTGTAATGAGAATGCGAAATACTCTTTGTGTTAGGATATGAAAATTTAAACACAAATATGAGTATTAATGAGGATTGATGATATGAAGGTGTTTTTGCACTACTAATTGCCTCACTATATGATATAGAAGTTTTGTCTATTTAATTGTGCAATTAAGAGACCTATTTATAAGTTTCAAAAAGAAACTAGCCGTTTCTAGCCGTTTTAGTGCAACTGTCATATCAAGCGGTCGACCGGTTCAGCTCAAAAGGCAATTTGTCTTCCAAGCGGTCGACCGGTTCACTTGGTAACCCAAGCGGTCGACCGGTTCATGCAGAAACCCTATTTTGACAAATTATCTTTTCTGAATTTCTTGAACCGATTGATTATGACTTAAACCTATAATCATCAAATCCTTTTAATGCATGCAATGTGAAGTGTGTGAGTTCATTTTAATTTGTGCTATCAAGTTAGAAATAGAGATTTACATAAAGCACTAAAATGAACATTTATTCTAAGTCTTCACTTGCTTGCATCTTTGGACTTCCTGGAGTGATTTCTTCGTGTACTCCATTATGCTTGTTGATGTATTCTTTGAATAATACCTGTTTATAACTTAATCTCATCCAAGCATATTATTAGTCCATTTTCTTTTTGTTGTTATCATCAAAATATATAAAGCATACAAAGTATGATATTATATGTCAACACAAGCTTCCATCCCCAGGTTCGATGTACACTACGATCACTAGTCCTTGATGATGGAGAACTTCTTGAGGAGTAAAGAGATGTGGAGCCTAGTTGAGGAAGGAATTCCCACTGTGATACAAGGATCAACCCTAAGTGAGAGTCAAAGGAAGGTTGTAGATGAATCCAAGCTTAAAGACTTGAGAATTAAGAACTTCTTATATCAGGCAATTGATGGAGAAATTATGGAGACCATTTTGAAGAAGACAACAGCCAAAGCCATATAGGAGTCAATGAAACAGAAGTACCAAGGATCCATAAAGGTGAGAAGAGCTCAATTACAAGCACTAAGGAGAGAATTCGAAATGTTAAGCATGAAAGAAGGAGAGAAGGTGGATAAATATGTATGAGAGTTCATGGAGAGCAGATACAGCAAGGTGCTGTAGTTGGAAAAATTTTGAGATCAATGAGCTCCAAGTTCAATTATGTGGTATGATCAATAGAAGAATCAAATGATGTGGATAAGTTAAGAATAGATAAGCTACATGGCAGCCTGCTGGTTCATGAGTAGAGAATGATGGAGTATCAGGAAGAGGAACAAGCTCTAACAATTGTCCAAGATAACAGAACATCAAGAGGACGAGGCAGAGGTCTGTTTAGATGGATTTGAGGAAGAGACAGAGGAAGGGGAAGACAACAACTAAATAGGAAGTTGATTGAATGTTACAAATGCCACAAATTGGGACATTTTCAATATCAATGCGATGAACGGGCAAAGGGAGCCAATTATGCAGAACTGGACGGGGAGGAGGAATTGCTGCTCATGACCTACGTGGAACTACACAATGCAAAGAGAGATAAGGTATGGTTACTAGACTCCGGGTGTAGTAATCACATGACGGGAAATAGAATGTTGTTCATAAACTTGGACATTGAATTCAGGCAGTCTGTAAAACTGGGCAATGACACTAGAATGACAGTCATGGGGATAGGGACTTTGAAAATGAATGTTATGGGTGTCAGCCAAATGATTACAGAAGTATACTATATTCCTGAGTTGAAAAACAATTTATTGAGCATTGAACAACTGCAGGAGAAAAATATAGCTATACTCATACAAAACAATATGTAAGTCGTTCCACTCCTCTAGAGGTCTCATCATGCAAAGTGAAATGACCACAAATCGTATGTTTGTGTTGTTAGCATCTGTGAACACTAGAGAAAATGACCCTGCCTATTTTAAAACCATCACTGATAATGATACTTAGTTGTGGCATTGTCGGTTTGGGCACTTGCACTATCAAGGGTTGAGAACCTTTTATCAAAAACACATGGTCAAGGGATTACCTCTATTAAAGGCTCCCAAAAAGTTGTGTGAGGGGTGTTTAATTGGGAAACAACATAGGGACTCTTTGCTTAATCAAAGTCAGTGGAAAGCCTCTCACAAATTGCAATTGATACATGCCGATATATGTGGTCTAGTTCCACCAGTATCTAACAATGGAAGGAGGTATTTGATTACCTTTATAGACGATTTTTCAAGGAAGACATGGGTATTCTTTCTAACTAGAAAATCTGAGGTTTTTATCACCTTTAAACACTTCAAGGTGGCTGTTGAGAAGGAAACAAACAAGAATATCTTCTACCTAAGAACTAACAGAGGTGGGGAGTTCACCTCAGAAGAATTCCATGAGTTTTGCAAGGTAAATGGAATAAAAAGGCAGCTCATAGCTGGATACACCCCTCAGCAAAATAGGGTAGCTGAGAGGAAAAATAGGAGTATCATGAATATGACAAGGATCATTTTGAGTGAAAAGAAAGTCCCTATGGTATTTTGGCCAGAAGTTGTGAATTGGTCAGTGTATGTACTGAACAGGTGTCCTACTTCGGCAGTGGGTGACAAGACTCCTAAAGAAACTTGGAGTGATGTGAAACCTTCAGTAGAACACTTTAGAGTGTTTGGATGCATAGAGTATGTCCATGTTCCCGACCAAAGAAGAAAAAAATTGGATCTCAAAAGCATAAAATGTGTGTTGTTGGGGCTAAGTAGTGAGTCCAAGGCATATAAGCTATACAATCCAATCACCAAACAAATTATGGTGAGTAGAGATGTTGCATTTGATGAAAATGGCAGATGGGAATGGAATGTTAGTGAGACTGATTCAAGACAGACTGCATTGGAATGGAGTGACTGTGAAGAGACAGATAGGGATGAGCAAACTGATGGTGAAACTATGACTGCAACAAACAATGCAATAAATGAAGTGTGTGCAGGAGATGTGAGTGAAGGAAGAAAAAGAAATGATAATGTTACAGCTCCAAATGTTAAAGTTGATGAAGGCAGAATAAGAGTGGAAGAAGAAACATAGGTTGAAGAAGATGGAAACTCAGGAATAGGAAAACTTATGGGAAGGTGTAAAAAGCCAGCATGGATGAGTGACCATGTAACTGGAGAAGGATTATCAGAGAATGAAGATGTCCAAAACCTAATCCTTTATACTTAGGCTGGAGACCCGAGGTCATATGAAGAAGCAGCAGTATGTGCAGAATGGAAGAAGGCAATGGACTGTGAAATTCAGGCCATAATGAAAAATCAGACTTGGGAGTTAGGTAAACTTCCCTTAGATGCTCGAGCCATAGGAGTAAAATGGTTGTAAAGCCCCACGAGCATGGTATAGCAGAAAAAAGGCCTACTTTCTCAAGGAAGGGTTCGAGAAATGTCAAAGTGAACATACTTTGTTCACAAAAACTGAAAGGGAAGGCAAGTTGCTGATTGTAAGCATTTATGTGGATGATCTAATATTCACAGGTAATGACAAGAGACTAATAGAGGGGTTCAAATCATCAATGAAGAATGAATTTGACATGACAGATTTGGGGAGGATGAAATACTTCTTGGGAGAATAAGTAATTCAAACAGATGAAGGCATTCACATTACCCAAAGGAAGTATGCTGCTGAAATTTTGCAGAAATTTGGCATGGAAAAGTGCAATGCCACTAAGACTCCTATGGTACCAGGGTTTAAATTGACTAAGGTTGAAGGGGGAACAAAAGTCGACTCTACCCAATACAAACAAATGATTGGTAGCCTTATGTATGTCACGGTGTCACGACCTGACATCATGTATGTACTCAGTCTAGTAAGTAGGTATATGGAAAAACCTACTGAATTACACATGGTAGTTGTCAAGAGGATTTTAAGGTATCTCAAAGGTACCTTAGAATTGGGCATTGGCTATATGAAAGGGGCTGAAATGAATGGAATTGTGGGATATTCAAACAGTGACTATGCTAGGGATATCGATGATAGGAGAAGCACATGAGGATATGTGTTTTTGTTAGGGATTAGAGCTGTTTCATGGAGTTCAAAAAAGCAGGCTGTTGTCACCTTGTCAACTACTGAAGCTTAGTACTGCTGCAGCCTGTGCTTGCCAAGCCATCTAGATGCAAAGAGTTATCAAGCATCTCAGGTGGAATCAGACTTGTTGTGTGATTTATTGTGACAATTGTTCCACAATAAAACTATCCAAGAATCCTATTATGCATGGGAAGAGCAAACACATTGCTATTAGGTATCACTTCCTGCGTGATCTATCCAAAGAAGAAGTGGTGGAACTGAAGTACTGCAACACGTAAGACCAAGTTGCAGACATCATGACAAAGCCATTAAAGCTGGACTCCTACATGAAGCTTAGGGAGCTGCTGGGTGTGTGTGTGCATATACTCAAGGATAAACCGATACATGGTAGTCAGTTTAAAGGAGGGTATGTTGAGATTGTTAGCATTGAGAGTCAGTCTGTTTAGCAAGTTGAATTAGTTGTATTCTTGATAAACTTTTGTTAGTTCATTTGTTAGTAAGAAGAGTCTGTTGAGTGTCAGTTAATCAGTTGTTAATAACTGATTAACTGCTGACTATATGGTGACTATAAAGACAAGGGGAATTAATGAATAAACTGAGTGAATTCTATTATTCTTCTACTTCTAATTTAACATATGAAAAGCTTAAGGAATTAGGATCAACTCACTGTCTTTTCTTATGGTAAATAGATAGATGCCATATTTTCTTAGCGAACCACCTTCTTCCACTCATAACACACAGGAACTTGTTTAAGAACCTTGAAGGTTTATAGAAGAAATGTTGTCCTGTCAAAGTCTGGTATAACCTACTTCAGATCAGCATACAAAGTATTTTCTCTTTACCTGACTGTAGGGTACATAGATTCTACAAATATAAAGGAACATATTTTTTCTCTCCTTTCTGTTTTAATCATTTGCATATAGGTGCAGTATCAGCACAGTGGAAATGTAGAGTCTTTTTATTTTTCTAAAAGTTTGTTTAGTATTGTGGTAGCAAATGTTTTCAAAATGTTTCATATTTAAAAATCTTTTGAAATAATATTTTTTATTTTTAAAATGTATATTTAGCATGTAGCTCATCAAAACAATGAAAAAAGAAAAAAAAATATTTTTATTTTAAAAAACGCCCTTTACACTACAAAACAAATAAACGGTGCCTGCATCCCATAATTACTATATATATAATATGCATGGGGTTTTCATTGTGCACTCACGCACTGTGCACTCAGACATAGTGCACTGTGGAATGCAATAATATTTTTTTTCTTTTTTTTCTGATTATGTTTTTTTCTCTTTTTTTCTGCTTTTTTTTTCTGATTATTCTTTTTCTTCTTTTTTTTCCTCCGTTTTTTGCTTCTTCTTTTTTTGCCTTTTTTTTGTATTTTTTTCCTTATTATATTTTTTTTTCATTTTTATCTTATTATATATTTTTTTCATTTTTATCTTATTATATTTTTTTTACTTATATAATTTTTTTATGACTGGGGTCTCCAGTCGAGCTTAAGCACACCACGACTAATTCCCGGACTGATTTAAAAAAAAACAATATGGATTTCTACAGTGCTTTCATGCTTATATTTTTTTTATAACCGGGTCTCTGGGTTAACTTAAACACACCATGACTAATCCTCTGACCCTTTTTTATAATCGGTATGTCTGGATCAATTGATGCGCACCACGAGTTCTATAAGTGCATATATACCCCTTATAAGACAAAATCCAAGAGTTGATTATAGGGGTGTATTGGTAATTTAAGTGTATATACCCCTTTCTGTAGCGGTGTTATGGGCGCGTCTTCAGGCGCGATGCCAATTTCAGAGCTCATACACATTTTGGATGGCGCGTGCGGTGTAGAACTTCTAAAAATATATATTAGTTTTTTTTATATTTATTTTATTATGTAAAGTGTGTTTTAAATAATATCATGGTATTAGATATATTTTCAATTTTTTTCATTTATGTGCATAGTACAATAATCATAATATCCTCAAATAAGATGAAAACGTTATTCTACTGTTCATATGACCGAAAAAAAGACTATTGCAATCCATAATGCAACTTATTGTTGATAGAAAATTACAACTTATTTTATACTGGTTATTTCATTGAAACCTACTAAACAAATAAATTTAAATTCATTTAAAATTTATATATTTTATATGAAACTTGTACTTCATAAAAATTATATACAGATTTATTATTTTGTCTAAATTTATGCTATGATAAAAAAATCATACATAATAAATATTTTTTTACGTTGAAAAAAATATGATTCCGCCCACGACAAGGCGCGGGTGCCATGGCTAGATGTTTTTTTTTGGTTATTTGGATTATATGATTTTTATAATTTTATTATTTGCTCAATAATAATGATAATTTTAGTGATTATTTTTTAAAAAAGTTTTTTGATTTTTTTTTAAAGATTTTCCTGAAATTTTAATTTATATCGGTGATCATCTTAAAAGTAATATTACTCTATTTTCCCCTTTATTTGTTTTTTTTCTGTTTCTTTATTTGTTTTCTCTAGATTATATGATTTTTATGATTTTATTATTTATGCAATAATAATGATAATTTTAGTTATTATTTTTTATTGTTGTTTTATAAAAATCTTTTTCTTTTTTTTCATGAAAATTTAATTATTTTAATTGTTTTGGCTGTAATGTTAGTACTAATTTTAGCTTTTATAGCAATGATAATGACAATAATGTCAGGATGAATTTTCAATCTATGTTTTCGTCTTTTTGTTGATAGAAAATTAACAATCTATATTTGATTATTGTAGGTATTTTTCACAATTTATATTTTATTTTTGTTTGATTTAAATATAAAATGAACTAATCTTAATACAATGAACTTAATAATTCAGATATCCGAGTTTTCTTGCTTTTTTAATGATGATGATAAATTTATGCTGGTTATTTCGTTTGAAAATACTAAACAAATAAATTTATATCGATTTTAAATTCATATATTTTATAGAAAACTTGCACTTGACATGAATTCTGCACAGATTTATTATTTTAGCTAAATTTATATTATAATAAAAAAATACATACAATTAATATTTTTTACATTGAAAAAAATATTGTGACACCGCGGCAAAGCGTGGGGGCATTGTCTAGTATAGTATATGTAGTGGATGACTCTATGGCCGTCGAAGCATAGAAATGATGGCGCTACGAGTGAATTCCATTCAAAGTCTGCTTGCAAGTTTCAGAGTGGGAAGGGTTTCGGTAGACAAATTCATCCGAAATAGTTGGGACCTATTCATTATTTACTTTCCTACAATTCAAAAACTTCCTCATTTAATATGAAATGCATAACTCACTTCATAAAAACACAACCATTAAACCAAGAAAGTACCTAAGGGTCCTAGCGTGAGTGGTGAGGGCATTCTCGTCCATTAAAAAAGGTAAGGGGTTCAATCCTTCATCTTGTATGGAGCCGGCTATTTGAGGAGTACTTTCACCCCTTCGGGGTCCATCCGGTGCAAACATGAATTAGTCGAGGTCAGCATCTAGAACATCGCGTGGTTTATACAAAAAAAAAAACCAAAAAAGAAAAAAACAAGAGAGCTATTAACACACCTTTAGGCTCCTTCACCAAAACAAGTTACATTAGGACCACCCCATCTTGATGGAAGAGTAAAATCGAGCTTCTTGATTACGTTTGGTTTTAGAGGTTTAAAAGGCTTGTCCGAGTCAAGTTTTTCTTAATAATTTTTTATCCTTTTTTTTCTTCAATATTATATTAGTTTTAATATTTTTTTTAGTTTTACCATTTAATAATGAATTGTTTTATAGTTGAGGTACATGGTTTTATTCAACTCGTTTTCTTTAATGTTTTTTAACCTTTTATTAGCACAAATAATAGCTCATTAAATAAAATATTTATTTTAAGAAACAAAGTTATTAAACATGAAGTGAAACATTGTGAGATAAGATATTTTAATCTTAGTATTCTCTTGATCAAATATCAATTTACTTAATTAAATATGTGTATAAACATTTTAGTTTTTGACTTAACTTTTTATATTAAGAACCATGTTGGAAAAATGTTATTTCTAATACTCATACCCCTCTCTCTCTATAGCAAGAACCGAATCAGACATCCCAAAATGGAATCTCGAGTATGTATGTAAAGGGCACTGTATCAAATTAATTTGCATGTTGTGAAATTATTAATGGTCACCCAACAAGGACCCCATTCATTCACATTTTAAGCACATTTGTATCCAAGTTCTTGAGTTATCATATAGCTGCTCATAGCCACGATATAACCAAAATCCACAAGTCTTCCCTTCAACATAACACCCTGAACTCTAAGCTTTTGATCTTAAAACAGATTCAAATGATATATGGTCTCTACAAAATCAAAAGACTTGTACTATAGAAGATGGTGCTACCCCGCAATTCACAATCAGGTAATGCCATCACACTACACCAAAAGCCCTGCAAAATGTAGAAATGAAATCTAGAATTATGAAGACAAAAATAAAAGAGGATGTATTCAATGACAGTGAGAAAGGAAATTATTTGGATTGAGATCCATGACCTTACTAACATTGGCTTGAAAGGAATTTGACAACCATATTTTGCATGAAAAAAAAAAGGCAAATGTGGAAGCTAATTGAAACTGCAAACCAGCTCACTTGAGAACTTCAGGGTGAAATGTGGTGGCAAAAGATAGTAATAGCAAAGCATTTAGCACTGATCACAAAGCAGCAGCACTAAAATTCGATTGCCAACACAAAAATGCAAATGGCAAACACCAAACATCATTCCATTGTAAGGATAGAAATCATTTAACTAGTTATACCATGCAGCATCATCAAATATTGCCAACTCATAAATCCATGTGGTGAAAAGAAGAGATCAATCCCGCACCCAGAGGCAAATTGAAGCATCCAAACATGGTGAAACCAAACATCAATCCAACTCCCATGTGCAAATTCAAATATCCAAATGTCAAGAGTAAAAAATTAGAAATTACCTATTCAACGGTTTGCATTCAGGGCCAGAAGCATGTTGTTACCACCAGGAAGGTATGCCACATTAGATGACTTGGCCAGAGTTGCAGCAATTTCCCTCGATGCTTCAATCCTTCTCAATTCAATCAAACCCATACCAGCCTTTGTTGTTGCCTCAGAGATCAGCTTAGCAGCATCACTCTCACCTTCTGCCCTGATAATTGCAGCCCTTCTCTCCTGGTCAGCTTTCATGACAACAAACTTGGACCTCTCTGCCTCCTGCTGAGCAACCTGCTTCTGCTCCACAGCCCTTGAGAACTCCACTCCATAAGACAAATGGGTAATAGCCACATCATCCATCACAATGTCAAAGTCCCTTGCTCGCTTGATGAGTGAATCACGGACCAGAGCTGACACATGGGGACGTTCAGTGAGGAGCTGGTCAGCATTGAACTGTGCAACCACAGCCTTCAAGACCTCATTGCCAATTGAAGGAAGCACCTTCTCATCATACTCAAGCCCAAGACGTTGAAAGATATGGGGTAAACGTGACACCTGCTCAAAATAACCTTTTTTTCATCAAATATTCATAAAATGAAAATACAAGACACTCACCGATTAAAAAACTGATTAATTCTGACAAAGTGAAGAAGAAATGAGTGAAAAATAGAAAACTTCGGACTTCAACTCCACAGCCACATGCTTCGATTCTAAGCAAAAATCTCAATCCATAATTTAAAAGCCTAACTGAGCAAATAAAATGACAAGCTGAATTGCTCTCCTCTTTCGTTTTGCTGGCAATCTCAAAACCAAGTTTCGCTAACCTTTTACCCGTTAGAGAAACAGTACATTCACAGACTAAATGCATCTCCTTTCTTTGCTGCATAGCTAAAACAGATTAAATGCATCTAAAAACAAAGTAAGACGAATTCACTGCCCAAGATCAACACAAGCGCAACAAAACAAACAAAAAGCTCATCTGAAAAAACAAAGCAAAACAGCAAAATTTACCATTGTAAGAACATCGAATCAAGCAATACCCATTTCATCCATTTCAATGAAAAGAAAAACATACATAAAATGATTTTGATATTGTGATTTACCTCGGGACGAGAGAGAACACGGAGCGTGAGATTGACCATCTGGAGATCTTTAGTACCAGAGACAGATGAGAAAGTGTGAGGGCGTGTTCGGATATCAAAGATAAATGGCTTTTGAAGCCAAGGGATAAGAAAATGAGTCCCTTCGCCGATGGTAGTGTCAATGACTCCACGGAATCTGTCAAAGAGAACAGCGCGTTGGCCTCCATCGACTGTGTAAAGAGAAGAGTTGAGAACGGTGGCGGCGGCGCCAATACCGAAAGCTGCGCGAGCGAGGTTGTTAAGAAAGGAAACCGCTGCTTGGCTGCTACCCATGGCGGAGGATGGTGGTTGACTATTGTGAGAGAGGAGAAGTGGGTTTTTTGGGTTTCGAAAGATGATGGTTTTAGGGTTTATGACAGATGGATATATTTGACGTGACGTGGAGGAAAGGCTAGGATAAAATCAGGCGGGGCGGGTTAATTCATGATTAATTGGATTGCAAAATGTATCTCCACCACTAAATTCTTGATACATGGTTTCTTCTAGGTGGTAAAGGCTTGTGCTAGATTAACCACTCATTTGTGCTTTCTATGGAGGTTTTACCTCCCTTATTTTGGTCGGTTGATTAGAGATAATACCTTTGAATTCCATTGGCGTTGTGACAAGGAGGGCATAATTGATTTATGTTTTTCTATCCATGACTCTCTTAATCAACTTCAGCAAATCTCATGTTTGTCCCCAAATCTTCTTAGGTGGTGTGAATGAGATCTTCAAGCTTTTGGATGTTTTTGGATGCAAGAAGGAAGATTGTCAGTAAAAAATATCGGTGGATGATAAGCAAGAAGATCTCATCGGATACATCTTAAGAATCCAAGTGATGCGACCATTTTATTTGATATTTTTAAAGAAGGAACTGAGTTTGTCAATGTACGACCATACAAGTGATTTGACCATATTATTTGATATTTTCATCCATATTTGCCTAGTATTTTGCATATGTTTTGTGTATAAAATACCTTGATATTCTTTGTTTTATGTTTTGAAGGTATTTTTGGATTAAAGATGCAAAAAGGAGGTAATTGGAGTTGATTGACATATTTGACCTTTAGTCGGTGTTTTGTGCAGAGCAGAAGCTCTAGAGATCAAAATGGAGTGATTCCAGTGGCATTCAAAAGATAACATCCATAACTTTATGGAAATATAAGGAAACAGAAATAAAATAAGGAATCATGGAAATCCCAGCCTTCAAAGTCAATTTTTGCAATCTATGAATGTCAACTTTCGTTCATTCCAACTTCAATATCTGGAGCTACCGAAGTCCGATTGATGCAAACCTAATTTTTTTTAATACAAGACGCAAATACCTATAAACACTCCAAATTTAAGATCCAAACAATGTTTTATTAATGAGATATGAATTTTACAAGGGACAACTAAATTCTGTCAACTTAAGGAAGGACTATTTTGTAAATTAGATACTAGGGTTTCTAAGCGTATAAAAAGGAGGAGAGGAGCAAGGAAGTTTTGCCCAACAAAAAACAAAACACAAATCTTCCTCATCCAAACCATAAATCATGTTTTCTTCCATCTTTTTATTTAGTTGTTCAATAAACATGCAAGGCTAGACTCTTTTGCTTGGTTGCAAGGACACGAAAACCTTCAGATTTCAAGAACTGTGAGATCTATTTTTACCTCAATTTTTCAGTTTATATGATGAATATTTTTGTTCTCCTATGATTGTTTATTTAATTGCTAAGAGCAGACTCGAAGTTATTATTGTAGACAATTGATTGCTAAGTTTGATATCAAAACCGAAGTTGTGGTATATGAACTTATCAAGCAACTAGGTTAATAATTGTAATGCATATATGTTATTAATCTTAGGGAGAACATTCAATCAAACTAAAAATATATTGCGAACAATTATATTTCTTAATTAATCAATTTATCTAGATCAGAATGTTACCATTGAATCAAATTACTAGTGTGGACATTGTGGTTGTTTGATGGTTAGGGTAAGTTATACGGCGGAACCTGAACGAACCAATTTTAAAAAGAGATAAATATTCAGAATATATATTGATGTGTCATTTCCATGATCAATTCTGATTTTTGTAAGTAAATGTTGACTTGTGACCAAGATTTGCTTTATTGATAAATTTCAGTTTTACATAATTTTTGTTTAGTTTGTTGTAGCCTAGTCTAGACAATTCTCAACCCAACCCCCAAAGTTGCATAACACATAACATGAAAATCTGAACTAAATCGTCCTCATGGGATCGACCTCTTACTTGCTCTATACTATCTTGTTTGATTTGTTTTAGGCTAGGGTAATTAATTTGTGCGACCGCAACATCGCAACATTTAACAACACCACATACTAATTTATGTTTTTAATCCTTTTCTTAACCTTATTTTGTGATTATTCCTTATAGGCCATTTGCTTCTTATAAAAAAATATTGAACTAGGTTTGTGGGTCTCTTTTAGGCCTACGAGTTGTAACAACTCTTTGGGTTTTCCCTTTTTATTATTTTTTTCTTCCTTTAGTGTGAAGGATATAATTTTATTATTTAGTATTGAGTTGATAATAAATAACAGTTTATCCTTTTTTATTATATAATAAAATAAAAATTAACTCCATCTCATGGAGTCCATAATTGGGCTCCTATATTTGTCAAGGTCATGTCAAAGCAATTTTCATTCAATTTCTTCTCCCTTTGCATTTATGTTTTTAATTTTATTCTTAAAACCATTGTTCTTGGTTTAGTAATCCCTTTCATTATAGTTTTTTCATTTTTCAACCATCACACAACACATTTCAACATTTCTCAAAGGGAAGAGAACCTAAACTCCATGTCTAATGCATATAGTTTTCCCATTTTAGTAATTTTGTCAAATGTATAACCAAATTGCAGGTTGTCCTATCTCAAGTTTTTGATTATGTATGGAGTTGTAGGACTCTAAATCAAGTGAGGTCAACCTTATTGGAAAGCTAACATCCTTTGATTTTATCTTCTATGAATAGAACTTCCTCTAATTATATTATTTGTTGTCTTGAATTCCTTAAAAAAATTAGGGAGGAAATTTTTTTCCTGTTTTTTTTCCTGGTTCTCCAAGAAGAAATTTTCTTCTTACTTTATTTCCCTTCATTCAACTACTAAATTTTTATGTATACCCTATAACACTACTAAACATAATCCTCTCAAGGATGCCTTAATCCAACTACAATTATTATTATCTATCATAATATTTCTACAAAAGTATGTAATTAAGGAATTTCCTTCAATGTTCAAATTTTGCATTTCATCATTACTTCTTCACTATACCTATTGATCTCCCTTCCTTTTTATGGCCTATTTGGCCTAGAAAAGAAGTCATGGGCTTTCCTTTAAATTTTAACATTATTAATCCGATGAAATTCCTCATCAATTTTATTCCTCTAACTACAATTTTATATGTATTAATTTAACAAAAATGAATTTCACAATTAAAACGTATCATTTCACAATGAAATTTCATGTTCAATCCTTATAATTACATATTACTGATGCAACCAAGGAGACAATTGATGCAAATCAGGAGACAAACTCACAACAAGATCAGGAGGCAGAGCAAGAGGCAATTAGGGCAGAGCATGAGACAACTAACGTGCCAGACATGGTTACAATTGATACATTACCATAAACTGCACTCTGCCGTTAAAAGAAGACACATATGGAAATTGCAACACCAACATAGTTGTTGGAGTCATGGAATCCCACCGTTGCAAGAAGTCCAATTTTAGCTAATTTTATTAAGTTTGGGTTATCATACCAATTTAAGATGAAGATTGTAAAAGAGAAAGACTCAGCTTTATTTTATCCTTTGATTGAATACAATTCAGTTGAAATTTAGAGAGATTCCAATACAATTGCAAAGAGATTTTGCACCAGCCTAATTGCATTTTCTTTGAGATTTTGAAACCTGTGACACAAGGCACCAATTTGGTATCCTATGTGGGAATTGGAGGCGTTTTAAGCCAAGAAGGTCACCCCATTGCTTATTTTAGTGAGAAGCTTAATGAGACGCGCCAACGATATTTGGCTTATGACATGGAGTTCTATGCATTAATGCAAACATTGAAGCATTGGAGACCTTACTTAATCCATAGAGAATTCATTCTCTACACCGACCATGATTCTCTAAAGCACCTCAACTCGCAGACTAAAATGAATGCACGACATGCTCGTTGGATGGACTACGTGCAACAGTTCGATTTCCTGATCAAACACAAAGCAGGGACAAAAAACAAAGTGGCAGACACCTTGAGCAGGAGGCCTCATCTGTTGCACATTACCTCAGTGACAGTCACTGAGTTTGATAGCGTAAAGAATGCATATTCTGATGATGAGGATTTTGGTAGGTTATGGAATGAATTGTCCAGTCCAGACGCAAAACACTAAGAAGATTACATGTTGCGTGATGGGTTCTTGTTCTTGAAATCACGCCTCTGCATACCACGCGGATCCTCTCGGGAATTTTTGATTTCTGAATTACATGGTGGAGGCCTAGCTAGGCATTTCGGATATGACAAGACTTTTGCAATTATGGCTGATCGTTTTTATTGGCCAAAGCTAAGAAGGGATGTGCACACCATAATTAACAGGTGCAGGATTTGTCAAGTTAACAAAGAGACCAAGCAACCAGCAGGGATTTACACGCCCCTACCCATTCCCGACAAACCATGGCCGCAAGTTAGCATGGATTTTGTACTTGGGCTGCCAAAGACTAGTCGACAGAATGATTCTGTCATGGTAGTAGTGGATTGTTTTTCCAAGATAGCCCATTTTATCCCCTGCCATAAAACGTTTGATGCATCCAAAGTGGCAGCTCTATTTGTTCGCGAAGTAGTTCGCTTGCATGGGAACAAAGTTAATAGTTTCAGACCGAGATGTAAAGTTTGTCAGCTATTTTTGTAAGACCTTGTGGGCTAAAATGGGAACAAAGTTGATGTTCTCTAGTGCTTTCCACCCATAAACGGATGGTCAAACCGAGGTGACCAACCAAAGCCTAGGCAACTTGCTACGCTGCCTTGTAGCAGATCATGTTACCAGTTGGGATCTTGTACTCCCCCATGCTGAATTCTCTTTTAACAACTCTGTTAATAGATCTACAGGATGCACTCCATTCGAATTGGTGTATGGGTTTCGACCAAACACCCCATTAGACATCAACACTCTGCCATTCAAGGCCAAGTAAGGTTGCCTTGGACTTCTCTAGTTATATGCAATACATTCACGAAGAATGCAAGCGTCTCCTTACGATCAGTTCAAACTCTTATGCAGCTACAGCAAACGCCAAATGAAAAGATCATCATTTTCATGAAGGTGATATGGTTCTTATCCGTTTACAACCAGAACGTTTTCCTCCAGGAAGTGTTTCAAAGCTTCATGCTTGCAGAGCAGGTCCTTTTAAGATTGTTAAAAAAATGGTCAGTAATGCATATGTTGTTGAGCTACCTTCTGAGTTTGGGATTAGTCCCGTGTTTGATATTGAAGACATTACTGCATTCAAGGGCGACACATCTACCGTACCAGTTCCAGCCATATCAGCAGGCGAGCAATTTCCAACAAATACAGCACCCCGGGACAAAACTGCTTCAATTCTTGACCATCAGTTTCTATCAACTCGACGGGGAGGCTATTACAAGTTCCTAGTCCAGTGGAAAAATCGCCCAAATTCGGAATCAGTGTGGCTACAAGCGTCAGAACTACAACGACTACACCCCCATCTCTTCACTACCTACCTTCAGTATAACTTGTCGGAGTCAAGTTCTTTGGAGGAGACGACAATTGATGCAAACTAGGAGACAATTGATGCAAATCAGGAGACAAACTCACAACAAGATCAGGAGGCAGAGCAAGAGGCAATTGGGGCAGAGCATGAGACAACTAACGTGCTAGACATGGTTACAATTGATACATTACAATAAACTGCACTCTACTGTTACAAGAAGACACATATGGAAATTGCAACATTAACACAGCTGCTGGAATCATGGAATCCCACAGTTGCAAGAAGTCCAATTTTAGCTAATTTTATTAATTAGTGGATTGCTTTTATTTATCTGCATTTATTTAATTTCCTAATTTGTTGCTTTCCTAGTTAAGTTTGGGTTATCATACCTATTTAAGATGAAGATTGTAACAGAGAAAGACTCAGCTTTATTTTATCCTTTGATTGAATACAATTCAGTTGAAATTTGGAGAGATTCCAATACAATTGCAAAGAGATTTTGCACCAGCCTAATTGCATTTTCTTTGAGATTTTGAAACCTGCGATACAAGGCACCAAATACATTTACTAACATCATCATTCACATCTCAAACAAGATCGTAGTTAGGAAATTTGCAAGGACAATCACATCGGCTTCTCTTCCAATATTCTTTCCTGATGATCGACCTAATGGGATCTTAATACTCATAACAATTTCTTTGATATTGAATCATAATTTCACATCTAAAACATCATATAAGGCATTAATTAACTTAATTTAGCACATTTAAATATTTTTCCTAAAATTAGTCTAGGAATCTAACTAACAATTCAACATAATTACATTAATTTCTTATTTAAATCTAAATAAACATGTATACATGAGTTTAGGACCTCTTACCTAAGGGTGACATGAGCTTAAACTCTCTAATTGTCTTCCTTGAATTAAGTCTATCCTTCCATGTAGCCTTAAATCTAGTGAAATCCTAGTTAATTTAAGTGTTTGTATCCAAAATTTTAAATAAATTCTAGCAAAATCCATTTTTCCCTCTCTTGTTTTCTTGGTGTAGGTATTAAAGAGAGGAGGTGTGAGTATTTATTGTTTTGATTTTCAAAAATTATGAATTTGACCCTATTTGCTTGAATATTCAGTCTATTTTTGCCCCCACTTCTTTTTCCTTTTATAACTGGAGTTACACTTCTTTTTATCCTTTATAATTTCACCCTAGAATTTGGAGTACATATATTTTCCAACCCTCGGTATTTCTAGGTTAATTTATTATTATTCTTGTTCTTACAATATCTTAGTATAACAATTATACCATAAAGTTCTTTGTTTCCATTTTACTAAATCTTTATACTAGTTATTTCATTTTCAATCTAAGCAAAAGATTATTTCCCCGGGTTTACAAAGAACATGTTTCTCATACTACTTCATCAAGCTAAACCATTTAATCTAACTTTTCATAACCAAAGATTCAACATGCCATGATTCAAACTTCAACAAAAACACAATCCAACCTTAGAGTACAGTTTCTTACCTTTAAATACGATCGAAGAGCTAAAAAGAATAACACAAAAAAAGGTTTCGTTCTTTTACTTCTTCTTTCTATGGTTTGGAACTCTCCCTTTTCAAAATTAAAACTTAATAAATGCACCACATCCTAGCTTAGACAAACCATAGTCTCCTTTTAATCACTTATACTAACACTTTTAATAATAATTTCTCAATAAATATGGAGGAAAATTCAAGAACCCTAAACCCCCTTTTTTATCCTTTTAATATGTCAGAGCACAAAACCAAAAATGATGTTTCTATACTTCAATTTTTGGTTACTTACACATTAACCCTAATTGTTTCTTATATTTTTTTTATTTCCCCTCACTACAATATTTTTTCTTATAATTTAATATTATTTTGGCCCCTTTCATTTCAATAATCTTCACCCATTTTATCTAATTATGTTTTTTTTTAATTCTATTTTACTCATTTTATCTCCAAGATAAATTTTACTAACTCAGAAAAACTCTAACCATGGGTTTACATTATGAAGTTTAATTCCCAACAGCTCTAGTGTTGAATGATAAAATTTTAAAAAAATTAATATAATTCTGAACTCTTTATTGTTGATGCTTTGTCGTGAGGACATTTTATTTTTTTATTCTGATGATCTAAAAACTCATGTTAACTTTTTAAATTTATAATTCAGATCATTAGATCTAAAATATCTAATTTGAAAAAACCATGAAATTTAATTTTTCAATCAATTAAATATTAAAAGATTAAAAAATATGGATAAAAAAATAAATTAATATTTTAATTGAAATTGAAAAACAAAACTGTTAAGAAATAATTTTTGAACATGATATAGAAAATGGCATTATATTCAAGTACTATATTTGAATACACTTGTCACTTATATTCGCTTCTTGGAAATGGCATTATATTCAAGTGTTATATATATATATGTACATGTAGGATTGCCAATAGGATTACATGGAGGCATTGTTTACGCTTTCACGAGTTCCATCAAATAATAACTGGCCATTACAAATATTGTTTCTTGCTGCATGAGTCTTAGAATAAAGATTGAAATACAAATAAAATATGACTCGGAGTTAAGCTTTCACGAGTTCCATCAAATAATAACTGGCCATTACAAATATTGTTTCTTGTTGCATGAGTCTTAGAGATTGAAATACAAATAAAATATGACTCGGAGTTAAGCTTTCTTCATGAGTTTCATCAAATTAATCGGTTTACATACAGACGAATCTTTCAAGCAACGACTTATCATTATGGAATTCATTACTTCAGTGGGATGGATCGCGTCAAAGAAAGCATACTGGTCTCGGTTACTGCATACTTCTCCATTCTTACAAATCGGAATGCGCTTCACGGTATCAATGGCGCAGCAAGAATGGCTTATGTTAGATATTCCTGCGAGGCATTTACAAGAAAATGTCTGACTAAGAGATCTAGGAAAATATCAGACAGTGACCAGCTAGGAACACTTACCATATGAAGCAGGTTTTGAGAAGACATCTTGAAAAACCTTGTAGACATCTAAGAGGACAAATTTGGAACCCGGCAGAGTGGATTGTAGGTCCTTTAACATCTGTGGAAGGTAGCTGTTGAATTGAGATGCCAGGTGGTTCAGTCGTTCTACACAACGTGTTGTGGGTTTTTGTTGAGATATTGAGAACGGTCGACATCCAAGTGGAAGGACATTGCTCACTAAGAACTTGCGTCCACCAAGATCGTAAAGCATCTGTATATTCAATTAAGGAAATCAGTTAGTTTATGTTAAGATAACTTTGCAGTATCAAAACTTGGTTGTTTAATATCTTTTTTTCATATATGGTATTTACCTGTAATCGCTTGGATAATGGTTTGGCAAGATATTGTCCCATGTCAAGAGAAGCATTATGCACCAATTTTTTGTTGAGGTCGATGTCATTTTGTCCCATATTGATGAATATAAGAGATTTTGACAAGCCATCAGTTTTTCTTAAATTCTTCACGGAACTCTTAAACAGTTCAATTTGTTCGTCCAAAACCATGCAATTGCCCTGCAGATAATTTTAAAAAGTATTTGCAAGTATGGATTGATTAGTGACTCTATAAGCTTTCCTTGTGTGCGTGTCCTAAATTTGACAATCTAATAATAAAGTTGAGGGTAAAGAGATAAGAAGGCTCACAAATGTATATTGTTTTATTTCGGGAAGAATACCACAACCAGAAGATGCATAATTGGCCCCGAATTGAATGCTTTCCGATTTCTTCAAACTCAAAAAAGGAGGAGGTAATGACAATCCAAAAGTTTGAGCTGCACCATTTCAAAGATAAATAATAGATGATAGGAAATCATAATTAATACCCTATGAAATATATAGTTTCTTCGATCGTGAATGTTCATGCAATTTAAACTTGTATTTACATTTAAAATGATTGATCAATTATAAACTCTTAGGTAAGGTTTCCAGTTAATCTTGTAATTTTGACCACCTTTAACATTATATTCTTACCAATAAAATCTGCCATAGTTTTTCCATTGGTGGCTCTGCTCTGATTATCTACTTTAAAATCCACACCATATGCAGAAGATGGATTTGGATTACCCATATATTGTCCATTTCCACTATCCACCCAAGAGTCTCCGAACACGAATAGAGCTGGAATAGAAATATTAGATTTGAAGGGTCCACGATGATGAGATGCAAGATGGGAGCAGTTCACCAGAAGGAAATGACACAAAAGAAAACAAATGCACGAGGCTTGATTCATGATCATAGAAGTCATTATTTTTATGGGAAACACAATGATAATGAAGCAGGCAAGTTTCTTATCAGCAGAGGATGCTTATTTATATTCCATTTGAAGCTGCCAACCAAGAGCACAGCTCATGGTGGTGTCAAAACTAGCTGTGGACTAGCTGGGAAGTTTGTTTGTTTAGACTGCCAAAAGGAGAGCAATATCCAGCCACGCATGCGAGATATGAACGCGAGCGTGCTTAGAGAGGATATACATATGGTGTAAGTTGATAATCTACAGCTAATTTGAAATTTAATGATGGTTGGTTACAAGCCAACCTCAATTTGCTTACTATTTTCCAGCAATTTCTTTGCTAAAATTAGGCATGCAATGATATTATCTGTTTTGCTCCTAGTAGTTCCATCATCGATTACAGCTGTGGCATTATTTCAGAGGAAATAAAAAATCAGTTCAGGGTCCATGCATGGGCTGTTCTTGGTTCTTATAATGAGATTTGTCTCCATCGGAGAGCCGAGGTGGACTGTTTTCTTAATCTCGGGCTTCTCAGTTTCATCGGATGATGTCTAACTATCATCTGGTGGACTTAATTGGGATTTCAGGGAGCTGGGTTTACTTGGCACCGTCATATATATTCTGGGGGTTCGATACTTAGTAAAAAGATTGCATGGAGCTGTAGCCAACCTGGAATGGCGCAGGCTTCCTTCTTTGAGGATGATGCTGATGTGGAGCATTTACGCAATCCTTTCACTTTAATCATAATCCAGTACTGTTTTACGTTGGGATAAATTGCCTTCTTTGACAGGTGGTAGACCGTTTTGTTTTGAGGCTGCATGGACAACCCATCTGAATTGTAGGCAGCAAGTGGTTGTTGAAATGCGCGGGATACAAGTTACCATGCATGATGTCTTGAGGGGCTTTAGTGAGGTTCAGACAGACTCCATATCTTTCAATGATGATGTTTTTGGGAATATTTTTCGGTGTAAGATGTGGACTGAAACTAGATTGAAGGCCATTATGGTTGCCTTGAATATTATACAGATGATTCGATCCCTTTTTAGACTAGAAAAGGAGAGCACCATGAGTATGTAGATTTTCTGTCAATTGATAGATTGTTGTTTTCTAATTGATTCAATTATATTGCAGGTGTATTTGTTTGTGTTTGGGTGAGAAGAATTTGAGGCAGGGAGAATTTCTAGAAAAGAGGTAAGCTTGTATCTATTTTTGTTGCTTACCACTTGTTTGAGTTTATGCCTTTGTATACTCTTAGGCTTAGAGCTAATCAATAGAGCTCAATTACAACTTCTCTACTTGTTTTGTTAGTTACAAGTAGTTCATCACATTTAATGCATGTTCAACAAACTTGGTACATGATTAGAGTTTGCATATGAAGTTGCTTCTTCTTCTTCATTGTCGATCCACTTGGTACATGATTAGAGTTTGCATATGAAGTTGCTTCTTCTTCTTCACTGTCAGTCTTCTCTGCCAGTTAACTCTACCTTTTTCATGTATATCTGTGAGTGGCTTATTCTCCAATAACCTCTCTTAATTGATTGAATCTCTCTTTATGTAGAGTCTTGGTGAAGATGTCAGCTAGTTGCGCTCTTCACTTGGACAAAACTTCATGCTTATCAGTCCTTCCTTCAAGGACTCTATGATAAAGTGATATCGTTTGTTGACGTGCCTTATCTTTTAATGAAAGACAGGGTTCTTAGCCATATAAATAGCAAACATGTTATCACATAATAATGGTGTTACATCAACTTGCATTTCACCAAAATCATCTAGGACAAACCGTAGCCATATTACCTAAGTTGTGGCTTTTGAAGTTGAGACATACTTAGCTTCTGTAGTTAAGATAACAACTGTATTTTGTTTAACTGAAGCCCAGGAGAACACCCCACTTCCAAAACTGAATGCATATCCGAAAGTACTCCTACAATCATTCTTACTTCCAACCCAATCAACATCACAAAAACCAATTAGGGTTGCCTCTGGTATATTCAATGCCATAGCTAAGTGTCCCTTGAACATATCTTAGGACCCTCTTTGCAGTTCCCATGGGTTTCTTTGTAGGGTTGCTCATGAATCTAGATAGCAAACTGGCTGAATACATTATGTCTGGTCTAGTAGCTGTCAAATACAACAAACTCCCCAGAATCTTCGTGTAAAGGCCTTCATCAACTTTGTCACTTCTATCTTCCCTTTTCAGCTTCTCACCTATAGGCAGGGGATTGCAACTGGTTTGCAATCGTCAAGACCAAACTTTGCAAGCAAAGACTTGGCATATTTCCCTTGATGAATGAAAATGCCTTGCCCAATTTAAATCATCCCAATTCCCAAAAAATGGTGCAGTAGGCCAAGATCTATCATTTTATGTCTTTGCATCATGTCCCTCTTGAAATCATGTATCATCTTCTCACTACTGCCTATATAAACAATGTCGTCAACATATATAGTAACAATGATTATATTGCGTTCATGATCTACCCGAGTGTATAGAATTGCCTCACTATTGCTCCTCTTATTTTCACATAGTAAGATATATGTCAATCTCATAGGGCCTTGTGAAATTTGTAGACACTAGATTTAGCATCATTAACTACAAATTAATCCAGTTGCTCAACATACACTGCTTCATCAAGCATTCTATTAAGGAATGTTGACTTAACATCCAACTGGAATAATTTCCATCCTTTTTGAGTTGTTAGGGCAATGAGGGTTCTGATGGTGTCCAACCTTGCTGCCAGAGCAAATGTTTCATTGTAGTCTATTCTAGGCTTATGTGCATATCCCTTTTCCATAAGCCTAGCTTTGTGTTTATGAACTATCCCATCAAGATTTAACTTGGTCTTGTACACCCACTTGACCCTAATAATAGGTTTATGAGTGGGTCTAGCCACAAGCTCCCAAGTTATATTTTTTCAATCATCTCCAATTCAGCCTTCATAGCCTACTGCCAGGCTATGTCTTCAGCAGCATCCTGATAACTCTGAGGCTCGATAATACACATATGACATCTACATATATGTCCTCAACACTTCTTAGTTTAATAGGGGTTGCCTTCATAGCCTACTACCAGGCTATGTCTTCAGCAGCCTCTTGATAACTCTCAAGCTCGGTAATACACATATGACATCTAACATATATGTCTTTAACATTTCTTAGTTTAATAGGGGTTGAGCTAGGTGTTGTGCTAGGTGAAGTCTGTTTGCTGCTATTTTTTTCTTGAAGTTCTAGTTGATTCTTCATTTCCAAAATCATCACCATTATCAAACTGAAGAAATTCAGTTTGCTCATCTTCTACTCTATAAGGTCTGTCATTCTTAATGCCTTGTTGGAACATCTGCCATTCATAGGACTTACCTTCATCAAAGGCTACACTTTGTGATAGCTCAATCTTATTATATTGTATTTATGTATATTTTGTAGCCTTTTTCATAACTTTCATACCCCATGAAGATACCCTTCTCGGCTATATCATCAAATTTCTGCCTTAGGCATGCACGTATATGTGTATAACAAATGCATCCAAATGTCCTTGGATGCTTAATACCTGGTTTTCTACCAGTAAATGCCTCAAATGGTGTTTTGTTTGCTACTGCCTTTGTATAGCATATATTCTACAGGTATACTATAGTCCCAACAGCCTTTGCCTAGAAGATAATAGGTACTCCCTTCTCTGCCATCATGGACCTAACCATCTCACATATTGTTTTGTTTTTCCTCTTAGCCACACCATCTACTGAGGGGCATATGCAATGGTTAACTGCCTCTCCATGTCTTGATTCTCATAGAAGGTCTGGAACTCACTATTGGTATACTCTCCCCCTCTACCACTCCTTAATTTTAGTATCTTATATCCATTTTACAGTTCAACCATTGCTTTAAACTTTTCAAACACTCTTAAAGTATCGGATTTATTCTTGAGAAAATAAACCCAATACATCCTTGAGTAATCATCAATAAAAGTAATAAAGTACCTATTACCTCCAATTGATTGATTTTGCATTGGTCTACACAAGTTAGTGTGTACCAATTCTAGTGGCCTGCTTGCTCTCTAGCTACCTTCATTTTTGAACTTCACTCTATGATGCACCCTTCACATGCATCATTCACCTCTGCTAGTGTTGGTAATTCAACAACCAACTCGATCTGTTGTATTTTATTCATGTTGTCAAAGTTTAGGTGTCCCAACCTTCTGAGATAAATCTAGAGTCTTCCATTACTGATGCTCTCCTTGTTGTAAGTAACAAGGACTCTAGTGAAAGAGGAAAACATCGGTTCCCCCTTCATAATCACCTTTGCTAGCACATTCTCTAGCCTTGCATCATCAAAGATCATATTGTTTCCCTCAAACAAAATGTAGTAGCCATGCTCCATCATCTGCCCTAGACTCAGTAAGTTTTTGTCCAAGCCTGTAACTAACAGCACCTCTTCTATGTATCTTCTCCCTTTCTTGGTCTCAACTGCAAATGTTCCTTTTCCAGTTATAGGAACAAGGTCCCCTGACCCTATATTCACCTTACAAGCAATGGTTCTGTCGATATTGATGAACATAGATTCATTTGAGGGCATGTGGTTGTTGCATGCACTATCCACAAACCACACATACTCATTCTTCACACTAAGCAATATGACATACATAGAACAAGGTTCCAGTGGTAACTTCTTCCTTTGCATATTTGTCTAGTTGTTTAAAATTGTTGCAATCTTTTGTATTATGCCCAAAATGATTGCATCTTTCACACCTTGTCTTCCCCTTGTATCTGCAGACAGCGAAGTGAAACTTCTGACATATACTACATTGTGGCTTTGCATTTGCTTGATTATTGCTGACATTTTTATGTTGTGTGTTAAAAGTGTTGCCTCAGCTTATTCAAGCTTGTTGATTCCAGTTCATACTGTGATTACTCATCAAGTTTCTCCCTTGATTCCAGTTTGAGTGGTTTTGATCTTGTCTCTACTATTTTGGATTAAACCTCCCCTGTAAAGGTTTGTTTGCAGTAGTATGCCCTTGATTATAACCAACCTTAAGGCTTCTGAATGCCTTTTTAGTTCCTGCAATTCTTTCTCTTTCATCATGTAGGTCTTTTTTTCTGTCAAAAATTTTGATAGAAGCTATCACTTCTTCAACTCTTAGTACATCCAAATCTCTTATTTCTTCAATGATAGAAATAATAGATCTATATTTTCTACTTAGGCTCATTAATAATTTTTATACAATTCTATTTTCAGGCACTTCTTCTCTTACATCAGATTGTTTACATTACTAAAGACCTTGGCTAGGTAATGATCCAAGCTCTCATTTTCTCCCATTCTCATGTACTCAAATTCAGCTTTTACAACTTGCAACTTTACCGCCCTTACCTTTTTATCCCCTCTATATTCTCTCTTCGGCACATTCCAAGCTCAATCTGTTGTTTTTTATTCTAATTTTAGGAAGGAGCTCATTTGTCACTGCTCCTTGTATGATACTTAATGCATTGGCATTTTTAATCCCAGCTTCTTTAGAAACAATAGCTTCTTCAACTTCAATTTCTTCTCCCTCTCTCTCAAATTTACTTCTCACTCTAGAATTTGTTTGTATTCCAAACTCAATCGCGTCCCCTATATCATAAGCTATGAGAATCATCTCCATTTATCCTGAACAAAAGTCATAATTCTCACCATTAAACTGAGGTGTTCTTAAATCACCACTGCTCACCATTCTTCTTCTTCTTCTTTAATTTCTACTTATATGATCATAAAATGCTTTACTTCCCTTCCTTGTTGATCAAGCAAGCTCAACGAGGATAGATTTTTGCTTTCTAATTGATTCAATTATATTGCAGGTGTATTTGTTTGTGTTTGGGTGAGAAGAATTTGAGAGAATTTGATGCTGAGAGAATTTCCAGAAAAGAGGTAAGCTTGTATTTATTTTTGTTGCTTACCACTTGTTTAAGTTTATGCCTTTACATACTCTTCGGCTTAGAGCTAATCAATAGAGCTCAATTACAACTTCTCTACTTGTTTTGTTAGTTAGAGGTTCACCATACTTAATTCATGTTCAACACACTTAGTACATGATTAGAGTTTGCATATGAAATTGCTTCTTCTTCATTGTCAGTCTTCTCTACCAGTGAACACTACCTTCTTCATGTATATCTATGAGTGGCTTATTCTCCAACGGAGTATGCTTCAGTTCTTACACAGGAGGAGTTGTTATGGTATCAAGAGTCCAGGGAGAAATGGGTATGCCATGGTAATAGGAATACTGAATTTTTTCACTCTCTCACTAAAATAAGGAGAATATAGAATCATATCCATCGCTTCTTTCTATCTGATGGGGAGCGAGTTTTGATGAGGATAAATTACAATCAAAAGCTTTTCAATTCTATACTTCTCTCTCATGCTCTATAGATACTCAATCTCCAAATTACACAGCAGAAAATCACAAAGAAATACGACTAACATCAATATTCTGTAAATAAATGACAACGAGAGGAACTCTTAGAAAAAACTAAACTTTTATTCAATAATTCAATTGTCACCTCGGTCAAAGGCCTCCAAGCATATTTAAAACAAAACCCTAGCCTTAACCCATGACGGATAAGGAAACAACGCTAATTAACAAATTTACCATAAATGACAAATTTGACATAAATGCAGAATATGAAAGGGTTATAAATCCTTAGCAACTGGGAATTGACGAAAGTCAATTAGGACTTGGAAATCAAGAGTTTTGGCAAAAACGAAACTTTCCTACATCAGACTCCACTTGAAAAGAACTCGACCTTGAGTTAGGTTCCGGATTAGGATCAGGATACAAGGGTACCTCTGCATGGTACTCGAATAAATCTGTAACATTGAAAGTCTTGGAAATTCCCATAGTTTCGGGAAGGTCAATTATATAGGAATTATCGTTTATATTCTTCAAAACCTGATACGGACTGTATTTCTTGGGCTTCATCTTGTTGTAAGTTCCTAGGGGAAACCTCTCTTTGTGCAACAAAATCATAATTGAATCTCACTCCTCAAACACCTTGCAACGCCTGTGCTTATATGTCGTTGCCTTGTACTTTGCATTTATCACTTCCAACCTTTGCCTCACTTCTTCCTACATGGCTTGGCCTTGTGTAGCCATATTTTCTGCAACAACACTAAATCTGGTACCCTCCTTGGGTAAACGAACCAAGTCCACAGTATGCCTTGGTGAGCTTAAAAAAACTATTCTTTCTTAAATTGTATTATCTGTGCATGGAAACTAAACTTGTCATAGAACTACCCAGCTTCCGGTGATAGAATTATATTCTAATTTGGTTGGTAAAAGTTGCATTCACCATGGACATGTTAGGTTGAATCTATTTTAAAATGCTATGTACCATATCAATCTCTTTTGTTATCTCATGCTTATCAAATGAAATAAATGGCATTCTTTAATCTTTTTTTTGGTGAGATATTTGTTGTTTTATCAACACTATGTTTCTCTTCATGCAAAATTTTGCATTCATATAAACATGCATAAGGAATTGAATGTTTTAGGTTCTATAGTCTTACAAACTTTCTTTTGAATGTGTGGCACATAAGTCTTTTTATTGCTTTCTTGATGGATATAATGGATACAATCAGATTGTTATTAATCCCGAGGATAAAGAAAACACTATGTTTACTTGTCCATTTGGTCTCTGTAATGCACTTGCAACTTTTCAAAGATGCATGATGAGTATTTTTTATGACTATGTTGAAAGAATAATTGAGGACATGGATGATTTCATGGTGTATGGTGATTCTTTCGATAGATGTCTAGAAAACTTATCTTTGATCTTGAAAAAGTGCATTGCAACTAACCTTTTCTTGAACTATTAAAAGTGTTATTTTATGGTAGATCAAGGAATAGTTCTTGGGCATGTTGTGTCTTCACGTGGATTAGAGGTTGATAAAACTAAAATAGATGTTATTTTATCATTACTTTACCCCTAATGCGTGAGGGAAGTTCGTTCTTTTCTTGGCCATGCAGGTTTCTATCAGCACTTTATCAAAGACTTCTCGAAGATTACAGCACCCTTGTGCAAATTATTATCCAAAAAAGTGGATTTTGTGTTTGATCAAGCATGTAAAGATGCCTATGATGAGCTTAAACGGTGGTGTGTCACATCTGCTCCTATCATCCAACCACCAAAATGGGATGAACCTTTCGAGATAATGAGTGATGCGAGTGACTATGCGGTAGGGGTTGTTCTTGGGCAAAGAATTAGAAAGAATTTGCATGTTATAGCCTATGCTTCTCGCATGTTTTATGGAGCACGATGCAATTACTATACAACTAAAAAGGAACTTTTTGTAGTAGTGTTTGCTCTAGAAAAACTCAGGTCATATTTACTTGGTACAAAAGTAGTTGTTTTCACTGACCATGCAACTCAAAGGTATCTTTTAAAAAAAATAGTCCAAACCATGATTAATTAGTTAGATCTTGCTTTTACAAGAATTTGATCTTGAAATCAAAAACAAAAAAAGGTGATGAAAGCCATGTGGTTGATCACTTTAGCCGACTAAGGACTAAGGATATACAAGTTGAAACAATAAGAGAGACATTTCCTAATGAGCAGTTATATGTGTTACATTCCTCCACAAGACCACGGTATGCTGATTTGTTGAACTATTTACTCACCAAAGAGTTCCCTCTAGGTTTGTCTACATCCCAAAAAATAAGCTACGAGTTGATGCTAGATATTATTTTTGGGATACTCCTCATCTGTGAAAAAATTTGTGTGGATCAAGTAGTTAGGAGATGTGTACCACAAGATGAATTTCATTCCATTCTCACCTTTTGTCATTCTCATTCTTGTGGTATATGAATTTATGAAGCAACTAAGTTAATAATTATAACGGATCTATGTTATTAATGTTAGGGAGAACATTCAATCAAACTAAACATATATTGCGGACAATTATATTTCTTAATTGATCAATTTATCTAGATTTTAATGTTACCATTGAATCAAATTACTAGTGCGGACACTGTGGTTGTTTGATGGTTAGGGTAAGTTATACGATAGATCCGTTAATGAACCAATTTTAAGAAGAAAAAAAATATTCAGAATATAAATTGATGTGTCGTTTCCATGATTAGTTCTGAATTCTGTAGGTGGCTGTTGATTTATGACCAAAGTTTGCTTTATTGATAAAATTTAGTTTTATATAATTTTTGTTTAGTTTGTTGTATCCTAGTCTAGACAACTTTCAACCCCCCCTCCCAATTGCATAATACATAGCAAGAAAATCTAAACTAAATCGTTCTCGTGGGATCGACCCCTTACTTGCTCTATATTATGTTTTTTGATTTTTTTAAGCTAGGGTAATTAATTTGTGCGACCACGACATCACAATAGCTTTAGTGAAGATGTCAGCCAATTGATCTTCACTTCTACAAAATTTAACATCTATCACTCCTTGTTGTAAGGCTTCCCTTATGAAGTGGATTTTTCTATTGATATATGTTTTACATCAATGATGCCCATGCAGAAATAATCTGCTGTTTAGTCAAAGCTAAAATTATAGCTCACTCGAGGTAAGCTCACTAGCTTTATCGATCCATGACACTTCCAGCTAAATTATACCGAATACTCAGCATCCTCACTTCAATATGCACACAAAGTGTGGTTGATTTACCCTTCTTGTATTCAATCCCATAGGTGAGAGTCCCTTGGACATATCGAAGAACCCTTCTTGCGACTCCCATATGCCTTCTTGTAGGATTGCTCATAAATCTTGACAAAAGACTTGTTGAATACATCAAGTCTGGTCTTATTGCTATTAAGTACAACAAACTCCCTACTATTTTTCTATATGTGCCTTCATTTGCAACCTCACTTCCATCCTCCTTTCTTAACTTCTCACCAACAACTAGTGGAATTGTAATTGATTTACAATCATCCAATCTAAACTTACTTTGGTGTATGAATATCCCTTGATCATTTTTTAGAATTCCCATGCCAAGAAAATGATGGAGTCCAAGATCACTCATTTCATAATTTTGCATCATCTTTCTTTTGAATTCAGCCAGCATACTTGCACTATCTCCTGTATACATTATGTCATCAACATAGATTGAGACAATGATCATCCCTCCTTCATGTATATATAGTATAGCTTCACTAGTACTCCTTTTAAATTTGCAATTAATGAGATACTTGACAATCTCACTATACCAAGCTCTATGAGCTTGCTTGAGCCCCTATCCTTAGCTGGTAAACTTTGTGTCCAACATTTTTCAGCTCAAAACCTTCAGGCTACTCTACATAGACCTCTTCATTGAGATTGTCATTTGAAAAGGCTGACTTGACATCCAATTGGAACAACCTCCAACCTTTTTGTGCTGCCAAAGCAATAATGGTTTGAATTGTGTCAAGTCTTGCTACTGGTGCAAATGCCTCACTATAGTCAACACCATGTTTTTGTGCATAACGCTTAGCAACCAACCTAGCCTTGTGTTTTTAAATGGTTCTATCCAAGTTGAGCTTGGTTTTGTAGACCCACTTGACCCCTATAACTGGCTTGTCAGCAAGTCAGTTCACCAATTCCCAAGTCTCATTTTTGTCTATCATTTGCATTCATATATTTTTGCCAATTAATTTCCTTTACCGCTTCTTGATAGTTTTTTGGCTCTATTATGTACATATTACATCATGCATATATATATATATATATATATATATATATATATATATATATATATATATATATATATATATATATATATATATTGTCTTCTCCTCTTGCATCACTGTCTTCAAAATGGAAAATGCATGGAAACAAATTCCATTTTCTTTGTCTTCCAATTCTAGGATTTATCTTCATCAAAGATAACATCCTTGGATAGCACAATCTTCTTAGAGTGTAAGAGGTACACTTTATATCCCTTGTCACAACTTCCATAGCCCATAAACACTCCCTTTTTTGATTTCTCATCAAACTTCTACCTCAAAGTTGATGGTATATTAGTGTAGCATATGTAGCCAAATACCCTAAGGTATTTAGCACCTAACTTCCTTCTTGTAAACACCTCAAATGGTATTTTCTTCTCTAGAGACAATGTGTAGCATCTATTTTGAAGGTATACAGAAACATTCACAGTCTCTACCCAAAACTCAGTTGGGATTTCCTTTTCTTCCATTAAGGCCTTTGCCATTTCACAAATGGTTCTATTTTTCCTCTCGAATACCCCCATTTTATTGTGTGATATGAGCAACAGTAAGTTGCCTCTCCATCTCCATATCACAATTAAATTCCTGGAATTCATTTGAGGTGTATTCTCCACATTTATCACTCCTTAGCCTTTTAATCTTGTTGCCACTTTATAGCTCAACAAATACCTTAAATTTTCTAAACACACTGAATGTGTCAGATTTGTTTTTGAGGAAGTATACACATCATATTGTTAAAATCTCATCAATGAATATGATGAAATATTTTTTCCTCCTAATCGACTCACACTACATTGGTCCACACAAGTCTGTGTGTACCAATTCCAATGGACTCTAGGCTCTCTATGCTCCTTTTTGTCAAATTGTTCTCTATGTCGCTTGCCCATGACATAGCCTTCAAACACACCCTTTATTTCTGGTAACATAGGCAGTCCTACAACCATTTCCATTTGCTTTATCCTTTGCAAATTTAGGAAATTTAGATGGCCAAATCTCCTATGCCAAATCCATGAATCTACACTAATTGTTGTCTTCATCGTTGCAGATGTAATGAATTCAAGTGTGAGTGGAAAACATCTATTTCCAATCATTACCACCTTTGCAATCACATTTGTTAAGCTTCCCATCATCAAATATCACAGCAAGATTACCTCTAAATAGAACATAGTAACCATGTTCTATCATTTGCCCCACACTCAACAGGTTTTCATCCAACCCTAGAACTAATAGCACTTCATTTATGTATCTTTTTCCATGCTTTGTGTTTACGGCAAGAATTCCTTTTCCTATTGCATCCACTAGATCACCAAAATCCATCTTGACCTTGCACTTCACTCATTTACCAAGATTGATCAGCTTAGATTCTTGTGGAGTCATATGGTTGATACATGCACTATCAACAAACCATATACTCTTGTCTTCCACACTCACAGCATGGCATGCATAGAACAAGGTTACAGTAGCTTCCTCTTCTTTCTTTGCATAGATTGCTTGTGGCTTGTGCATATTGTTGTTGCAATCCTTTGCAATATGTCCAAACTTATTGCACTTCATACATTTGGGTTGACCTTTGAATCTATACACACCAAAGTGATGTTTTTGACATGTGTTGCATTGTGGCTTCACATTGGCTTGACTGCTACTTCCAAAATTCTATTGTGGACTGAATGCACTACTGTGATTAGTTATACTGTCATGATTCCAGTTTGAATACTGATTGTTATTCATAATTCCTCCTTGAGAGCAATTCTTAGTTTATCTGAAATTGTCCCTACCATTTACGATTTGTTCTGCCCTATGAACCTTTGTTGCCATGAACTGACTTGTTGATCTTAAAGCTACTGAAGGCTTTTTCAGTTCTAGCAACCATCCATTTCATCATGTAAATCTTCTCTTTTATCATACACCTTAACCGATGTTATGACTTCCTCAACCTTAAGTATCTCAAGACCTCTAGTCTCTTCAATGATAGATACTATTGATCTATACCTTCTACTTAGACTCATCATAACTTTTGTACAATTCTAGTTTTAGTGACTTCTTCACCTAATGATTTCAAGTCATTTACTGTCACAAAAGAATTTAGCTAGATAATTGTCTACACTTTCATCATCTAGCATTCTCATGTACTCAAAAGTTGCTCTAACTTCTTTGCAATTCTATTGCTTTTACCTTCTCATCACCTTTCAATTCTCTTTTCAAAATCTCCCATGCTCCTTTACTTGTTCTTTCATTTCTGATCCTTGGAAATAGATCATTTGTCAGTGCTCCTTGAATGATGCTCAATTCCTTGGCATTCTTGATTTTGTTTTCTCTTGCAGCAGCGGTTGAGCTTGATCTATGGCTTGAACTATGTCCCATAGATCATATGTTGTAAGTATGTCTCCATTTTAATTGCCTAAAAGTCATAATTTGCACCATTGAATTGTGGAGTTCTTAGGTCTCTCCAGAATTTTATGATCCACTTATGATTTTGTTGTTGAATTACTATGATTTTGCTGCTGAATTTCTTGAAAATTGTTCAGAGATCATGCCCCTACTATAATCATATTAGGTGCTCGATACAATGTAACGACTCGAATTTATATATATATCTAACACATATGGTACCGGAAATCAGCGAACCTGATTACCTCACATCATCAGAATACCATACATACAATCAAATTTCATTAAAAGTGGATCTTACATAAACATGTAGTATTATGGTTGCATAATTAGAAATTCATATTAAAAATATACATACATGGACATGAGGTTGCATTCCTATACTACTAATAGCCATTACGAATTTACACAAAAGGGTCTAATAAAAGTTATGTGTTCAATACATTGATTCACACCAAATACATTGTGATTTAGAATGCATCTACATGGTTCCTTGCAAAAGTAGGTTCCTGTGTATCGGGTTCCTTAGACATCTCGTGGATGTGACGTCCCTACAACAATACAAAATATTTAAGAAAATATAATTATTTAATGATAATTATAATGGTAACTAAACGGTCTGACAGTTACAGGAGGCATTAACATTTATAATTTCTTCATGTACTTGGTACAAATAGCTTGTAATGCATATAAATGCATCAATTTAACAGTAACATGTCCCGAGACAATAACATGTCTCAAGCACTAACAAGAATGAGTCAAACAAGAACAACTCAAACAAGTAATAGTTCCAAATAATAATGTAACCTTTAAAATCAATCTCAATCCAATCATCCTGGGTCTACAAAATCTTAAACATCGTTCTCAACACAAACATAATTAATAACCCGTCTATCCTCTTAAGGCATATTTACTGAGGTTAATCGTTCATTCACCCCGGCCATCCTTTTCAAATGCCATTAGCCAAAGATAGTCAATCATTCGTTCCGGTCATCCATTCGGATGTCATTAGCCGAAGTTAATCAATCAATCATACCGCCCATCCATTTGGATGCCATTAGCCAAAGGTAGTCAATCATTCATTCCGGTCATCCATTCAGATGCCATTAGCTGAAGTTAATCAATCATTCATGTTGGTCATCCATTGGGATGCCGTTAGCCAAAACTAATCAATCATTCATGCCGGCCTCCATTCGGATGCCATTAGCCGAAGCTAATCAATCGTTTATTCACATTTAAGCATTCAACAATCTAATATAAACTCTATCGCATTCGAATAATATTTAACTTAAAATACTTCTTACGTGTGGTATAAAATAGAGGTGTAATTCACCTACCTGCTCTACTTCTGGGTTGTTCTTGTTTGGACGATGGTTCAATCCCGCCTGCACCGCCTGCGACATCATTGTCCATAAAAATCAATATATTTCTATTTTCAATTTCATATTCATCACCATACTTATTTCAACAAAATCACACATTGAAACCATAAATTTCAACACATAATCCCTCAACAAAATTCCAACCGAAAACACACATTGAACCCATAAATTTCAGCACATAATCATTCAATAAAATCCTAACAAACCACACATTATAACCATAAATTTCAGCATATAATCCATCAACAAAATCCCAACAAAATCACACATTGAAACCATAAATTTCAGCACATAATCATTCAATAAAATCCTAACAAACCACACATTGTAACCATAAATTTCAGCATATAATCCATCAACAAAATCCCAACAAACCTGCTTTGAAACGAAACATTGTAATAGCAATAACTCACAATTAACTCAACAATTATCCAATACCAACGGTTAATATGTATAAGAACCCATTATATAAAACATATTCAAAGTTCAGGGTATTTCAACGGTTGGATCTACCAAGATCGGAGTTAAACTGGAGACTGACCTTATACTGGAGAGCTACTGTTAAGCATCAATATCTCCTTGTTGAAGTGTACCATTCTCATCTCCACCGTTCAGAACATGAATAACACTCATACGCACCACATACCCAAATTTCAGATTGATCCAACGGTGCAATAAAGGAAAACTAGCTGGTAGCTCTGACTGGCCGAAGAAACAGATTTAGCTATATTGTTCAAAAGATTACACGTCTCCACCATAGCAATATCAGGCGGATCCCTCCAATGAACATTTCGTAACCCATAAGGCGCACACCATACCAAAATTTCAGAGAAATCCAACGGTGGACGAAGGAGGAACTAGCTGGAGACTCTGACGAATTTGAGGGGGTTTTCCAGAAATCTTCATATGGATGGAGTTCTCAAACTGCTTCAAACAATAACAATCCCTCCGGTCAGATTTTAGACAAGGGTTAGGTGCATAACATACTCAAATTCCAGCCCGATCCAACGGTGGCCGGAGGAGATATTGTTCTCGGAGTACCACCCCTTCTTATCTTTTTCTCTCCAACCTCTCTCTAACTTATCTCTCCCCCCCCCCATTAAAAGCACAAATGAGCCCTCCATTTTCCTGTTAAATGTATCTTTTTACCCCACCTCTTCTTTTCTTATAATTTAAATCATAATCTTTTTATTTATTTCAATTTCACCCCTCTCAACTTATTTTACTCATCCCTTAATTCATTCCTTGGGTTTTTTTGTTTTGCAAGTTCATCTTGTTGCAAATTACTTACGGAATATTGACCTTGGTCGTATTTCTTTACGATTTTCTGTCAGCATCACTGAAATCGGCAATGAAAATTCTAAATCGACCTTTAATATATATATATATTCTCTTGGGTGTTTACATTTTACCCCACATGTTCTCTTCTTATATTATAAGTCATAATCTTTACATTTATTTCAATTTCACCCTCCCTTCAACTTATTTTATTTCTCTTTTAATTTAACACTTAATTTATTTCCCGGGGTTTACATACCATGTTTAACTTTGTGTTTAGATGATTTTGATTATTGAATCTTTTGTTACAGATAATTGAAGATCAAACACTAGTTGATGCAGGATGCAATGAGACAAAGAGAGAGAGATAAGTCAATCTTATCTGGAAAATTCATATGTTGTATTGTATTCAATGTGTTTGACAGACTATCTCTTTTATACTAGACATTACAGTAGGATGCATACAATTCATGCTTATGCACTTTAACTGAATTGTAACCATACTAGAGTTAGTTACAATAACAGAATTACAACTAATTAATTCTACTATAACATAATCTCTTCATGAATAACTACCACTACATCTATTGAGAATAGGATATCTAGAAGGTATTCATTGGAGAAGATTCATATCCTTCCTGAATAACCACCCAATCAATAACATTTACATAGCAAAAGTTGCTTTGACATCCATTTCAAAAAATCACCTACTCAAATGATAAAAAGAACATAATGAAACATCATTGCTAAGTCAGATAGAAAATAAACAGTGCAAGCTGGAGGAAGAACATGGATATTAAAAACAAATACATGTGAAATGATATTACGTAACTATCGCACAACTTGAGCGGATCCATCCATAAAATACAACCCATCAGATAAACCAACTAGAATATCCACCCTATTCAGTTCACTTTCAGTCAATTTTAGAACCTGCAAGAAGTTTACACAGAGCTAATATCATGAACAAGATAACGATAGGAAAAATGTGTGGGATTACTATGCTATAACTTTTTTTGGTTTCTCTAATGGATAGAAACCTTGACGTCAAAGGTTTTAAACAATGCATTATTAATTTATATACTATCAATATTAGTAATTTGCTACGCTAGCAAATATATTATCATAAAACAAACAAGCTTGACTCCTCAGTCAATTACAATAAGCACAAACTACTAAAGGAGTGATCTAAACACGACTTATACCAATGACACAATGTAATGCTGACATAACAAGTAAAAAAAGGTGATGTGGGACAATAAACAATAAGAATTAAGGCAAGAAAAGAAATAAGCTTAGAAAAGGAAAGAAACTACAGAAGAGAAAAAGGGCATTGGAGAATTGCACTTTGAAGGCCCCGACATTACGTGCATGCAATTTTTTATTAGCTCCCAAAGGAAAGGTCTAATCCATAATATAACATAATCTCCCGCATTAAACTCATTATATTGAAGATAATTATCAGGTAGCATAACACGATGCAATTTTCCTATTCTAGCTACGAAATCTCGATGTAGTCGTGTAAATTAGGGATTGCTATAAACATGTACAAAAGTTGTTAGGGTTTTATGCTATATATATACCCTACAACCATTCCTAGATGAAAAACATAATTCTTCCACAAACACAGACTTTATGATGGTATTAGAGCGTTGTTCCTCAGCCTAAACGCTTGATCAAAACATAGACCTCTCTATCTCTCGGCAAAATCCTAAATACCTCACCCAAAATCTAATCCTCTCTCTTGAAAAAAATCCTAAATACCTCACCCAAAACCTCATCCTCTCTCTCTCAGCAAGACAAAATTGAACCATGGACAATGATAAAAAGAAAGCTCTAGCATTATTGAAGGAGAAAAATAAAAAAGAAGCAGCAACCTCTCCTTTACACACACTTGAACCATGGGATTATTCTGATCACCCAATCTATTTGCATCACTCCAACCAACCTGGTGCTATACTAATGCCTCAGGCGTTAATGGAGGACAATTATGATGAATGGGTTGGATCCATGAGTATGGCTTTGATGATTAAGAATAAGGTTGGCTTTGTGAATGGTTGTAGCACTCACCAACTGCTCAAGGTGATGAGCAGCAACAATGGTATCGTTGTGACAACACGTTGGTCAAGACTTGGCTAACTGGCTCTATGTCAAAAGAAATCTCTAAAAGTGTTAAGCACAACAAGACAACTCGAGCAATCTGAACTAAGCTTAAAGAGAGAATTAGTCAGACAAACTTAAGAGTTTGTGGGATGAAAGAGACTTGGTGTGTGGTCTCACGATGTGTAACTGTGAATATGTAATGAGACTTGGTAAGTATGTCAAGAACCAACAAACCATGAAATTACTCATGGGACTTAATGAATATCATGATGCTTTGCGAAGTAACATTATCTCTATCGATCCTCTTTCTAATGTCAATAAGGTATATGTAATGGCAATACGCTAAGAGAAACAAGTGCAAGCCTCAAGTCACAAGTCACAACAACGCCTTGAATACATTTGCCTTCTTGGTTCACAAGCCAAGTCGTGACACCGAGAGGGCTCTTACAAGGGCCCCTGAGCGAGCCCCCATAACAAGAAACATGCCAATGTCATAAGGTGGTGCAACATTTGCAGTAAAGACAACCATTCCACAAAAAATTTCATGCACATTTAACATGTGCATAATGCAATTGGAAGGTACATGGTTCTAAGCATTGTTGTAAAAGAAAAGCAGATGAGGCGACTACCGGAAGTTCTAACTGAAGTAATCATGTATTTACCATGCTAGATTCTTAGGAAAAACTGAATTTTACTTTCTCGAAGGAGGTTTGCAAATAGATCTTGGAACTCTTGAACAAGAATAAGATCTTCATTGCTAACCAAGTTGGTAATATTCCTTCTTTTGATGAAATTTTAGGTAAACCTTTTTTCAAATTAATTGTAACGATCAAAACAATATTTGGATCCTAGATAGTGGTGCAAGTGACCATATTATTTATGATAGTAGCCTACTCACTAAATCATACATTGCACATAATGATTTTGTCAAACTTCCAAATGGTTCTAGGGCACAAGTCAGTCATATTGGTTTTGTTCCTTCTCTTCCCAATTCACACTTCATAACGTCTTATGTGTCCCTTATTCTACCTCAACTTGATTTTTGTTAGTAAGTTGTGTAGAGACTCCTTTTGTATCATTATCTTGCTTAAACACGTATATTACACACAAGACCAACGCTTGAGGAGGATGATTGTGACAGGATCTGAGAAGGAAGGACTCTATTGCCTCAACAAAGTCCCGCAAGTCACATCCAATGTCATTGATAGTAGCTCTTAGACGCTTTGGCATCAAGGGCTTGGACATCTATCCTCTATGGTTTATCCTTTATTTCCTTTCCTTTCTAATAAGTCTTATGCTTCAAGCAAGTGTTCTTTTGATTCAAGCAAGACAAAGAAAAAGATATCTTAGAGGTTTTCAAGAAAGTGGAACTCAACATTCCTTTGATTGATGTCATCAAGCAAATTCCCAAGTATGCTAATTTTTTGATGGAGTTGTGCACTACCAAAAGAGCTTTTAAAGTGAAAGGTCATGAAATGGTAAGTATGGGAGAAGCCGTATATGTTGTTGTTCAAAAGAATATGCCTTTAAAGCAGAAAAACCTAGGTGTGTTTACTATCCCAAGTGTTATTGCCAATACTAGTTTTAAAAGGGCTCTATACGATTTAGGTGCATCCATTAGTGTTATGCATAAACATGTTTATGATTTTCTTAGTTTAAAGCCTTTGGATAAAATCAACATTGTAATACAACTTGTGGATCGTAGTTTTGTTTACCCACTTGGTGTGATAGAAGATGTCCTAGTCAAGATGTATAGCTTGCTAATTCCATGTGACTTTTATATTCTTGACATGGAGTATAATTCTTGTGATTCCAGTACTCCTATATTATATGGGAGACCGTTCTTAAAAACTACCAATACAAAGATTGATTGTGGTAAGGATACTTTGTCTATGGAGGTCGGAGATGAAAAGATTGAATTTAATTTTCATGATGCAATGAAATATCCTTATAGCAATGTTTATTTTATCACATGTTGTGACAAAGTTGATAAGTGTGTGCAGCAAGTTTGTGATTTTGATTGTGTGGATGGATTAAGCGTAGCTTTGAGCTAGGGCTATTATTTTACCCAATTAGAGGAGATGGAGATGCACACATGTGTTCCCCCAAAATGTACACGAAGCAGTACTCGCTTTGAAAGCTTTGCAAACCATTCCCCATGGTAATGTCTTTGTTGATATAGTACTTTCAGATAAAAAGCTTTTGCCATCTATTTTACAGGCTCCCGAGTTAGAATTGAAATTTTTGCCTGATAATTTGAAGTATGTATTCATTGGCAACAACAATACATTTTCTGTTATCATATCAAAAAGGTTTGACCAGTGCGTAAGAGGAAAAACTTGTGAAGTTGTTGTGTGATCACAAAACGACCATTGGATGGACTTTAGCCGACATCAAAGGCATTAGTCCCTCAATGTGTATGCATCATATATTATTGGAGGATGATACGAAACCAAGGGAAATGCAAAGGAGGTTTAACCCACCCATGATGGAGGTCATGAAAGTTGAAATTTTAAAACTATTAGATGCAGGAGTCATTTACCCCATCACAGACAGTAAATGGGTGGTGCCAATCCATGTGGTGCCCAAAAAGACTGGAATCACATTGGTGAAAAACAAAGATGATGAATTCATTCCTACTCGCATCTCTAGTGGATGGAGAATGTGTGTTGATTATAGAAAGCTTAATCTTTCTACGCGTAAAGATCATTTCCCGTTACCATTCATGGACCAAATGCTTGAACGTGTGGTAGGTAAGTCTTTTTATTGCTTTCTTGATGGATATAATGGATACAATCAGATTGTTATTAATCTTGAGGATCAAGAAAAGACTACGTTTACATGTCCATTTGGTACATATGCATATAGAAGAATGCTCTTTGGTCTTTGTAATGCACCTGTTACTTTTCAAAGATGCATGATGAGTATTTTTCTGACTATGTTGAAAGAATAATTGAGGTTTTCATGGATGATTTCACGGTGTATGGTGATTCTTTTGATAGATGTCTAGAAAACTTATCTTTGATCTTGAAAAAGTGCATTGAAACTAACCTTGTCTTGAACTATGAAAAGTGTTATTTTATGGTAAATCAAGGAATAGTTCTTGGGCATGTTGTGTCTTCACGTGGATTGGAGGTTGATAAAGCTAAAATAGATGTTATTTCATCATTACCTTACCCCTCATGCATGAGGAAAGTTCATTCTTTTCTTGGCCATGCAGATTTCTATCAACACTTTATCAAAGACTTCTCGAAGATTACAGCACCCTTGTGCAAACTATTATCCAAAGATGTGGATTTATATGTTTGATCAAGCATGTAAAGATGTACATGATGAGCTTAAAAGGTGTGTCACATCTGCCCCTATCATTCAACCACCAGACTGGGATGAACCTTTTGAGATAATGTGTGATGTGAGTGACTATGCAGTAGGGGTTGTTCTTGGGAAAAGAATTGGTAAGAATTTGCATGTTATAGCCTATGCTTCTCGCATGTTAGATGGAGCATAATACCATTACCATACAATTGAAAAGGAACTTTTTGCAGTGGTGTTTGCTCTAGCAAAATTCAGGTCATATTCACTTGGTATAAAAGTAGTTGTTTTCACTGACCATGCAGCTCTAAGGTATCTTTTAAAGAAAAAGGATTCCAAACCAATATTAATTAGGTGAATCTTGCTTTTACAAGAATTTGATCTTGAAATCAAAGACAAAAAAGGTGCTGAAAACCATGTGGCTGATCACTTGAGCCGACTAAGGACCAAGGATATTCAAATTGAAACAATAAGAGAGACATTTCCTAATGAGCAGTTGTATGCGTTACATTCCTCTACAAAACCATGTTATGCTGATTTGGTGAACTATTTAGTCACCAAAGAATTCCCTCTAGGTTTGTCTATATCACAAAAAAATAAGCTACGAGCTGATGCTAAATATTATTTCTATGATACTCATCTGTAGAAATTTTGTGTGGATCAAGTAGTTATGAGATGTGAACCACAAGATGAATTTCATTCCATTCTCACCTTTTGTCATTCTCATTCTTATGGTGGACATTTTGGAGCAAAAAGAATGGCCCATAAGGTACTTGAAAGTGGTTTTTATTAGTCTTATATTTTTAAGGATGCATTTCATTTTTGCAAATCTTGTGAAAAATGTCAAAAAACAGGTAATATCACTTATAAGAATCAAATGCCTTTAACGAATATTCTTGTAAGCTAGATTTTTTATGTTTGGGGTATTGATTTTATGGGTCCATTTCCTTCTTCTTTTTGCAATCTTTATATCCTTCTTGCAGTTGATTATGTGTCCAAATGGATTGAGGAAAAAGTCACACGAACTAATGATGCTAAAGTTATTGTAGATTTTGTTAGGACTCACATATTTGGCAGGTTTGGAATCCCTAAAGCTATCATTAGTGATCGTGGCTTGCATTTTTGCAATCATTCAATGGAAACATTTTTACGCAAATATCATGTCACTCATCAGACTTCTACGACATGCCATCCTCAAATGAATGGCCAAGCTGAGATTTCAAATCGAGAAATCAAGTCCATTTTGGAGAAGACAGTGCAACCCAATCGGCGAGACTAGAGTATACAACTTGGTGATGCACTTTGGGCTTACCGAACTACTTACAAATCACTAATAGGAATGTCAGATTTTATGGGAAAGCATGTCATCTACCAGTGGAACTTTAACATAACGCTTTTTGGGCCATAAAAAACTGTAACTTGGATTATGATGCTGCTGGGATTACAAGAAAGTTGCAATTGCAAGAGTTGAAAGAGATTCGAAATGACGCTTATGACAATGCAAGGATTTACAAAGATAAGACTAAGATTCTTCATGACCAAATGATTACAAGAAAAGAGTTTCATGTTGGAGACAAAGTCCTTCTCTATCATTCGCGTTTGAAACTTTTTCCTGGTAAGTTGCTTTCTCGTTAGATTGGGCCCTTATTTGTTTCTAATGTTTTTCCTTATGGTGTAGTTGAAATTACAAGTTTAAAAACAAATAATGTACTCAAGGTCAATGGGCATCACTTGAAACTTTTCTGTGAAAGTTCGACGACAGAAATCACTACTTCTGTGGAGTTGCTGAATCGATCTATGATGAATGAGCATACCACATGCCAAGCAATGACACAAAACAAAAGCGCTTCCTGGGAGGCAACCCAACACAAAAAAAACATATTTGTTTTCCTTTTCCCTTATCTTTTATTAATTAATTATTTTGTTGCATTTTTGTCATTCTCTTATATCCCATTTCTTTCATTTTCAACATTGAGGACAATGTTGTGTTTTAAGTGTGGGGGTGTTGGGAAAATGTAAATTTTCTTATTTTGTTTTTCTTTATTCTTTCAAAAAAATCTATGATTGATCTTTTTGAACTCCCATTGCTTTTTGAGAATATGAGTATTATGTATGAAAATTAAGTGAGATAGATGAATATATAAATTGAATGAATGAGTGTGCATGCAAGTTTTAATGTTTAATTGGTTTAGGGATTGACTCTGAAAATATGTCATGTTGACTTTATAGTGTTATACCAATGTAAGCTTTTGAGTTACTTACATTTGATCAAAAATATGTAAGCTTTTGAGCCTTCAACATTATATTCTTTGATTGCTCATTCTTTCAATAATATGTATCTCTAGAACTTGTTTCATATCTTGTTGAGATTACATTTGCATTACATATATGCATGAAGATGATAAAGGCATTAGGAATTTTAACCACTTGAGCCAAAAAAAGCCAACCTAAAGCATATTATCCTTAGTGAGCCCCTTTTGAGCTTATTTATCTTTTCTTTGCTTTATCCATGTATAAGCCTTAAACTTTTTATATGTTTTTCTCTTTCCCCCTGGCCAAGGATTAGTAGAGCATATACTTATGATATCTCATGGAATTATGGTTTAAAATTATGTGAAAACAAAGAAGAAGTGATGCTTGATGAAAACATGGGCAAAGTTGCCAAAAGTGAAGAACAAAAAAAAAAGAAAAGAAGAAGAAGAAGAAAAGAATAGAAACGAGCTTGAAATCGAAAGTAGCTAAGCATTGGTGCTTAAAGATTGAAAATTCATGTGCTTAAATGGAATATCTTATTAGAAATATCATTTTTCAAAATGCTCTACTTTCTTTGGTTTAAACTATTTCTTTTACTCTCTTTACCTCACCTTAACCTTAGCCCTATTACAACCGGAAAATAAGACTTTTTGATTCATACATTGTTTGTAATATTTTAGTAATGGAGATGAGATTGAAGAGCAGGCATATGGTAGAACATAATCATTGATTGAATTTGAGAGATTTAAACACAAGCCCCAAACACATGAATGTTGGAGTGTATATCAATGATAGGATGATGCAGTGTCAACACTAGCTCTCGAATACCTGAAACGCAAGGATAGATGCAAGACATGGAAGTGAGCTTGACAAAGCACGGAGACATGGAGAGGTCAAGTTGACAGCTAGCACAGGGCAGACCTCATTAGCTAAAACTCCTTATGAGTTAGGAAAAGAAGAAGTCCAAAATAAGCCTGATTTAATCCAATGATATTTCTTTTATTTTAGGATTAGCTTTCAGTTTGAGTTTAATTAGGAGTTATCTTTATTAAGCTAGGGCCTATTTATAACGTTGAACAAAAACGTGGTTGATCATTAATAAAATCAGAGAATATTTTCTCTACATCCAATTGTTACATCTTTGAAGCCTGTTGACAATTCCTTCGCACACAAAGTTGATTGTCTCCAGTAGGCTGCCTTCTAACTGTTTGATATAAGGTCTTTCTCGAATAAGCTTTCGCTACGTTAGAGGACTTATCACTTTGGCATGACATAGATTTTTTTAAATCCTGTAGAGTAATTGAGTTTTGAAGTTTGCATGTAAACAAATCCATAAAGATTTATGTTTTTTATTCTTCTCGATTGTATTCTTATTTATAATGCTTGAATTCTTGGACATTAATAGGAGATTAAGAAACATAGTGATCCAAACACTTTCAATTGCAACATGAAGAAAATCAGCTTCTTTGATATTTTTCTCCACTACTCTCTTTGACGGGTGCTTGCCATATGATATCTATTGTGTAATACGTGGAATATTGTGGGCAACTTATAGATTTATTATATATGTTTTTTTTTTCATTTTGAACCTTATAATTTTAATCTTTAATTTTATTTTAATTCATTTTTTATACATTTATTTCTTACATAGTTTTTAATTTTGTCCATGTTTATATATACATCTCTTAGTTTTTGTTTTCAATTTTTATTTATTTCCACTATTATTAAGGTTTTCTTATTTACTGTTCAAATTTTAATATATGCTGGTGGTCATTTGAAATTTAATAATTATTATGATTTCTCTATCTTTTTTCCTTCAAGTCAAATAATTTCTTAAAATCTAATAATATTTATTTTTATTTTGTCATTTATTTTGGTTTTAAATTGCTTTTTTGTTCTTATTGTTAGGTCTTGAATTTTCTAATTATTATAGATAAGACATTCAAAATAATGATTATTTGTTAGTTTTTTTTTAAGTATGTTAAACTAATCATATATTTGTGTGTATATGTAATATTAGCTCCTTAATATGTGTGTGTGTGACCTAGATTTTTTTGATATATTTTTTTATCTTAAGTCAATATCATCGATTGTGGTTTTGTTATCTACCAATTAAATTATTATCAAATTAGTAAAAAAATACCAATCAAATTGTTTGGTGCATAAAACAAATCATTCATTTGTGCTAAAATTTAATAACTATAATTTTACTATTTACTAATTAAAAAAATTCATGAAACAGATAAAACATACATAACAATCAATCATTATATTACATGGAGCACATGACTCATTTCAACAAAAAATTATCTATTCCAATTGTACAATCTACCAATACAATAATTATCAAAACAGTTTTAACAATAGCCAAATTCAATCACTTTTAGGCAGAAAAAAAACCTTTGTAACATATTTCATTAATTAAACTTTTATTGATTAAATATTAATATAATCAATTGCAACACATATAAAATCATTCAATTTACTAATTAAATAATGATAATGCTTATTTTTAGGTTTTTTTTCCTTATAAATATTTGACACTAATTATATGTTTTAATATTTATTTAATAGTATCGCCTAAAAATATATAAAGAGAGAGAAAAAAAGACCTAGGATTTTTTGAAGAAAAAAAATATTAATATTAGTATTTTTAAAATATTTTTAATATATAAATATGATAAATAAATCTTAAAAAATAAAAAATTATTTTGGCTTTTAATTTTAATTTTGTGCTCTTTTTTTAAGTTTATTTCTTTAAAAAATTATAATATTTTTATTTATAATATTTCACATCTGATATTACTGGGGGATAAGGCAACTAAAAAAAATAGATAGACAAATTTACCTAGGTTATCTACAATTAAAATATACGAACCACTTTCCATTTCGATTACATTATTCCTTTTAGGCGGGGAAAAAACTCATTTCTAACATATTTTATTTATTAAAATTTTACTAATTTAATATTAAAATTCCTAATTACAACACTCAAAAAAATTAAGTTTATTTCTTAAAAAAATACAATATTTTTATTTAGAATATTTCAGGTCTAATATTAGTGGGGAAAAAAGACAACTCATTTAAAATATAGATAGACAAATGTATGTAGGTTATCTACAATTAAAAAAATATACAAATCACTTCCCATTTCCATCATATTCCTTTTAGGTGGAAAAGAAATTTATTTCTAATATATTTTATGTATTATAATTTTATTAATTAAATATTAAAATAATTAATTACAATATATAGAAAATCAATTAGTTTTATATATAGCAAGAAGCCCTACTCAACACGCGGGAAGTCAACGTGTACTCTATATAAGCCCTCAAAACTATAACACCACTGATCAATTTGAAAAATATTAAAAGTTTAGACATCGAAATATTACTATCTCAAATCAAAATGAATACTCAACTGTAAGGGTTGGTACAAATTAGGTACTAAAATATACATTATCGTGGGTGTAATGGTGGTGAAGCTCCATCACCCAGAAAAAAAAGAGGTATATTTTTGTTTCCCTCCAATCCCATTCTTGAAATCGACAATAGTCTTATCCCCACAGCCAAAATAAAAATATAAAAAAACACCAAACACACAATCTTTCACTTCGCTCACCAATCAGTCGTGAATCCTAAAAGAAAAATTAATGGAATTCACTTATTTACACAACAAATGCATTTCACCTTCTCTTACTGTTCTCTCTAGGGTTTCCATTTCATCCTCCAATCTTCCTAAACGCGCAGTTTCATTTCACCGGCGGCGGAGAAATTTGTGCTTTGCAACATTAGTTGATGGGAAACGTACTGGTGAAGTTATGAGCGAAAGAGGAGGAGGAGGAGAAGAAGAAGAAGACGGATTTGGGGATTTGAAGTCGTGGATGCTTAATAATGGATTGCCTCCTTGCAAAGTTGTGCTTAAAGAAAGGTCTTCTCATGACAAGGAACTTCTACCTATTCGTTATGTTGCTACTAGCGAGGATCTTCAGGTCTTGTTAGGGTTATAATTTGTCATTTTTTTTTCGAAAATCAATTTTTTCCTTATTAATTGTTGTGCGAGTTTGAGATTTTTTCAGGCTAGCGAAGTGGCGGTTTCGGTGCCCAATTCTCTTGTTGTTACACTCGAGAGGGTTTTGGGAAATGAGACTCTTGGTAAGGTGTAGTTTTTCAGCACTTTGAATGCTTTTGATTGTGTATTGGGCTGGGGATTTAGCTGTGGTGAATGCTCATTGTTTATTTCATGGAATCAATTAATGTGTTGTGAACTTAGAAAGGTTAAAATTGATTACGATAGTAAGTTTCATTTATACTAGATAGATTATATTCTTTCTATTCTGCTCTTGCACTCGTTACCTTTTATCCGTACAGCTTTCTGATGCATAGTGCATGCTGAAGTTATCCTCGTTCGTTAATTTAAATGGTGCAAGAAATTTTGTGCAAGCTGTTTTAAGCTTGCAATTCTCAATCATAGGAGAAACTGCATATATCAACAAAGATACTGTGTTTGGAATCAAGTTTGTTCATGCTGTTGGTTTCAAGTAACGCTTTGAATCTGCACTGTCGAATTTATGGGAGTCATGTTGGGGAGGGATTTGCCTCGTCTATGCCAATTTTCATCTATTCAATTCTGAGAGTTAGCAAACAGTTAGGGAATGTATATGTTTGTGTGATCTGCTTCTTTGCTTGACTAGGCAGTGAGTCCCTCGGCATACTATAAGTGAAACCATGATAAATGTCAGTGTGACTAATTTAGGTGTTCAGCTTCCATGAAAAGCTTACCTTGAACCAATTTTAAGATTTTTTTTTTTTCCTGTCTGCTTGATCTTTCATATAGCGGAACTCTTAACCACAAACAAATTATCCGAATTGGCATGCTTGGCCTTATATCTGATGTATGAGAAGAAGCAAGGAAAGAAGTCATTCTGGTATCCATATATAAAGGAGCTTGATCGTCAGCGAGGTAGGGGTCAGCTGGCTGTGGAATCTCCACTTTTATGGTCTGAAGCTGAATTGGCTTACCTGACTGGTAGCCCAACTAAGGTACTATATATGCTTTGCAATCATTCGAATTTTGGCACATTATATTTTTGATCTCCTTTATAAATAAAATTGATGCTATGCTCCATGGTTAAGACTAGATTTATGTTGGTGAAGTAGGCTGAAGTTCTCGAAAGGGCAGATGGAATTAAAAGAGAATATGAGGAGCTAGACACTGTTTGGTTCATGGCTGGTTCTCTATTTCAGGTTATAAGTTTGTTGTTTCCAATTCGAAAGCTCTATACAATTTGTCTTTGCAATTTTCTCTTAAGAGATTTAATGCTGTTACCTCCTGACATTCTTTTGATATCCATGTCCATATTGCAGCAATATCCATATGATATACCTACTGAAGCCTTTCCCTTTGAGATTTTTAAACAAGCTTTTGTAGCCATTCAATCCTGTGTGGTTCATTTACAGGTATATTTTCCTTGCTAGCAGAGGGATTTTTCTGAATTCCCAAGTAGATAGCCTAGCTCATGGATAACATGTCTTTTCCCCCCTGTGTATTATCTTGTTGGAGGACTTAGTTCAGCTTGAATTGGTTGATAATACAGGGTAAAGTATACACCTATTATGAAGACTCATATGTTTTATTTTTAAAACATCCCACTACAACATATGATTAATAGAATAGTTAATACAAGTGGTACATATATTTGTCCTTTTTATGTGGTTAATCTGTTGTCATATTTTTCCATGTCTTTTTCTTCACAGTAAATAATATTTTCCTTTTCACAAGTAACAATTCTTTCTATCTATCCATCAGCATCTTCTTTTCTGTCAGTTGGCTATTAGTATGGGGTCATCTTGGACTCCTTTTGACTTGACAATCTGCTTCCTAAGGCATGAACATTGGTGTTTGTGCATCTTCTTCTCGGTTGTTACTACCTTGCTCATTCTTGGGCCATTTCATCTTTGCTCTGTGCCATACATTATGCTTGATTCATACATAATTTGATGGATTCCACGTGGGCTGTGGCCGCCTCAAAATCATGAGCGCAATTGTTTTGTCATTGAGTATTCATTGTAAATGTTAAGCAATCTGCGAATGCCATTTAAGTTGTTTTTATTTCTGATTGTGTTTCTCTTTTTAGTTCTAGCTTAGGATGTCTATTGTGGTGGTTTTTAGATATTCAATTTTTGAACAAGTCATTCTGATTGATCTGTCGATGCTTCTTAAATGTTCAGAAAGTCAGTTTGGCTCGAAGATTTGCTTTGGTTCCTCTTGGGCCACCTTTGCTAGCATACAGTAGCAACTGTAAGGCAATGTTAACTGCTGTTGATGGTGCTGTTGAATTAGTGGTTGATCGACCATACAAAGCTGGGGAGCCCATTGTTGTCTGGTATATACATTGATTTGATGACCTCAATTTCATTCTGTTATGCTGATCTTGGGTTTTTTTTTTTTTTCATTAAGAATTTAAATATGCATTTTCAGGTGTGGACCACAGCCTAATTCAAAATTGCTTTTAAACTATGGTATTGTTGAGGAAGATAATCCTTATGACCGTATATCAGTTGAGGTTATCTAGATTTTCCCCCATCTGTATTTGAATATCCATCTGTTCAATGCTATCTGTATTGATATGTATCCCGTACTGTATGATCCAGGCAGCTCTGAACACTGAGGACCCTCAGTATCAGGACAAGAGAATGGTTGCTCAAAGAAATGGGAAACTGTCAGTACAAGTTTTTCAAGTATGAAACAATCAGTTTCCTGCGTAAGTAATTGTATAGGTCTTTTTTTCAGATCTTTTATTCTGTCCCTGCTACAGGTATATGCGGGAAAGGAAAAAGAAGCTGTGTCAGATATTCTTCCTTATTTGCGATTGGGATATGTATCAGATCCTTCTGAAATGCAATCTGTAATTTCTTCTCAAGGTCCTGTTTGTCCAGTGAGTTCATTTCTTTTCAAATCACACATGATTTTATTTGTTTTTGGATATGTTTTAATGTTGTGAATGCATCCCCATTTTTTTCTTTTTATTTATTCCTTACTTTTGATAAGAAATCAAGGTTCATCAATATTTCTTATTATCACTCTCAAGTTCAGGCCAATTGATTTTTACAAATATCTGGAATCCATGTTAAGCATGCTCTATGCAGAGATCACTGATTTTTTGGAGTGATAGATGCTCTATTAATATACCAACTTTACGCCTTTTTTTTCAATTGCATACAAGGACTTCAGTTTTTTTGTTTGTTTGAGTGTACTGACTTTTAAAAAAAATTGAATGAAGTGCTTTTGTTCTCCTTTTATCAATTCTTCTGTTATTTCAATTACATGACATTTTCTCCTAAATCATTATTGGTACTCCAATTTTTTCTCTATAATTCAAGTACATAAATTTTAATCCTTTTCATTTTGATACACTAACATTTTTAATTGTTCCAATTGAGTACATTTTTAATTGACCAGGTTCCTTTACTTGGGAAATTGTTTTAATGTGGTCTCTTTGTCATGATTCCATCCACTTTCCTTTTATGTTACAATCATATGATATTTATTTATTTGCTTAAAATTATAAATATTTTAATTATTCCAATAATTTATATTTTAATGTTAGTTAATTGTAAAATAATCTTAAATATTTAAATGATTTACCAGAAATTAATTTAAGTTTTTTACAAGCATTTATTTTAATTTAGTACATATAATCTTATTTTAGAGGGTACTTTTACTAAATAAAACTCACATTTAGAAAATGAAAAATTGACCAAAGTACATTATTGGAACAATGAAAAATGTTGGTGTATCAAAGTGAAAAATATAAAATTTCATATACTTGATTGACATAAAACAAAAGTTGGAGTACCAACAACTATTTAAGGATAAATGACATCATTAAATGATTCAAGAATTGATGGAAGATGAACTGAAGTACCTGATTGAAATTTTTGAAAAGGTTTGTATACTAAAAACATAATAATAATCATAGTTCATGTACTAAATTGCAAAAAGGTGTAAAGTTAGTGTCCTAATAATGCAATTATCTCATTTTTAGGATTTATGTTTAGACTTGTATGTGTATGGCAATGCTTCATGAGCTAACCCTACTTGCCATTTCACTAGGAGAGCTTTGTGTTTTAGTTTTTTTTTTTCATTTTCTAATCTTGCAATATGAACATAATGGAGCAAGGTCTGGTAAATTGTGATGGATTTTACCTTTGCCTATGACATTGGAGATTTATATTTAATGCAATTCATATGGCTTTCTCTAGTTAAATGAAACATGGTCCTATCTTCCTAAGATTCACTCTAAAATTGCTTGGTTGTTACAGGTAAGCCCTTGTATGGAACAAGCAGTGTTAGATCAGCTTACTGCTTATTTTAGAACACGCCTTGCTGGCTATAGTACCAGCATAAGTGAAGATGAGTTGATGGTAATTTAGGCTTTACTGAGCCCATTGATAGTCTAATATGCTGGTGATAGAGGTTTAATCCAAAAAATTTGTGCTGCACTAGTTGGCGGATCCTAACTTGAACCCCAAGAAGAGAGTGGCTACTCAGCTTGTTAGACTGGAAAAGAAAATGCTGAGTGCATGCTTGCAGGCTGCAGTTGATTTGATAAACCAGTTACCTGATCACGCCGTGTCTCCATGCCCAGCTCCTTATGCCCCTTTATTGAAATGAAAAAGGTACACCTCTCTTTCTCTCCCTGCTGTATGTTTATTTCTTATGAGTTTGCTTATTGTATCCATCTTAACTTGGATCAACTTGGTGTAGATAAACATTATTTGCTCATGGATTGTGTGAAATAAGAAATTACTGTACTGTCCACGGGCTCATGGATTCCAAACAAGGAATATAAACCAGGTTAGTTGAATGGAGGCTCCACACATTGCTTTTGATGAATGCGTTCATGAATAACGCTGTGACTGTTAAAACCAAGTGGTATCATGTCTTTCTGCAGAGGATCATTATTCTGATAACATAAACAGTGTTGAACTGTTGATGTTATTGATTAGTGAAGTATGTGATAAGTGGTTGTTTGTCTTTTAGGGTATAGCTCAGAAAGCCAATTTCAACTGTTTGGTTTCTTGTGCAATTATTGAATTTGTGCTGGCATGTTAACGGAAAAAATGATTTTGGAAAGAATCAAAAGAATTATTGAATATGGTAAAATCACATATTTTACAGGGATCAAAATTTAATTTGAAAAAACTTGGACAAGCTATTGCAAAACCTATATTTATAGTTTCTGGAATGATAAATGGGGTGAGGAGAATTTCGAATGTTCTGATCAGCAATCATTTGCTGATATATATATATATATATATATATATTTCCCCATACAAATCAGAACTGGCTTATTAATTACTTGGTCTTGTGTCCTTAATCCTTTCAGCTTTTTTGTTTTACAGGTAGATGTGTTTTGGACACTGCTCAAAGTAACCAATGAGTAAAACTAGTTTCTCGTTTGTTCTATTCAACTGATTGAAAGTCATTGGTTCCAATTTAATTTGTTCATAAGCCTAGATCAACCACTGCATCTTTGTACTTAGATTTGGACATTTTTTCACTGGTTTTTCCCCTTCTCTTCAGAACAGTGACAGTGCACTAGCATTTGTAGAGGGGAGTGCTAATATCAAAAAACAAAAGCCCAGAAGTATCGTGTATGCTTATAGATAATTTGGTCACTCATGGCATATTGAGCAAATTGTAAACGCAGGGCTGGATGAACAAAGTTAACTAAACCGACTTTTGGTGATTTGTGTCTGTATATTCATTTTCTTTTTGTGAAACGTGCTTATATATTCTGAGTTGATAGCATCTATTATTACACTGGTCTTGGATCCATTTCAATTGTTAGGCTTCTTTCTAGATTCTATATACGAGAGAACATATTGAAGTTTGCACAATGTTGCAGGATGCTGAAGGATTTCTAAGAACTAGGCAGTCGAACATCTAGATGACTTACCAGAGCGACCAAAAGTGAAATATGAAAAATGAAAATAAAGTGTAACGAATTTCATCATTGCAAAATGGTCTAGTTTGGCAAAACATAGCGCAAAAAGAGGATAAGTTGATCCCTTTTCAATTATGGGATGGAAAAGAAAACTGTATGAGTTGCGATGCTGTAAATATCTTTTCGGTCGTCGTTCCGGTTTTTCTACTCGAACGGAACGTTCGATTTCGAAGTATTTTGGCGTGCTTTGTTTTGTCATAGTTTAACAATCATAATTAAAATTCAAGATAAATTAATTTTAAATTATATAATATAAACACAAAGTCAAACAAATATAATCTTAAAATTACAGAAAAAAGTCACAAGTTAATTAAAATAAAGAGGATTTTAAGGTTGGAGCGGCATACTTGGAGCGGTATCGAGATGGGAATTTCGGAATGGGTTGGAATTTTTGAAATGAAAATGATGTTTCATCTCGGTTTTTTCAACGGAATATTCCGGGTGAAACATAATGGAATGAACAACTTTGGTTGAAAGACTGGTCAAGTTCACAAATTGAATGAATCATAGCTGCAATTTGGGTATCCACATCTTCAATGACCTTTTGTTGTGGATTATCTCGACCAAGGTTAATGCGAACCTCGTTATCACATGGTCATGTAACCCACAACCAAGAATGAAATTTAGTCATAGGAAGATGAAATAGGTCTGATAAGATTGTGATACAATGGAAACCTGTCCCAAGGCACCAGCACTATTGGAATGAATCGAATGACGTCATGAAATCAATTAATTTTCGATAAGTCGGATTCAGTTCGTTCAAGGACTAAAGAATACAAGAATCACTCTCACACATAAACTGAAAAGTTCAGAATTTAAATTTAATCAATGGCTGCCGAAATTAGGGTTACATGAGTTTAAATAGTTGTTAAGAAGTAAACCTAATGGACTCCTTATGTGGACTTAAATGAGGTCCACTCAAAACTAACCCAAAATCCAAAATTGAAAAGCCCGTGACTTAATCCAAGCATGCATTGGATCCTAGCTGAAAACAAAGTCTTAATTAATCCCAAACAAGCCTTGGGTTGTAGCTAACAAAATTAAATAAGACCCATAAGGCTTTTCTTTTATATTCTTCCATCAAGCCCATTAATCCTATGTTGTAGTAGGATTCTTTTGGCTCATTTGCTATCCTCACTTCATGGCCCAAATAAGGTTGAATTGGACCTCTCCTGCACATGGATAAGATGTGCTAAAGTCTTCCCTTGATACTTCAATGGTCCTTGCAATTCTGACCTCGTTGAAACCTTCAAAACCAATGCATTCATCGTCTATTTCAGTGTCTTTGTCTTAGACCGCGTCATTAGACCATTTGGGATATGTAATGGGTCCTTGATGGTGTTTCTGGGTTGGTCTGCATCATCCCCTCTATCCTCGAAAGGATTTGACCTTGAATCAATATCTGTGTCAAATAACATAAGATCAACAACATTAAAGTTAGCACTATCATCATACTCATCAGGAAGATCAATTTTGTATTTGTTGTCATTTATTCTCTCCAAAACTTGAAATGGACCATCGCCATGAGGCTGTAGTTTTGATTTCTTTTGGTTAGGAAATCGTTCCTTTCGCATGTGTACCAAACCCAATCACCGGGTTGGAAGACAACTAATTTACATCCCTTATTTGCTCAGAAGCGTAAAGTCTATTCTTTTTCTCTATTTGCATTCGAACTCCTTCATAGAGTTGTCTTACCATATTTGCCTTTTGTTCACCATCTAAACTTACCCTTTCTTTACAAGGTAAAAGAATTAAGTCCATAGGAGTTAGTGGATTAAAACAATAAACAAATTCAAAAGGAGAAAAACTAGTGGTCAAATAAACAATTCTATTATAAACAAACTCAATAAAAGACAAATATTTTTCCTAACTTTTCAAATTCTTTTGTATTACAACACGCAAAAGTTGAGATAATGTTCTATTGACTACCTCAGTTTGCCCATCCATTTAGGATAACATGTTGTCGAAAAAAGTTTGGTTCCCAACTTTCCCCATAAGGTTTTTCAAAAGTAGCTAAGGAACTTAACATCACGATCTGACACAATACTCTTAGGAATGCCATGCAAATTTACAATCTCCGTAAAGAACAAGTCTGTGACATATCATATTTGAGCTTATTTGGATATCATATACAAGAGTTTTCAACTGGAGGTTCATTTCTGCCACAAATTGATCATGCAAGGGGTTGAGTGTCTAGAAGTACAAGAACGATCTATAATTTGAGTGTTGTTTTTAGTTTGCTATTAAAATACTAAATATTGAATTTGAGGTTAACTAGAGATTGTTTGGTCTGGGTTCCAATTCTGTTACGTAAAAATTATGTAAGAGTTTAGATTCTCCTTAATTCTTAAAAAGTGATCCTTACTGTTTATTTTTGTCCAATTCGTTTTTGTTATTCTATTTTGGGTAATATGGGAGTCAAGTAATTGTTGTCGCTTCTATTTTATTTTGTGTCTTCATATCATCCACAATTCGTATGAATTTGCATTGCTACTCGCAAAATTGTAATCTTAGTTTTGTTTTGTTTTCAGTATTTTTATTGCTTCTTGATTTGTGTTGTGTGATACACGAGAGTTGTGAGGTTAAAGGCGCAGTGAGCTTATTATAGTGAAAATCCTTGAGTTTTTTTGTGTGATGCACGAGAGTTGTGAGGATATATATATATATATATATTCATTCTACTAACCAAATTTTACGGATTCAAAGGATGTCTGAAAACAACGAATCAACAACACAAAACGCTGACGTAGTGTTCCAATTACAAGCCATGGGTCAGCAACTTGAGTTGTTGTCTAGGACATACAAAAATTTGAAAGATGAGGTGAATTTGATAAAGCAACAGAATAGTGGGGCTGATCGCCAAGGAAATATGGTCCGTATGGCTGTACGGAATAACAGATCTGATTTTGAAGAGTATGTTGATGAAAATACAAATGTGGGCAAAGATGACTATGATTTTGCATCTGTTGGCAAAGGAATCAGGCCTGGTCCAAACTAAGTAGGAGGAATGTAAATTTTCATTACATGGGGAATTATGAAGATATGGATGGGGACAACATCAAACTGAAAAATCCTAACTTCAAAGGTAAAAATGATCCTAAGGCTTATTTGGAGTGGGAGAAAAAAGTAAATTGGATTTTTGATTGTCATAGCTATTCTGAATAAAAAAAAGTTGAAATTGGTGATGATTGAGTTTACAACGTATGCAATGATTTGGTGGGATCAGATTAAGATCAGTAGGAGGAGGAATGGGGAGCGACCCGTTCAGAGTTGGGGGGAGATGAAAATATTAATGAGGAGACGATTTGTTCCAAACCACTATTATAGAAACGTATACCTGAAACTCCAAGGTCTGAATCAAGGTTATAAGACAGTAGATGAATATCACAAAGAGATGGAGATAACAATGATTTGGGCCAATGTTGTTGAGGATAGAGAAGCCACCATGGCTAGATTTCTTAATGGTTTGAATTGTGACATTGCCAATGTGGTTGAGCTACAGCACTATGTGGAGCCAGAGGACATGGTTCACATGGCTATGAAGGTCGAGAGACAACTCAGGAAGGGACATGTTCGGCCAAGATTTAATTCGGGTTCTTCATCATCTTGGAAGATGAATCTGAAGAGAGAGGGTATTGTCCAGCCCAGATCCTTTGTTCCTTCTACAACTGAACAAACAACGGCTAAAGTTGATCTCCCTATCGGTGCCAAAGGTAAATCTGAAACTCAGCCTAAACGCACTCATGATGTTAAATGTTTCAGGTGTCAAGGGCATGGGCATTATGTCTTGGAGTGTCCAAACAAGAGAATAATGATGATTAGAGATGATGGTGATATGGAATCGGAAAGTGACAGGTCTGATTGCGAAGGCATGCCACCATTAGAGGATAGTGATGGGATGACTTAGCATTATCGGTAGCAAAGTCCGTGGTCATAAGGCGCACACTTCAGGTTTAGGTCAAGGAAGATGAATCTAATCAATAAAAAAGAGAATATCTTACATACATGCTATTACATATAAAGCAAGGTGTGTGCTTTAATTATTGATAGTGGAAGTTGCATTAATGTTTGCAGTACCACACTTGTGAGTAAACTGAATTTGAGTATTGTTAAACATAAGAAAACCACATAGATTGCAATGGCTTAATGATACTAGAGAAGTGAAAGTGACTAAATAGGTTGTGGTTCCATTTTTGATTGGAAAATATATTGATGAAGTTTTGTTCGATGTGGTACCGATGCAAGCAAGTCACATCTTGTTGTGGAGGCCTTGGCAATATGACAAGAAGGCAATTCATGATGGGGTTAAAAATATATATACCATTGTAAGAGATGGTAAAACCATCACTCTTGTACCTCTTACATCCAAACAAGTGGATAATGATCAGATAAAGCTAAAACGTGAGCATGAGGCAATGGGGAGAGAAAATCAAGGTGAGGACTAAGGGGAGAGAAGACCATCATATTCGTCCATAACCCAAACTATTACAACCCATTCAGACACTCATCCAAACACAAACAAACCAGACCATTCGACCACAACTCAAAAAACCTAAATCTGGTCGAGAGTGGAGGTAAGACAAGAGGAGAGAAGAAAGTCAGGAAGAGTGATGAGAATTGTATGGAAAAATTAAAGAAACAACCTAATTTTTATGCTAAAGATGGTGAGGTCAGATCTGCATATTTCACTAACAAGTTAATGATTTTACTTGTGTACAAGGAGGCTTACTTTAATACTAATGATCTTGATCATATTGTGCCTAGTGTTGCTATTTCTTTGTTGCAGGAGTTTGATGATGTGTTCCCCGACGATACTCCAAGTGTATTACCACCAATGCGGTGGATAGAGCATCAGATTGATTTCGTACTCGAACTTCAATTCCTAATTGACCAGCATATAGAAGTAATCCTGAGGAGACGAAAGAGCTTCAAAGACAAGTTGATGAGCTGATGGAAAAGGACTACATTTGGGAGAGTATGAGCCCCTATGCCATACCGTGTTACTTGTGCTTAAGACGGATGGAACATGGAGGATGTGTGTTGATTTTCGAGCCACCAACAACATAACTGTAAAGTATAGATACCATATTCCTAGGCTTGATTACATGCTAGATGAGTAACATGGATCTTGCATTTTCTCTAAAATGGACTTGAAAAGTGGGTACCATTAGATTAGGATGAAAGAGGGTGATGAGTGGAAAACTGTATTTAAAACTAAGTATGGTTTATATGAATGGTTTGTAATGCTGTCTGGACTTATAAATGCACCAACTACGTTTATGTGTTTAATGAACCATGTGTTGCGTGCATTCATCGGTAAATTTGTGGTTGTGTATTTTGATGACATTCTGATCTATAACAAGAACTTAACTTAGCATTTTGATCATTTTTGTAATGTACTTAGTGTGTTGCGTAGTGAGAAATTGTATGCTAATCTTAAAAAGTGTGCCTTTTGCATGGAGAAAATTGTGTTTCTTGGCTATGTTGTAACTGCACAGGCTATCGAGATGGACGAGGAGAAAGTTAAGCCCATTTGGGAGTGGCCTACACCCAAATCGGTAAGTGAGGTAAGGAGTTTTCATTTTCAGATTCAGCCTCCATGTTGAGGAAGATGAGGCCAAAGTGGTCTAAAAATATGTGTTACCCCATCTCTTTATTTGCCTCTCTACTTTTATTGCCATATGGACCATGTCCTCCACCTCCATATAATGATAGTCTCGCGAGTAGCAAACGAAACTATCCAAATTATGGACGTAACTGAATATTAAATATTTTAGTTATTTTATAAATATACTATAAGAAATGAAAACAATGTAAAAAAATGAATTTCAAAGCTGACAAAAAACTAAAATACATAGACTCGTTTATGACAAGTTAAGCCTGAATTTGGAACCTAAGGTAAATGATGTCCAATTTAGCTATAATTTGTGATGAAGTGCGATTTCAACTCAAATAGACAGAATATTAAATTTGAGCAATTTATGATAAGTTTTGATATACTGATGCAAAAATATTATGAATCAGACCTGATTAGACCCAAAATTTAAAACATAAACAAACAACATCCAATTAAACCTAAAATCAATATTTTGTGCTATAAGAGCCCCGATAATTAGAATTACATTTGAGCTAATCCTAGATTGATTTGATCCAATTTTCCCTAGTTGAGTGTTTTGTGGAAGTCTTTGAACGATTTCCTTTTGTTTTCTATTCTTTTGTTTTTTTATGCTACTTTTATATTTGGGACAGTAATGGCGTAAATTAATACTTTTTTGTTTTTTTATATGTCACAAATTCAAGGAGAAGAAGAAATTGGACACTAAGGAAATTTTTTGCAGAATCAACAAGAAATGAAAATTTTAGAAGGATATCACCTGATTAATAGAGTCAAGCTTTAATACCAAAAGATGTGAACCTTTTGAGCACGTGGTCAAGAAACCCACACGCGAAGACACCAATTCCTGGAAAGCCAAGTAAATCTAGTTTGATAGGAGTGTGATACAAGATAACTTGTAGCTAAGCACAAACACTATTGGATTCAAACCCCCACCCAACAAATAGCAATTAACGAATGAAAAGTATAGATTGATGTCATGAAATCAGTTGAACTTTCATAAGTCATTTTCAGTTATTTGAGAACCAAAAAGGAGAGAATTCTCACCTCATATACACACAAAGTTGTTCTCATAATCTAAATATCATTAAACATAAACATAATATGAAACTTAGGTTACATATATGTTTTTAACCTAAGCTAAACCCTAGAATAACCAAAAGATATGGACTTGTGAAAAGCTTACTTACAATTAGACCTAAATCAATATGTATCTAAGCCCAATAGATGTTTATTAACCCTAAAACACAGAATATGAATTTTAAATAAAAAGTTTAAGCTGCAGCCACATAAGAATAAAATAAAAAATTTATTTGGTCTTGAATGTTGGTGACTTTTAGGTTTCCTTCCTAGACTAGAAAACTTCTTTTGAATGCTTAAAATCCTCCTTTTTTTAGGAAATGATATGGACATGGACTTCATGTCATATTACAAAAATGAGTTCAAATCAAGGTTGTCATAGGGCCTAACACATCAACCATTTGCAAAACTTTGAATGAAACCCTTCATGAAATTGGATTAGATGAATTAGAGGTTGTTTTTTAAGCTCCATAGATATCATTTGTCCTTTTAAATTCATCTAACTTTATGTGCTTTGAACTTGCCCATATGGTGCCTTTTAAAGTCTCTTTGCCCTAACTCTAATAATAGGCCCCCTTGTCCTTCTAAATAAATAATCATCTATGCATTATCAATCAAATTTTACATTTCTGATGAAAAATTAGTTGTCTTTAGCACCAATTCCAATTGATATTAGGGTCGTCATGGATTATTTTGAGAATTATGATATGATTGAGTTAGGTAATCTATCTTATAAATTCTAAATTAGTCATTTTATATTATAATTTCTTCATATATGTTTAATCTAACATTTTTAATTTATCATTGTAGAATTTGGTGAGAGTTTAAAAATCCCTATTAATTGCAACTAGTATTGGTGATGCTGATGAAATACTAAAATGTAATTCCCTTTTAGTGTTGCATTGTTAATTCTTTTACTAGTCAAACTCAAATATGTTGCTAACTTGTTATTCTCTCTTTATATCATCAACCTTGCAGGAATTACAGAGCTACTATCGTTGCTGAATTTTCCAGATGGTGTTGTTGCTGGATTTCTTTTCGATTTACTCTAAGATTTGTTCATGTAGATTGGATTTTTTTTATTGGAGTATTTTGCTTAAAAAAAAGCCTACTAAAAAAATTGGATTAAGAAAACATCAATGTAATGACAAACCGAAAACAATCCTCTTTTACAGGTATTAGATTTTTCAAGTTATCAATTCCAAAACGCCGATCCTCAAATCGAACTAGTTCGTGTCATATTATCAAGAAATCACAACTCCTGGCGTGGTGGGATTTCTTAGCCAAAACTGGACCGTGAACATCCCACGTGTCTTCCCTGCTAATATAGCTGAAACGGTAGGTCGTCTAAGTGCTGATTGAGTCAATTTATGTTTTTTTAAAAAAAAAAAATAAAAAAGTAGATGGAAATGGAGAAAATTTGGTATGAAACGGACAGCAAACATGTTCAAACAATTTTGTTAAACAAATCTACCTGCGCCAGGTTCGGCATGGGCAACTTGTTCAGAAGGTCGAGCTTGGTGTACTCTCATCACATCAGGTTCAAAATATTAAACAATCAAAATCTCAAAAGCCTACATAAAAAAAATTACATGTATGACCGAGAGAATTCTGATGAGAGCATCAACAACTGGTTTTGGTGGCTTAACTGCTGATGATATTTTACAAACTTGGCTGCAATTTGGTTCAATGAAAGAGAAAAGGAGATCCATTCCTTCAAAGAAATGCTATACTACTGGGGTTCAGTCGAGGCTTATTATTTTGACAAGCAATCTCTCTTTCACTCTGCTCCTCTCTTCCTTTTCCTAGCATGGAGGCTGAATCACTCTTAAAGAGAGAAAAGAAGAGCTATTCCTACAAAATGAAACTACTACATGCGTACAGAAACCCTACAGCCTAAAATGATTAAGATCTGCGAATTAATTCAATCCAAAGAAGTTACATTTACGATCTACAAGCTTGGTCCCATCGAGGGGTTTTCCAGATGAGAATGTCACCATATAAATTTTCTGCCTTCACGTCCACATATCCTTTACTTTTCAATACCTACAAAGTTAGTTACAAATCAGATTTAGCTTTTGCTTCCTCTTTGCCAAAATGCTTGAAGTTTTGACAGTATGAAGATCTTTCTTGATTACATGGATAATCAAATGTCAAAGATTGAAATAGTCGTTGGCTCTCATCTCCCAGATTATCTAAACATTGATTTAAATTGCTTTTTTGAGTAGAAAGGAGCAAATATCAGATCTTGACAACGAAAATCAGTTGATCAGTTTACCTACAATAAATTCACAACATGATTTTCTCCTCTCCAAATATTTAATCCCACTAAGCATATTAAACTTAACGCATGTGACACAAAAAAAATTCTAATTTGCACTTGATTGTTAACCTTCTCATTCAAAAAGAAAAGGCCAAACCAGAATGTAAATGCTAAAAGAACACAGGATATATTTACACAGGACCAACAACAAAAGAAAAAAAAACTCTAATATTGCCTGATAAGCAAGCAGATAAAGGAAGCATAAGAGACTCTTTGGATTGTGGTTACAAAAACAAGTCCACTTAGGATTTCATTACTAGAGTCATTGATACGGTTCAACCTATGGTTCAGCCTTAAGTCACCCGTGATGGGGATTCGGCTAGGAGCTTGGGTTTATAAGGAAGACCATTCAGCCAATTGGGGGGTTTTCCTTGGGTTTTAGCTTGTATTCCTTTCAACCGTGTTGGGTTTTCAACCTGGGATGCATTCGGTCAGATTGGATTTTTGGTGTTGATGGGTTCAACTCAATTATGGAGGAGATGGTTTCAGCCAAATCTAATTTGGTTTAGCACAAGTCAGACCCAACTATACAATGAATTAGTCAGGCTAATGATGATTTTGTGGGCTGGTTGTTTCCGTGTATGGTTCTGAATATTTTACTTAGTTTTTATGTTGTTTTTTGTATATTATTTAAACCATAATATTTTACTTTAGCTTTTTAATTTTAGGTGGGTTTGTTTTCACCTAAATTAAGTGTTTTAGGCATTAGACTTGTGTTACTATGTGGGCATTAATTGCTTAGGGTTCCAGATTCAGATCAGAAAAGGGTTGTTACTCTTTTTTTTCGCGTCAACACATCAAGTGTTATCATAATTGCGTCAAAATTGATATTCTATTTATTTGAGTTGAAAAACACTAAATATCAGTTTTTGCATCAATTTGATGCCGTTTAGTCTAGAGTCTAGATTCATTTCAAATCAGTGTTTTCATATAGTAAACTCTATTCATGTTGTGTCATCTCATCTTGATATTATCTTTGCAAACACCATGAATACAAACTCCTAACAATGAATTTACTTATAATTGACGGTTTTGAATGAAACCCGAGAGCAGAGTAAGCACATGACATAGTGAGTGAGGAAACACATTTTTCTTTTTTTATACTGCTAACAAAATTTGCAGATTCACGATACCTGAAAAACAAGGAAAAAAAACTTAGATGGAAACGAATAAACTACAACTTCAGATTCAAGGTCTAACTCATGGTGGAGAGGTTTAATCTGGTGATGGGTAGGTAGTATACATGAAAGGGTGGAAAGGGTGGAAAAGATTGAGCTGATAGGGAATGCAACAGGTTTGATCGGTATGCAAATTGTCCTAGGCTAGGAGATGCGAGAGGCATGTTATTCTGGTTGTTGGCATTGATTTGATGCCATAGGTGATGAGGATGAGGATGTAGTGTCTTGGAGCCATACATATCAATTTGGCAGCCTGGGAATCATTAGTTTCATGGGGTGAGGAGGGCTAGTTAGTTTGGCCAAGGAGATGATTTGGATGATTTTAGAGCGTGTACATGGGGACTCTAGCAAACTAAACTCCTAGTTTTCAAGGTAGAAATGATTTCGATGCTTATTTAGGAGAAATGTGGATTGAGTTTTTGATTGCCATGTTTGTTCTAAGAAGAAAAAAAACCTAGCCATGTTTGTTCTGAAAGGTGGATTGCCATGTTTGTTCTGAAAGGTGGATTGCCATGTTTATAGCAATAGAGTTTGTTGATTATGTTGTAATATGGTGGAATAATTTAGTAATGATAAATAGGTTGATATGAAAGCTTTGATGAAGTGATTCGGACTAATGTAATAAAGGATAAAAAAACTACCATGACTAGGTTTCTTATTGGCTGAATCACGAGGCCAGATATGTTATGGAGTTTCAATACAATGTAGAGTTGGAGGACATGACGCATGTAGTCACAAAAATGGCAGGGCAGATTAAAAGAAGAGGGGAGAGCATGATCACCATTCATTCCAAGCACTTGTTCATTTTGGAAGCCTAATACGAGGAGAGATGGGATTGCCCAAGTTCAACGTAGTTTGGGAGGGGGTTCCAAGACTCCTAAAAAGAAGAAAGACACCTTTAAAGATAATAAAGGTAAAGTTAAGACTCTTACATCTCATAGTTGTGACATTAAATGTTATCATTGTTTGGGTTTTGGTTATATTGCTTCATAGTATCCAAACAAGAAGGTCAGGGTTACAAGAGCCAATAGTGAGATTGAGTCTGAAGAGGAGGATAACGTGAAGTTAGAGATACCACGATTGGTGCATGCTTGGTGATGAATGTATTACGTATCTTATTGAGAGGGAGGTGTTTGAGATAGAACTAGCACTTGATTGCAATTGAAGGGTGGGGAGGCTTGGCAAAGCAAAAGGAAAACATTTTTCATTGGAGATGCCATGTGCAGAATAAAGTATATAGCTTGATTGACAGTAGTAGTTGCATTATTGTAGCTAGCATGAATTTGGTGGATAAGTTGAATTTGCAAGTTACTAAACATTTAGTTCCTTGTAAACAAGAATTTGTTTACAATGGTTGGCTAATGGTGGAGATGAAGGTGCATAAACAAATACTTTTATCTATTTTCATTGGAAAATATCATGGTGACGTGTTATGTGATATAGATGTGTTCTGTGATGTAGTTCTCATGTGCTAGTCACTTATTATCAGGTAGGCATTGACAATGTGATAAGAAAGTTATGCATGATGGATTTCAGAACAAGTTTTTGTTCGTGAAGGATAAGAAATTTACAGTTCTTGTTTCTTTATCTCCTAAGCAAGTTTATGAGGATCAGTAGAAAATTAGAGAGGATCAAAAGATTGAAAATGAGTTTGCATTTGAAGGAGAGGATTATTCAAAACTTCTTTATTGACAGGTTTTGATGATTACACATTGTTTCAGCCTTGTAATGATGATGTGCTTTAAGTCGATGATGTTCATGTTTTAGATTTGAGGTTGAATCCTTCAAAAGAAGGAGGATGATACGGTTCAGCATACAGTTTAGTTTGGCCTTGGGTTACTCATGATAGGGATTTCATTCAACCATGTTGGGTTTTCACCTTGGAATGCATTCGGTCAGATTAGGTTTGTTGGTGCTGATGGGTTTAACTTAATTATAGAGTTGATTTTGGCTAGATATGATTTTGGCCTTGATGATGTTAGGGGCAATAGCAAGTGAAAGTAAATTCCTTGATTTATTTGTCCATTACAAGGATTCCTTTTCTTACAATGAGAATAAGAGGTGACAAGATTTGGAAGACTTTCCTTGTTTTCTTTCCTTCCTCTTGCATGATTTCCTTATTTTAAAGAGAGAATGTAGAAGACTTTTAAAAGAAAAGAATTCAGCAACTCTCTTCCCTATTTTTTAGGGCATTAATTCTGTCAAACACGAAAAGAAGATCAAACATTCAAGACAGCATACTTCAAACATGAAAAGAGATCTACAACGTGCAGCAACCAGCAAGCACAAGTTATTCCTATGCAAGTCCGACCCAACTACACAAGGAAAATACTCAAGATAGGAATGATTTTGGAGGATAATTATTTCCTTATATTATTCTGAATTTTTACTTTGTTTTTACTTTGTTTTTTAAAGTATTATATGAACCATAATATTTCAATTTAGTTTTTTAAGTTTAGTTGGGATTGTTTTTGCCTAAATTAAGTGTTTAGGTCTATTAATATTAGGCTAATGTTAACTTCAAGCCCAAAGATTTGGAACCTAACATGGGTCCATTAGGATTAATTATTTTAGGATTTTATAATATTTTCCTTCATGCAAATTTCAGTAACTTTCAAACTAATAAAATTATTGTGTTTTGCTTGAAGCAAACATGTTTTTTTGTTGTGACAAAGAAGAAAACCTGACTTAAGAAGATATAACTAATCATGTGGCGACAATTCACGAATTCTAATACGTTTAGTTCTTAATTACAGGTTAATGTTGGGTCAAGGTTCTCAAATCTGATATTCAGCTATTTTAAAGAAATATCATATTCGTTGGAGGTTGTTTGACCACGTGATCAAGAGATCCATATCAATTATCAAATAACTTATACAACAAGAATCTAAGATTGATGCTTTGGTGCTTGATTTCAACATGACTCTTAGTTCTTAATACAATTGGACAAGAAAAAAAGGCAAAACAGTATTTCCAAATCATTTAGTATCTATTCATTTTAAATAAACAAAAATTTTATCATTGAAAAAAAAAACACTCAATGACACAATACCGAACTATTTTCACACCCATGCCACAACAATGACTATAAGCAACGAGCAAGACAAAAGCCAGCACCTTTAGGATCAAAGTGCTATGTCTGGAAAAAAAATTATCCTACTCAAAGAAATGATAAACAATACAGCCATGAGTCAATCAGATAAAGCACTAGAGAGGACTAAGGTACATACCAGTATCTCATAGAAGAGCCTGGCACTCTCTTTCTTGGTTCTTCCTTCCAAAAGTCGCAATAAATTTAGTACTTCCTCCTGTCTTCTTTTCTTCTGTATCAGAAAACTTGCATGCAAGCATTTCACTGCCACTCTGTCAAGCAAATTAAATGGAGAATTTTGAAGAAAGAATCAGACATTGACGCATCAGTTGAATGAGAGTATTGCAAACCTTTATAATACCTGGTTCTTTCTGACCACCCATCTACAATCAAAATACATACAAAGATGAGAATCCCATGTATGGTGTTTTGAATGAAAAAAAAAATGGACAAAAAATTCACTTCTCATAGTTCTTACAGTGCTCCTGATTATCTCCAGATGTATTCATGTCCTGGAGAAAAAAGAAACAATATCATACATCGGTTCAATAAGCTTACACCCAGAAGTATAAGAATCTTAGAAGGATATTAATGCCTGGCATGATATTTTGATGTCTTAGTAAGCAACTTGACCATTGTCACTGCTTTACCTCATTCAGTAGATTGAGATCATGTTCTTGATCCAGGTTACGACAAATTTCTTTCTTAACAGTTTCAGAACTCTGTCCATCTTCATCATAAATATCAGGTCTTTCCGGGCTCTCAAAAGACCTTAGCAATGTTGTGCACTGAATAGGCGTTTCTGGAGCAATTGCTATTTGTTCTAAAGAGCCACCAGCAGTGGGAGATTCTGCTATATCTAACTTTCCAGGACGTTCCAAAGTTTCAGAAAATCTACTAGCATAAGGAGATCCAGACACATTTGACTTCTCTAGAGTCTCCGCAGTTTCAACTGATCTTCCAACAGTACAAAATTCTGACATGTCCAAAGGTTCCACGGTCTCGACAAATCTAGCACTAGTAGGACATTCAGACACAATTTCTTGTGGGTATTCCATGATCTCAATTGATTCTTGAATCAACATATTTTCTTCAGGTTCCACAATTTCATCTAATCTTCCAACGAGAGGAGATCCTGAAACATTTAACTCTTCTAGACGCTCTGTAGTTTCCACTGACCCTCCAATGTTTTGAGACTCTGAAGCATCTGAATTTATGGAAGGTTCCACAGTTTCAACTGATCCACCAACACTCTTGACTGTTTCTTGAATTTGTAAACTCTTTGTGCGAAAGAGGGATCCAAGCTCTAGTGAAGTACCTGTTCAAAACAAAGTAAAGAGGACTGCACAAGTACCATGCTATAGAGGAAATGCAATGCTTGACTTACAAGGAATCAGAGACTCCAGTAAACACTTGTCAAGATTGGAAAATCGACAGGCTTTCCAGACAGCAAAAGCAGTACGAGGAAGCTTTCTTCGTTTGGACACCAAGTCACCTGTGTCTTCTATGCATTGCTTAATTACGCTGTTAGATTGAACAGGAATGTTATCCACCCTAACAATGATCATATAACTTTACAGCAACTTAATTCCTCATAGCACCTCCCACTACGGTCTTAAAAAGTCAAGTTTTAAGTATGTGATCTTGCCTTTCTAACTGATGGTGTAAAGCTAAACTGAAGTGGCAAGACATAGGACTAATCGTAATATCATTTTTTGTTCAGAAGCATATTATATAACCATTTCTGCATGGATTAACAATCAAAAATAATCTCAATTGAACACGTCACAAAGAAGTGAGTATGAATGAAAAATGACATACTTATTAGGAAACACTACCACATCATCAAATAGACACTTTCTTTTCCTGAGAACACGAGCATGCTCCTTAGCAGCCGGTGTAGAAATAACCATAAACTCTGGTGTGTTAGCAGCCGGTGTAGAAATAACCATAAACTCTGGTGTGTTAGCTCCTGCATGGAGGAGATTTTTTATATAAACATATTTGTCAAGGACTTAGCCAAAGAGAATATACTATAATTGTGCACCATTTTCACCTAGATCTGCATACTACCACCCTAATTGTCTTTCCATCTCCCAATCTACTCCACCACAAATAAAAAGGGTAAGCAAAAAAAGGTTGATCTATGTTATAACAGGCATAAAATATGTGATTCAAGACATATAACAATCCAATTATTAATACTAGTAAGTTATTTAAACTACACGTGGTCACAAAATAAATGTTGCAAAAATCCCAGCTCTAGAAGATAAGATTAAATAATGTATTAAATTTGATAGGCAATTCTAGAAAATTATGAGCTATCATTCCCTTCCAACAATTTTTTTATTTCTACAGGAAGAAAAAAAGAAGAGAAATTGGATCCTAAAAGGTTATGAGAAACATGATCTCAAAATCCTCTTCACCTGAAACATCTTTGAACTTGGATTGAGGAGTGGCATCAAGTTTTACATACAATGGATGATCTTCTGAGACAAGTTGTCTCTTTCTTTTTCCCAATGTTATTGTTTCTGGTAAACTTATGTTCCCTTCATTGCTCTGATGCTCTTCATTAAATGGTCTAGTATGTTCTGGAGGCTCCTCAACCACGAGAAATGTATTAGCATCCTTCCATTCTTGAAAAAATCTACTCTCTAGAAGCTTCTGTATGGATACTTCTACATCAGACACATTACCATCATTAAAAACACTTTGTGTATCGTTTTCTGATTGTTCCGCACCAGGAACATCTTTTTGCTGCTCCTCAGATTGGTGATATAGCTTAGTAAGCTTTCCAGGTTCTTCCTGTACCCCACCAAACATTTCAAGGTTCAGAGATGCTTCCTGATAGACATTGTCACCACAAGGCTTCTGCACACTCGTTCCTGCATGTGTTTCATCCAAACCTATCTTATCTGGAACCTTTGAACCCTCACCATCAATTAGATGATCTTCAACCAGTGATTTTCTAGTGTTTGTAGGCTCCTCAACCTCAAGAAACATTTCAAGGTCCAAACATTCATGATGAGAGAACATACTGCCTTGAAGCTTCTCCATGCTTGCTTGTAGAGTGCTTACACTATGCAATGTGCCTTGCTCCATAACATCCACCAAATGCGTTGAAAAAATACTGCAGCAAGAGTATAAAATGAGTAAATGTTGAGACCATTGAGATATCCTAAATGGAATATGAACGGTGGGGGGAGAGAAAAGGTGATAGAAAAGCAGGAAGGCATCTAGAACAACAAAAAAGGAAAACTTTAAATTCAAGTTCCATACTCTTCATTCATACTGTAATCTGCAGACCAGGTATCTCCAAAGGCAGCAAATTCCTCACGGTGATCCTGCAAGTATGATAATATTAATATTAAAGGCACACAGATCTGTAGGAATTTAACAGAGCAGTAAATGTAAAAATCTTCTGAAATCTATTAAGTTGGAGTGGTAATGCTGATCAGAAAAAAAAAAATTACAGCCATTAAAAATCATTAAAAGCACCTTGTGAGAATAAAAAATGGAAGGAATGACCTATAGATGTTAAACGGTCAGAATTTAGATAGAATCTATTAAGATAATCTGATTGTCTAGTAGATACCTGGTTTAGAGAATATTTCCCTACACCCCCAATTTTCCACATGCCATCTGTTGCGTTAACAATTAAAAGGATTAACATCTGAAGTAGAGAGAAGTATATGAATTAACTATAATAAAAAATTAAAAACTTTAGGAATATGTACACGGGGATTCTCACTGATGTTTAGTTAGGTAAACAACTGAAGTATACAAATTGTTAATTAAACAAGGAAAGTCTAATACCTGTAAGTGTAATTTTTTCATGCGGCATCACATTGCCTCTGGGAGGTAGAAGAAATAGGAATATCAAAACCAATCGATAGAACAAAGAAATGATTAAGCTCTTCAGCCCACAGATAAACAAACCACATAGCTTACCCACTAGTATCTTCAATAATCTCTAGATCAAAAGCATCAAGTTCAAATCTTTCTGGTAGAGTAATAGAGAAGTAAGGTGCTTGCAAGGTTTCCACAAGTATCCCATCTTTATTGCTGAGAACAAAGTCCTTGACATTAAGAAGAACTTTGTTGCAGTCATCAAACAAATATTCAGCTTTTTTGGAGTATACTCTAACTACACCAAGAAGAAGGTAGGCCAATACTCTATATGTAACAGCATCAAACACATCTTGCAAAATTTTATCTGTTTGAAAGGACAAAATGGAAAACCAGGATCCAGGTTAGACCAAAGTTATTGATACCGTTTTGTTTCTGCCGAAACAGCCGAAACGTTTCATACCAAGCGAAAAAACGAGACAAAATGACATCATTTTCGTCTCCTTTTAAATACCGTCCGGTACCAGAAATACCGGCCGAAACACCCCGAAATTACTCCGGGTATTCTGTTTCGGCTGAGGGAAAAAATCAATTCCCAGATTCCCATACTTCTCCAGCCCACTAACATATTATATATATATATATATATACACATACTATTGTTTATGAGATGTATTGAAAATCTAAAAATAAAAACAATAAAAACTAAAAAATATATATTATAAAAAAATAAAATTGTGTCAACTTTGATTTTATAAAAAGTAATATAAGAGCATAGAGCACCATTTTAACTAGCATAGTCCAGATCCTCTTCTGGTGGTAAAAAATCAGTTTTATATGAAATGTGGAACATTGAAGTCTATTCTTTATCTCTTCGTATGACAACTATCCACAGCTTGACAGAGATAAGAGATTAGCAAAGTCCAGAGGCTAAGATAAACTTTTCCATATTAAACATGTTCATTGATATTTTCCAACATCATCACCCAAACTCTTGTGTCAACTTCTCTTGGCAGTAACAAGCAAGCAAACAAACTAGTGCGGGCTACACTGGAAGGCAAAAGACGTTTTATTTATTTTATTTATTTTCGAACAAATTAAATTACTGCATTGAAAAAATCATTTTAATTAGCATAATCTACGAATATAGAATTTGTGACTGGAAAAACCTCTTGTAATTTAGAGTGGCCGAAAAAACCAAAACGCCAAAAAGAAAAGGATAACCTAGATTTCGAAATGTTAGTTTAATTACCCCAAATTAAAACCATGAGCAAAAAAGAAAAGTTGTTAAAAGCCCCTAATTCAGCCATTAGAAACAACACCTTGAGAACAAAAATTATGGAATAGAACAACAAATAAAAAACAAAAACAAAAGATCCCACATAAGCTAAACCTCCCCCATTGTTTTCTCGAGAAACAATCATAAAGTAACAAGCTTTTGGAAAACATAAAGTAAGCCCATTTATTATAATTATAATTGAGACAGTAGAATCTTGTGACGGAAGAGGAAATATAATAAAATAGTAAAATAAATAGGGAGGGTTGCTTACCAACGGAGGAGGAGATATCAGTGGAAGTGACTTGAGCTTTTTTAAGTTTTTTGAAGAAGTAAGCAGCAACCCAAATGGAACCTAATGGACCTTTGCTTGACGGAAGGCAGTGTGAGTAAGACATTACTTCCCTTCTCTCTCTCTCCACCTATGATTTTGCCATTCAAAATACTAATATAATTACAGAGAAAGATTGTGGTAAAGAAGAAAAAGGAGAGGAAAGGAGAGGAGGAGGAGGAGGAGGAGGAGGAGGTACGGTAACTGCAAGAAGAGAAGGAGCCGTCTCTCTTTCGAAGTAAAACGGTAACAAATATCATCTTTAAGAAAAACTCCTTTATAATAATAATAATTAAAAAAAAAAAAAAAGAGGAGGAGGATAACTCATTTATATATTTGGAAACATTTATTATTATTATCATCATAAAATATGCTGACAAAATAAAAAGACAAAAGAGAACAGAATGACAACAATGTCCTTGTTTCATATGTTCCTACAATTGTGTTAAGTTATTTGTCTTTACGATTGGAAATGGAAATTAATTATGAAAAAAATTAAAAAATATTTTTTTTTATTTTAAATTTAAAAAATAATATTTTTAGATTATTTTGATGTGTTGATATCAAAAATAATTTTTAAAAAATAAAAAAATATTATTTTGATATATTTTTAAACAATAAATATTTTTAAAAGCTACCGCAATCGCACTCCTATTTGACTTTGATAGTCTGATTTTGTGCCATGATTAAATTACTTGTATCATTGTGATTTGTTGCTAGGTCAGAATAACTCTTTGTGTTATTCCAGTTTTAATAATAAAAGCCTGCATCTTCACTAGGTTGTTTCTGCCTAAATTAACATTAGGGCTTTTCAAAAATAGAATATTAAGTCTTCTTTTTGTATAATTTGTTTGCAAATATAGCATTACTCATTTTTAAAAATATAAAATCTGAAAAATACTGATTTTTTTCTTCATAAATAAAAATACCGATTTTTTTCCTAAACACAATATATTTTAGTTATAGATTCGGCTGGTTGATTTATTAACATATTTGCCAACCTAAAAGAAATTAATGAAGGGAAATCATTATAGCGATTTATTTATTTATTTATTTATTTATTTATTATTATTATTATTATTATTATTATTATGTGTACTTTATGGTGTAATTATAAATTAGGAGTATAATAAAATTTCTTATGCAGTAAAATGTATCGTCCAAAAACAAAATAAGGTTTGAGTTATATATTGGAAAGGATGAAAATGAAATCTCTTAATTTATGGTATTCACATAAAAAAAAATAAAGTATCTTTATGATACCTAGAGGATGTATTTTCCACTCAATATATTTCTTTTGCATGTTGTATATTTGGCTTCGCTTATTTTATTTTATTTTTACTTTTGTTAAGCAAAATATTAGTAATTAAAAAATATTTTAAATATTTTTTAAATAGTTGAAAAAATCACTAAAAATTAATTAGAATTTCTACTAGAAGGTATGTTTCTTTGTCATAATTAATATAAATTATTATTTTTACAATCATGATTATTAAAATATTAATAAATATGTATAAAAAGTTTACTTTAACTAGAGTTTTTTAATGATTAAGTCAAAGCAAGCATGAAAATAATAAAGCAAAGAGGTTCTGTGCTCCATAAGTGTTCAAATGTTGAAATATTTGTTTATATAACCATGAATTTTATCAATGTGGTAAAATATCACATTCATCATTTAATGTTTGTTTGACACCGTATTTTAAAAGTGCTTTTAAGAGGAAAAAAAATTAAAAATTGTTTTATTTTTTGCTTCAAATTATTTTTTTTTGATGTTTTCCAAACATTTTGATATGCCATATCAAAAATATTTAAAAAAATATTATTTAAATGCATTTCAGAACATAAAGTATTTTGAAAAGCAACATTAATCATATTCTCAAACAAACCCATAATATAATAGACTTAAAATTTGACATAACATGTTAGGGCTACAGGCACTATACACTTAATAAAAGATAATTGTTAGTGTTTGCTTGTATAAGCTGCATTTTTTTTGTTTTTGTTTAAAACTTATGAAGACAAATAGAGTGGCTTGTGTGGTATTATGGTAATAGTTATTTTTTAAAATAATATTATTAAAAAATATATTAAAATGTAATTTTTATATTTTTAAAATTTTATTTTTGACATTATCATATTAAAATAATATTAAAACACTAAAAAATATTTTAAAGTAAAGAAAAAAACAAAAAAAATATTTTTAAAACACATGGTGTATATTGAATTATTTTTCAAAAATTATTTTAAACATAGGAAAAAAAAAGAATATACACCACTTGTTTCATAAACTTACATGCATTTAAAATACATATATATGTCTTGTATGTCCTTGTAATTATTACGAAATAGATAGGCGCCCATGTTATGTTGTAAACCTAGTTAAATTTTCTTTAATATAAAAGAAGGTCAAATGATGATAATCCAAGTTGGATTTGATTAACAAGTGACTCGAGATATAAGATTAGTATAGCCTCATAAAAAACAATATCACCACATTCAAGGTCCAATAATCTAATATAAAAAATAAATAAATAAAAACATCAAAAAAACTTGAGTTAAGTTGGGTCACTCAAGTAACCCACCACTTGCTACACAAGATTGTTCTTTTATCCTTGCAAAGAGCTCATACAGACACTCAACTTAAGAATGCTTGGTAAATACAACAGGTACCTTGTAAATAACATAATGCTTTAATAAGCAAAGGTGGTGGATTTTATTTAGGATTGCATCTAAACAAGGTATTTATGTTAAAATCCTAGGAGGTTTATTAAAGAAAATCAATTGGCAACAAGAGAGGAGAAATAAGGTGTTATAAATAAATATTGGTCCTTGACAACAACAAGACTTAATTAATTTTAAAGCGTTTGAATAAGTATATATCAATTTTGATTTTGTTTAATCTTGTGCATTAGTATGCATGTTAAGATTGTGATTCAATCATTTATGCAAGTTTATACATTTATTTAGTAGGCATGCTAGTATTTTGATATGACTGCAAGTTTCTATATTTGTATTATATTACATATTTATAATACTTTTCTCTCTTGTCTAATATTTTTTTATGAATTTGGACAACTGTCTTAAGGTTTTATTATATATTATTAAAGTTTTTTTAGTTTATAATTCTTTTTTATAACTCAATGAATAGTTAAAGAGGATATTATGTCCATATGATTTAAGCAATAAAAATCTTGATTGTGTCTACCGTATAATGTTGCTAGGTATTTATTTAGCTTATATACGTAAATTTGCAATCTTATGCGGTATGCTAATTGTTTAATTTTATTTATACAAATTTATATTGGTATATTATTTTTTAAAACAAGATTAAAATGGTATTATGCATGTTAAGTGGATAATGTTTTATAATTATCTTACTAAATTGGAAAATTTTATTTTCTAGGTTTTTATTATAATTGTTAAAAATCATCAAAATCTAGTTTATTAAAATTTGTGGTGGTGTTTTTTATATTTCCTTAAAGAAGCCAAACTATTTATATAATATTGATTATTATTGTATATAATATTTATCATGACTTTAAGTCAAGAATTGATTATTCCCATCAATATCGTTTTGGTAAGTACTATCTCAACAATAAGGATTGATTCATTACCTTTCATGTTGCATTGTGATGTAGACCTTTTAATCACAAAGTTGAGTAATTCTTAACAAAGTTGAAATATAATCTAGAAAGCCAAAACTCAGGTTTAATAGAACCATAACCCATAGGTTACCATATACTTAAGATTCAAAGGTATTGGGATAAACTTGGATTGAGAAATAATCATGTACCTAAGTACTTAAAGTATATGAATGACATTAAAAAGGTAATTAATTTTTTATAAGTCGGATGTACAATTTTTATCCCTACAAAGAAATGATGTTGTACCACAAAGAAACAAAAAGAAGAAATTCACATTAATTATCACCAAGTTGCCAATTTTTGCAATTATAAAAACATTAGTCTCAAGTAGATAACTCTAACTTATTCCTTTTGAGTTGCAAGCTAGTAAACCAAAACCAGAAATCAACTACCAAAAGTTCAATATTAAAATAAACCCCTAAATAATATATATTGGGCTATAACAAATCCAAATTAAAATAATTATTCAACAATAAATGAATTTAATTTAGAATAATAAAAATAAAATCTTCATGCTAGAATTCCTCCTTATAGTTGAAATATTTAAGCTACATAATTAACTCAATCATTGTGAAATCATAGATTAAGGGTATGGGAAGGATAACTTAGTTGTTGTGTATCTGGTAACTAAGGGCTAAATAATTTACTTAATCGTCGTGAAATCAAATATTAAAAGGTATAAAAAGGATAATTTTGTTGCAATGTATTTGGAAACTAAGTGCAAACCTCAAAAATTAAACTTTTGCATAAATTGAAAATAGAATAAATGGAAATGAAATAATTAATGTAAAATTTTAATAAATTGGACATTAGAGTTAACTAACCTAGATACTAATTTTGTGGATTTTATGATGGAGTTGCCTAAAGGAAAGAAAGGTAACGATGTCATATGATGATCGTGAATTGACTAACAAAATTTGCTTTGTTTTTGCCTACGAGGACAATAGATTCAATGGATAAAATAACCAATTTATATATGAATGTGGTGGTCAAACATCATGAGGTGTGAGCATTAATCGTATTAGATATCTCAAGTTCACATAAAGACTATGACCTAGTTTGCAATGGGCATTGGGGACTTAATTGAACTTTAACACAATATTTCATCATTAAACAAATGGTCAATCTGAAACAACCATTCAAACTCTTAAGGATCTCTTAGGATTATAGGTTGTGGAGTTTGGCGGGAGTTGTGAAGATTTCTTGTCTCTTGTGAAGTTTAATTATAAAATATCTACCAAATTATAATTAGTATAGCTCTATATGAAGCATTATATGAAAGGAAATGTTGTACCCTTGTTTATCTGGATGAAATAGGAGAAAAACTCTTAGGGACTGTAATAGTGCAAGTAATAGTTGATAAAGTAAAGGTAATCAAGAAAAGGATAAAGGAAACCCATGATAGGTAGAAAAGTTACATGTTTAATCAAATAAGGCTCTTAGAATTCCAAGTAAGAGATGGTGTATTTTTTAAGACGATACCTTAAAAGGGTATCGACTAAAGTTGACTAGATATCTGAATAAGATTCACAATGTATTCCATGTGTCTCTATTATGGAAAGTTAAGATCGAACCTTTCTAAGTATTGCCACAAGTTCCTATAAAAGTGCAAAAGGATTCAACCATTGAAACCAAGCTCATCAAGATATTAGATTGGGGCGAGAAAGTGTAGGAAATAAAAGGGTTCCCTTGGTGAGAATATTATACAAAAACTCTCAGATAAAAGAAGAAACATAAGGGAATTTGAGGTTAAAGAAAAGTATCTATATTTATTCTCCAATATAGGTATGTAAATTTGATTTTAAAGATTAAATTTTATAAAGAGGGGAGAATGTAAACCTGGAAAATTGTAAATGAAATAATTAATGTAAAGATTTAATCAATTGGAAATTATAAATTTTATGGTATATATTTTTTTAATTAAGACATTTCAAAATAAACTAATAAAGTGATCTAGAGATACCAAGGGTTGGGTCAAATTAAGGAAATAAACTACATCCAAAATTGATGGGTGGGATTATAAAGGATAAAAGAAGTGTACCTTAAATTACAAAAACAAAAACAAAAATGGGGTTAAAATAAAACATTGAAAGAAATGAGGTCAAATTTACAATTTAGAAAAAGTAAAGCTATAAATACTCCTTATTTCTTTGTTTTAGTGCCAACAACAATAAATAAAAGAAAGGGAAGAAGAAGTTTCTCTTGAATCTTTATCCAAATTGGAAAACAAACTCCAAAGAATTAACAAGGATTTTATAAGAATTGATGTTATATGGAAAAAGATACTTGATTTAAGAGAGAAATTTGAGAGTTCAAGCTAAAGATTTGAGTGGAAAGGGGAGGTTATTGCCTGCCAATTGAAGAAAAAAGACGTCAGGATGATTTGACATCCCATTGTGCAAAAGTGTCATTACCCAAGGAATTAAATAGAATAAGACAAGATGATAAGCTTTCACCAATGGCATTAAAAGTTGCATCAAACCCATTTTTAGATCCTTGTTTTATGGAACATTTAGTTAAGATTATGGCAACATGGATGACAACGAGAGCCTTCAATCAAGTTCCTAAGCTATAAAGGGTGATCACTATAATACTATGATTAAAGGTATGAGGGATATGGAAATATGGAACCTTCTCAAGAGAGGAGGATGCTAAGGTTATGAGACATTGACTAAGGAAAAATGAGAGTCATAGATCAAATGCAGATGTAGGAGTTGTGAGTAAATTATGCAACCTAACTACTGATTGAGAGTACCCATTCTTAGAGAGAGAATATTAGAAAGATGAGATCAAGAGAAATATTGAGATGAATGGATTTTCAAAAAGAGCTTGAAGAGAGGAATTACTCTTTGCGACATAATAGAGAAAAAAACAAGAGTTTTTGATTTGAAACAGAGGGATATGACAGTTTTGAAATATAAGAAGAGATTCCAACTAATTAGTTTTTGCCTCTACTTACCTTTTTACTAAGCACCATGAGATGGAAAGGTTGTATGATGGGCTTTGATAGGAGTTAGAAATGATCGTGGTAGTTGTGCATTTTTTGTATATCTTGGAGTTGGTACATGTTATTTAGTGTATGAAGTGGGTGATGAGGGAAACTTTAAGGCTAATACTATAGAAGAGTCAAGCAACAAGATCTAAAAGGAGAGATTTTGCATTTAAAGGAGACTTCCTCTTCTAAAAACAGGGAAGGTTGAATAGTTGTTTGGATAATTTTAGAAGAAAGGTGGAAATTTCATTATATGAGGTAACTTAGGAGGATCCAAACAAATTAGTGGTGGAGGATCCTCAAGAGAACAAACCCAATACAGGAAAATTACTATTGTAGGGTCCATAGGGAGAAATTGTTAGGATTGAGAGAGTTTGTAGATAATTGAAGAAATTAAGAGAAAGAAGAATGTAGTTTAGAGATGGGAAGAGGGAGAAGAGACAAAAGAGAGAGAGAATGAAATTTGAAATTTTGTTGTATTGATATTTTTATTTTGTATATATTTTTGGTGTGTGCACCTTTCTTTTTATACACATATATCATACCATCTTTTATACTCTAAACTATAGATATAATATTCTAGAATACACATTCTTCTATATTCTAACATCTCCCCTCAATCTCATGCTTTGATGACCAAGCATGAGATTGGAGCAATGAATATGAAATATATGAGTACATAATCCTTTTGACAAAAATAAATTTGTAAAAGAAAGATGGGTTTAAATTTGATTGAGAAGATTTTGAGAAATTGAGAGATTGAAAAGAAGAAAAAGAAGAATGCTCAAATGGAAAGAAGATAGAAGATAGAGGGAAGAAATTTCATTTGTCTATTTCTTGATTTGAATTTCATTTGTCTATGTAAAAACCCGGATAATTTTTATTTTTTTTACCGTTACTCAATGATCCATATCAGTTCACATCATTAAAATATCATCCATACCATAACATTCCATGAAAGAAATAAAATTCGCACAAACATACACTATTACGGTTTCGCAATAAAAATCTTATATTAGAATTATACATACATGGTTATAAGTTTACGTTCTTAACCTACTAGTGGAGTTTACAAATCTTCATAAAAAGGGTCGAATGAAAATTTTGCATTCAATACATTGATTCATCCTAACCACATCTTTAGTTAGAATGCAACTACATGATTCTTTGCAAAAGTAGGCCCTCTTATATCGAGTTCCCTAGATCCTCAGTGATCGTGACGTCCCTGCAGCAGTACAACATTTAAGGAATGCAATTACTTAATGAGAATATTAATAATTTCGACTACATGACCTATCCGTTAAAGGAGACATCGACAAGTTGTAATTTCTGTATATACATAGTAATTCACTGGTAAAATTTATAGGATCTCCATTTTTCTCTATTTTTGAGTAACAACATCTTTACTCCGACTATTCTCATAAGGTACTCATTTCTGAGGTCAATTGTTCCTCCCCATGGTCCCTCTTCCTGAACTCCATTAGACGAAATTACATTTGTCCCCGACCATCCCTAATCAATTATTTATTCTGTCCATCCTTTCGGATGTCATTGGCCGAAGCAAATTAGTCATTTGTTTCGGCCATCCTTTCGGATGCCATTAGCCGAAGCTAATCAATTATTCGTCCGGCCATCCTTTCGGATGCCATTAGCCAAAGCTAATCAATTATCTGTTTCGTCCATCCTTTCGGATGCCATTAGCCGAAGCTAATCAATTATTTGTCCGGCCATCCTCTCGGATGCCATTAGCCGAAGCTAATCAATCATTTATTCACATTTAAGCATTTAACAACCTAATAAAAATTCTAACGCATTTGAATAATATTCCCCTTAAGATACTTCTCACATGCCGTAAAAAGAAAAGAGGCGTAATTCACCTACCTGCTCTACTTCTGGGTTGTTCTTGTCTGGACGATGGCTCAATCTCGACTGCTCCGCCTGCGACATCAATGTTCACAAATCAATATATTTCTAGTTCAATTTCTCATTTGTTACCAAACTTTTTCAACAACTTACAGCCGAAGCATGCATAAAATTCTCAGCAAAATCACACGTCTATTTTCATCACAAATCCATCAACAAAATCGCAACAAAATCACACCTTGTAGCCATAATTTTCAGCACATATCCAACAAAAATCCCAACAACATATACATTTAACCCATAAATTTCAGCACACAATCCTTAAATACAATTCCAACAAAATCACACATTGAAACTATGAATCGCAACATATAATCCATCAACAAAAATCTCAACAAAACACACATTAAAAACATAAATTTCAGCACATATCCTTCAATGAAATCCCAACAATATATATACATTAAACCCATAAATTTCAGCACATAATCTTTCAATACAATTCCAACAAAATCACCCATTGAAACCATGAATTTTCAACAAATAATCCATCAATAAAAATCTCAACAAAACACACATTAAAACATAAATTTCAGCACATATCCTTCAATGAAATCCCAACAATATATATACATTAAACCCATAAATTTCAGCACAGAATCTTTCAATACAATTCCAACAAAATCACCCATTGAAACCATGAATTTTCAACAAATAATCCATCAATAAAAATCTCAACAAAACACATATTAAAAACATAAATTTCAGCACAAATCCTTCAATCAAATCCCAACAATATACATATACATTAAACCCATAAATTTCAGCACATAATCTTTCACTACAATTCCAACAAAATCACCCATTGAAACCATGAATTTTCAACAAATAATCCATCAATAAAAATCTCAACAAAACACACATTAAAACATAAATTTCAGCACATATCCTTCAATAAAATCCCAACAATATATACATTAAACCCATAAATTTCAGCATATAATCTTTCAATACAATTCCAACAAAATCACCCATTGAAACCATGAATTTTCAACAAATAATCCATCAATAAAAATCTCAACAAAACACACATTAAAACATAAATTTCAGCACATATCCTTCAATAAAATCCCAACAATATATATATACATTAAACCCATAAATTTCAGCACATAATCTTTCACTACAATTCCAACAAAATCACCCATTGAAACCATGAATTTCCAACAAATAATCCATCAATAAAAATCTCAACAAAACACACATTAAAAAACATAAATTTCAGCACATATCCTTCAATAAAATCCCAACAATATATATATATTAAACCCATAAATTTCAGCACATAATCTTTCAATACACTTCCAACAAAATCACCCATTGAAACCATGAATTTTCAACATATAATCCATCAACAAAAATCTCAACAAAACACGCATTTACCAAATAGTCTCCCTTAATTTAGCCTAAGCTTTGGCTATGAGGAGTGGGAAGGGGGATGGCTCATCTAGGTAGAGATGGGAAGAGAAAGGATTTGGTTGGAAAGAGATGAGAAGAGAAGGGGATTTGGTGGAAGAGAAGAGATGGAAGTTTGGCTAGGAAAAGGGAAAAGAGGGTTTGATTGGCTGGGAAGAAGAGAGGAGATGGAGTTGACGGAAGAATAAGGAAAAAATCCCACTCCCTCTCTCCTCTTTGCATTTATATTAATGACCCTTTTTTTTTTGGGTGTTTACATTCTATGTAGGAATTTGAGAAAGAGAGGGAAGAGAGGGGATAAAACTTTATTTGAATTTCATATGTTTGTGTAAGAAATTGAGAAGAGAGGGACGGAAGGGAAGAAATGAAAGGGGAGTGAGGGGATAGAATTTGTTTGAATTTCATTTGTCTACTTGTTAAGTACTTTTTTAATCTTTGTAAGAATTTATTTTCTTGATGATGATTTTTTTTGTTTTTTTATTTTTATTATTAATATTAATATTATTTTAACCAATCAAAATGGCAGCACAACACAAACTATAACACAATACAAATGACACCATACAAATCATAAAATCTAGGGTTTCAATTTATTCCTCTCTCAGTAGTCGCCTGCCTTTTCTCTGCTAGATTTTTTTCACTTCATCCCACAACTTCCTAGTATAAGACACTTTTAGTGAGAGAGGAAGAGAGAGCTATTAGCCTCGGAGTCTAAAAATGGTGAAGGGACACCAAAGAGAGCAAGTCAGGCTTTATGTTAGAGGAACAATCTTGGGTTCTAAGAGGTCAAAGCAACCAATACCCAAACACAACTAACTCACAGTCACAACACAAAATCATATCTTGGTTATAGTCTCAACTCCTGGATTGTAAGAAAAACTTATTTGGCATCTCTTTTCACTATTTCATTAAAGAAACAATAATCAGTCATGCAAATCTCAAGTCATTGAAGTACGATCATCATGGCAATCGATTAAATTAGAAGATGCCTTACAAGAGAATCATGGAGGTGGAGCCACTGAGTTCTCAAAGAAAAACAAGAGAGAATTGTTGTAGGAACTCTAAAGAATTGAAACGATGAGTCATGACGCTTGCTTCGCTGCTTCTTCACGATGCACAATGATTCTTACTCTATTGCTTCTTTGTTTGAGCTTCATTTTTTTCTCACTTTGTTTTCTGCTATGTTTGAGTTGCACTTTTTTGTGAAAAATTGAATCTAGTAATTTGTTGCGTAGAGACCGAAGAGTTGAGAGTATTACTGAGACTAGATTATGATTTTTGTGTGTAGCTTTTGGCAAACTCTTTGAACACTGAATGTTTGATTTAAGGAGTGGAGATGGTGGAGAGAGGAAGAGTAAAAGAAGAATATGATGAGGGAGATGATGATGAGAATAAATGATAAGAATGTAGTGTTTATGGGGGAGAGAAAAGTAATCATGAATTGCATAATTTTAGTTGTGATGATTGAGAAATTAATTAGAAAAGGAAATCTTGTCTAGTTTACTCATGTGAGGTAGTTGAAAAAGGGTAGTGTAGATTTAGCTAATAGTCCTATTATAAAGGAATTTCAAGATCTATTTATAGATGGATTACCTAGATTACTTCCAGAAAGAGAGATTGAAGTTTAAATTGAAACTCTCCAAGAACATCCCTCATTTCCTATTCTCCTTTTATGATGATGCAAGTGCAACTAATGAAACTAAAAGTCTAACTTTAGGAGTTGTTAGACAAGGGTTTTATCTGACCTAGCGACTCGTCTTTGGAAGCTTTAATGTTATTTGTAAAGAAAAAAGATGGTATATTTTGGTTGTGTATTGACTACCATCAATTGAATAAAGTGACAATGAAAAATAAGCACTTATTTCCATAAATAAAGATCGTTTTGATAAATTAAAAGTTGCTAAAGTGTTCTCCAAGATAGATTTGAGGTTAAGATACCATTAGTTGAGGATAAAGGAATTAGATATACATAAAACTATGTTTAAAACTTGTTATGGATCTACAACCTCTTAGTGATAACTTTCGGGCTAAGGAATAAGGGAGTAATAGAATTGAAGAGGATGAGACTTCAACTAAGTATGGGACAAGGCTTTAAAGGCTTAATAAACCAAGGTTATCAATTCTATTTTGGTTGGTGTTTTGTTTATTCAATTGGAACGAAATGTTTCGGTTTTGAAGTGTTTCGGAATACTATTTCGGGTTATATTGTTTATGTTTTTTATATATAATATTAATTTGACAAAGAAATTTAGTTCAAATCAAAAAATAAAATAATTTAGAATTGTGGAATATGAATTTCAAATCTAAGTAAAAAAAGAGAGTTGAACTTATATAACTCGACCAATTTGATGAGTTCAAAGATAACATGAAAAATTGATAAACATATGGTTTAGCTAAAAAAATCAAGTTAACATCTTAATTTTTTTTTTTTCAAATAACGATGTATTGAACCAACTCAGATCACCTAGGTTAACCTTTCAAATATGGGACCTGCGTTATAAGACCATGATAATTTTAAATAAATTAAATCAAATTATAAAGTTCAATATGTAATAAACTCATTTTTGAATAATGCAATTAAGAAAAACTTAATCTAAAAAAGACACAATAAAATGATTTTTTTGAATAAAGTTATAACCTTGTATAATATTATAAGAAAGTCATCGTTAGTCTTGCAAGGTCATTACATTCTTTGGTTGCTCTAAAATTTTAATATAATATATATAAAATATGGAACGGTCGAATTAAGAGATATGATTGATCTTACAAAACTATTCATTATTTAAAAGGCTAGAACTAAATGAGTGGAACAAAACCGAAATGTTTTGGGCTGAATTTGGGTGGAATTTCCGAAACAAACCAAGATTTTGTGTGAGATAAAATTTACTTTGATTTGTTATGTTTTTTGAATTGGAATGAAATGTACCGACCATTTCGAATGAAATAGAACGAATTTGACAACATTGCAATAAATGGATAAGGAAGTGAGAAGGATTTGTAAAAAGGTAAATATGGCGTGGAAACACCTTTTCAAACTTTATCTGATGGGTTAGTGGTAATGTGTGGCGAGTTTATCTGCCAAAAGATAGAGCATTGTGTTGACATATAATGTCATACTTTGTATGCTTTATATATTTTGATGATAACAATAAAAAGAAAATGGACTAATAATATGCTTGGATGAGATTAAGCTATAAACAGGTTTTATACAAAGAATACATCAACAAGCATAACGGAGTACACGAAGAAATCACTCCAAGAAGTCCAAGATGCAAGCAAGTGAAGACTTAGAATAAGTGTTCATTTTAGTGCTTTATGTAAATCTCAATTTCTACCTTGATAGCACAAATTAAAATGAACTCACACACTTCACATTGCATGCATTAAAAGGGTTTGATGATTAGAGGTTTAAGTCATAATCAATCGGTTCAAGAAATTAAGAAAAGATAATTTGTCAAGATATAGTTTCTGCATGAACCGGTCGACCGCTTGGGTTATCCGTTGTGAACCGGTCGACCGCTTGATATGACAGTTGCACTCAAACGGCTATAAACGGCTAGTTTCCAACGGCTATAAACGGCTAGTTTCAAACGGCTATAAACGACTAGTTTCTAACGACTATAAACGGCTAGTTTCTAACGGCTATAAACGACTAGTTTCTAACGGCTAGTTTCTCTTTGAAACTTATAAATATGCCTCTTAATTGCAAAACGAAATTGATAGAACTTTCATATCATATATTGAGGCAATTACAAGTGCATAAACACCTTCATATCATCAATCCTCATTAATACTCATATTTGTGTTTAAATCTTCATATCTTAACACAAAGAGTATTTCTCATTCTCACTACACTTAAACACCTTCAAATATCCTAAGTGCTATTAAGTGAGAGAAAGAGATCATAGATCTTCATTTGTAATATCCACACTATTAAGAGTGTATTGTTGTTTTACTAAAACAACCATTGTGAAACTCTTGAGAGTTGAGTATAAAACTCTTGGTATTGGTGAGGGAACATCACCAAGGAAAAATCTTGAAGAGGGTACATCTTCAAGTGGGAAAAGGAAAATCTTGAAGAGAGGACATCTTCAAGTGGAAAAGGAAAATCTTGAAGAGGGCATATCTTCAAGTGGTGTAAAGTCTTGGTGTGGATTCATCAAGCGAAAATTGTAATCTTGTTACTTGGTTTAGTAAGAGAGTACAATACTCAAGTACGGGTTGGTACTTGAGTCGTGGACGTAGGCTTGCCGAACCACGTTAAAAACCCGAGTTAGCAATCTCTCTCCTTATCTCTTTACTTTAAAGTAATTAATTTTAAGATTGCATTATTTATTGTATTGTTGCTCGAATCCGTGAATTTCAACACATTGGAGGATGAAACATTGAATGAAGCTTATAAATCTGGATTTCTAACACATCTTCAGAGTACTAAAATGTATAGGGACTTGAAAGAGGACCATTGATGGCCTAATATGAAAAGGAATATAAATGGAAAACTAATTTTCTTCCTTTTGGGTGTGTGTATATTTATTTATTTGTATATTTTGCAAAAAAAAATCATTGGAATATCGTATTCATTACAAATCCATCTTAGTGGGACAACACTCATTTAATTGATACTCTATAGTTTTGTTAGGTACATATTTATATGTAAAGCAATTTGGTTATACTTGTTTAAACAATTTAATTTTGTAAGGTATTGATAATGATGTATTTACTTTTTATATATATTGCTTATTTCCTCTTGTTGCAATTTATTATGCGTTATATGTGAATAAATTTAGAAGTTATGGGATTCATATAATTAAGGTTGAGATATGAAAGTACTTAATGGATGGTAATTTAATAAACTAGTGGTATGAGGTTATCGTATATTCATGATAGGTTATGTGACATTATTTTTTATACAAGATATTATGTGATGAAATTTTTAGTCCAAATAAAGAGGAACTCTATCATTTTTTTATATATAAATTGGGTACCAACTACCATTTTTAAAGGATAAATTATAATGCCTTAAGCTTTTAGAGCAATTCTTATTTTTCCAATTATCATGTATTGAATTTAGAAATAATATTTTTTTTCATTACTCATTTGTCACAATTTTAATATTTATTTCCATTGAAACATGATTTTTCTATAACATATCTTTTTAAGGCAAAGCCAACAATTTTCATTAGTACATGAATATTAAAAATATGACTAGGAAGACATCCCTATTTTAACATCGCCCACATACTCACCATGTGGTTAGATAAGATAATCAATATTATATAACATAATAATCAAGGATTTTCTTATACAACCCTAAACAACTTATGTCCAACCAATACTTTATCCATAATTGTTCATGATAATTTAAGACCAACTAACATAAATATATCTTTAGATACATTATCATAAAATGAACATAAACTTAAAAGAATACAACATCAAGATCTGCATTACTGATGTGAATCCTAGTGGAATTGAATGGAATCCACGAACCCAGGACAATGATAGGCCTTTATCTTTCAACCTTAGGATAGTAACCAAGAACAAAGGAAATTCCTCAGAGTATTTCCTGTGACCAACAATTTGTCCAGTTGATGACATGAAATAGGCTGTGGGGGTTGAGGCCTGGAACTGGATAAGCAAATTTGTTCCTCTCCATACCAAAACTTCATAGTCAATTTCTCAAAATCCCATAATATTGGACCCAAAGTCCGCAGCCATTTAACCCCTAACACTACTTCACAACCACCTAATGACAACACAAACATGTTCGAAGTGTACCCATAGTTTCCTATAGCCAAGGGAATGTTAGCACAACACCCTTTACACTAAATTTGTCCCCCATCAGCAATCATAACATCACAATTGAGAGACTGGTCTAACTTTCAACCCAACTTCTTAACCATGCCAATGTAAATGAGGTTATGAGAACTTCCTAAGACTAACAACTCTACCACAGGGTAATTCTTAATGATAATAGCGAGCTTCATGGTTTTAATGGCAGGAATACCATATAAAGCACAAGCCCTGATACAACAAGCATTCACCCCTTTTACTAGTTCAAGTTGTTGTAATTCATGAACTATTTCTTCCTCCACACCACTATTATACCCCACATGTAACATCAAAATTTGCTTCCTAGCACACTCGTGACCCCTCATGAATTTCTCTTCACAGTAAAAACACATACCATTCTGTCACTTATATTGAATTTCTTCCAGGGTTATTTTCTTAATATGCATATTTTGTCTAGTAAAAAATTCATTTTTAATAGGCACAAACTCATTATGTGGTGGTAAAAAGGATGATGTAGACTTAGCAACTCCAGAAGAGTGTGCATACCTCAACTTCTGCACTTTAACATCCACTTCATGAGCAAAATTCATGGCTTTATACACGGTGGAAGGACGAAGCAACTTGACATCATTCTTGAGTACCTCCTGCAATCCCCCAATGAAACAACTCAATCGAAAATTTGGACTAAGATCATGGATTCATGTTGCTAGACGTCTGAATTCAGCTATATAATCTCTTACAAGACCTGTCTATTGAAGCTTGAAGAGTGATTCAGCAAAATCTTCAAATCCATGAGAGTCGACCTCCCTGCAAAATGCTTTGGTGAAATCTTCCTAATTGGAGCAAGAAGACGAACATTCTTCCCATTGAAACCATTGTAAAGCCTCTCGATCCAGATGGAAGAACACCATCTTGACCTTTTTCTCCCGCGGCATTGAAAAGTAGTCAAAACATTGCTCCGCTCTGTAAACCCATTCAATTAGGTCATCCCTATCATTTAATCGAGGACATTCCATCTTAACGAAGGGCATGCGATTCTCGTGAGGCAGTCCCCTTTCCTTCTCTTGGTGGCCCCTATCACCTTGCTGTCTGCAACTGTCTCCTACTTCGTCACCAGTTAGGGGTGTGAATGAATGATCAGGACCCATTTGACGCGAATTAATGGAATCGAGGCGTTTGATACAAACTTATCTTCAAGAAGATGCTAAATGGATTCTAAAATGAGTTGATTTTTGCAATTAAAATCTTCTAGCACTGATACACGAGCGTCCATTGTTGTTGATCGAGTACGAACACGAGCACGAGTCATACACTAAAGGAACAACTTAGAGGATCAAAGACTCTCATACCAATGATATGTCTCTATCTTTCCTTAGGGTATTTCAGTGTATAATTCAAGTTGTATGTAAAATGCCCCCCTTTCGGTAATAAAACCATGCACATAGTGTGTAACAGAATTATAGAGTCTATAACAGAAAACACAACAAACTTTGACACGTGGCTAACTAACAATCCCACCGATTTTCCCTCCAATTCCTCTATAGTTGTTTCCTATCATTATAATGATAGGAGTTAACAGCTAGAGGGAAATTAGAGGGAAAATCAGTTGAAGACTTTGTTATAATTTATGTTACAAACTCCACCTTTCTGTTTACACACTTTGTGCATGGCTTTATTACCGAGAGGGGAGCCATTACACACTCATCTTGAATATTATACAAAAACAAATTCTAGATTTTCCTTTGTTCTTAGTTGTAATCCTAAGGTAGAAAGATATAGTTCTATCATTGGTATCAAAGCCTTTGATCATCTAAGTTATTCCTTTGGTGTATGACCCATGCTCGAGTTCGTACTCGCTCAACATCCATGGAAGCCTCTAATTCCAAAAATCAACTCCTCTTGTAATCTATTCAGCATCTCCTTGAAGATAAATTTACATCCATCGACAAATGCCTTGATTCAATTGATTCTCGATGAGAGGGAGCTAACTAGACATTTTCACCTCCAACTGTTGAAGACATCGGAGAAGGCAGTCACTGGCGAGGAGGGGTGCATCGAGAGAGAGAAACCTTTTGAGAATTGTATGCCCTTCATTAAGATGGATTTTCCTCGATTCAACGACGGGGATGATCCAATTGAATGGGTCTACAAGCCAGAGCAATAATTTGATTATTTCTTGGTGCCACCGGAGAAAAAAGTCAATGATTTCCTTCCATCTCGAACGAGAGGCCCTGTAGTGGTACCAGGGGAGGAGTGTGTGTTTTCCTACTCTAGTTGGGAAGTATTTTGCAAAGAATTTGGCTCTAATGGATTTGAAGATTTTGGTGAGTCACTCTTCAAACCTCGACGAACAAACTCTTTAAAGGATTATATAGCCAAATTCAGACGTCTGACAACCCGAATCCATAATCTTAGTCCAACCTTTCGATTGAGTTGTTTCATTGGGGGGCTGCAGGAGGTACTCAAGCATGATGTCAAGCTGCTCCGTCCCAGCACCGTGCATGAGGCCATGAATTTTGCTCATGAAGTGGATGCTAAGCTGCAGAAGTTGAGGTATGCACATTCTTCCGGAATTCCTAGGTCTAGATCACCTCTTTCACCAACACACAATGAGTTTGTGCCTGCTAAAACTGAAATTGCTCCTAGAAATGATATGCACATCAAGAAATTAACCCCAGAAGAAATTCAATACAAGAAACAAAATGGTCTTTGTTTTTATTATGATGAAAATTTCGTGAAGGGTCACAAGTGTGCTGGGAAGCAAATTTTATTGTTAGATATGGGATACAATAATGTCGAAGAGGAAGAAATAGTTCAGGAATTACAACAACTAAAACAATGCAGCAAGGATGGTCGTCTTGGTCCACTGGAAGAGTCACACACCTAAGGATGCCACATGGGAGGACTATGATGATCTCAAGGCCAGATTTCCTAATTTTGTTGCTTAGGTTGAGGCTGCCTTCAATTCCAGATGACTTAATTGTTTTCCTTAGCTCCTCTGTAGTCATTGTAATCTATTTCAATGTGTTTCCTTAGCATTTGTGTCCTTGTAATAAGTTTTCAATTCTAGAACACTTAGTTTCAAAGAGAGGGGTAATGATAGGAGTTAACAATTAGAGGGAAAATCAATTGAAGAATTTGTTATAATTTATATTACAAACTCCACCTTTCTATTTTACACACTTTGTGCATGGCTTTATTACCAAGGGGGGAGCCATTACACACTCATGTTGAATAATATACAGAAACAGATTCTAGATTTTCCTTTGTTCTTGGTTGTAATCATAAGGTAGAAAGATAGAATTCTATCATTGATCTAATCCAAACTTGTTGAAAATAGGATGAGCTTATGATAATGGAAGACTTTCTCCAAGGTAATAAGACTATAAACAAACCCAATCACAACGCCTACACTTGGAGACAAGCAAAAGAAGTATAAATTCACAACAAATGATCAATTTTTTGAAGAGTTGAAAGTTCATTCAAGAATCAAGATCAGTAGTGGAGGTAGGAAAAAAAATCAGAATATTACTAGCAAAAAAACCTCTAAAACAAGTATTCTCAATAGTATTTAACTTCAAGTCAAAAAACCTTAGTTTCCCTATTGGGTCATTCATAAACTCAATTTAAATAATAATTAACCCAAGCTAAAACTACACCAAAATAATTAAAATAAACCAGTCTGAAATCTAAACAAGTGTTTCCTCACAAAATAATTTTTTTTAATAATATCCCATCTAATTTTATAAGACAAGTTCAATTATTTTCGTATTCTACTTGGTAGTAACAAAGGTTAGCTTCAAATGAATGGTTCTTTATAATCTTTAATAATTAGAAGGCTTTCCATGTACCAATGGAAAATTATGGAAGTCTAGTTTTCGATCCAACTTGAATCACCTTAAAAGTCAATATGTAGATCTAGTTCTGAAAAAAGGTAGCGAAAGGTTAAAATGACAAAATCTACTCTTCTTCTCTCAATCCTTAAGTAATGGTCTTGGTTCCACCATTAAGCCCTTATTCAGCATGAATTAGATTAATCATGGTTTACTCCTCATTATTTAATATTCTCATGAAGTCCACCTTAGCTCGTGTATCTTGAAGAAATATATTGAAAGTCAAAATGTAGTTAGGACTTATTCTTAACTTCAAAACTGTTGTAAATGTAGTAAATCAATTATAGGATTGATATTAATGTTCTAAATAGAGTAAGTCAACTATAGGGCTGATTTATATGCATTCAATTATAGCTTGATTCTAAGGATTTAGATTAATCCTAGACCTGTATATATACAACCTGTACTAATGCATCAATATATGAAATATATGAGTTTCCTATTCTAACAATTCAAAGCCATAGGATTCTCTTCCATTTTAAAAAAATTGTTTCCTCATTTCCAAAAGTTATCTCATTTAGATTATGAGTCTTGTCAATTTGCTAAACATTCTCGCTCTTCACTTGTACCAAGAGTTAAAAAACGGGTTGCACCCCCCTTTGAGTTAATACATTCTGATGTTTGGGGTCCTTGTCTAGTAGTTTCTAAGGCTGGATTTCGATATTTTGTCATTTTTATTAATGACTATTCTCGTGTCACTTGGTTATATTTAATGAAAAACAAATCAAAATTACTCTCTATATTTAGTGCCTTTTGTGCTGAAATAAAAACTCAATTTAATGTTTCTGTGTGCATTTTACGAAGTGATAATGCAAAAGAGTATTTTTCTAAGCCTTTTAATTCCTATATGTCACAAAATGGAATTCTTCATCAGTCTTCATGTGTTGACACCCCACCTCAAAATGGTGTTGCAGAATGTAAAAATAGACATTTACTAAAAGTTGCTAGAGCCCTCCTTTTTCAAATGAATGAACCTAAACAAATCTGTTTTGGCTGGTGCTACTCCTCATTCTATTTTGTTTCCTTCTTAGTCCTTATTTCTAGTTGAACCACGCATTTGTGGTTGTACTTGTTTTATTCGTGATGTTCAGCCTGGTGTGTCTAAACTAGATCCTAAGTCTTTAGAGTGTGTCGTCTTAGGGTATTCTTATCTACAGAAAGGATATCGATGTTACTCTCCTGAGTTGGGTCGTTATTTGGTGTCTTCTGATATTTCATTTTTTGAAACCACTCAAAAAATTTATAATTGTGAAGGGGAGAATGATGATCTTCTAGTGTACAATATTACCACTACTATTAATCGTGCTTCCTCAAATGACTCAGTTCCCATAAAACCAGTCATCACCTAAGTGTGTTCTCGATGTCCTCCACCAAACAACTCACGTCCTCCACCAGCTCCTACGTCTACATATCCTAGTCTCGATCTTCCTATTGCTGTTTGTAAGGGTAAAAGACAGTGTACTCATTATATCTCATTGTTTGCTTCTTATACACATTTGTCTCCTTTGCGTTGCTTTATTGGTTTTGTAGACTCTAAATTTGTTCCCAAAACTTTAGTTGAGGCTTTGTCTCATCCTGGTTGGAGAGCTGTTATGGAAGAAGAGATGAGAGCTTTAGACGATAATGGCACTTGGGACCTTGTAGACTTACCAGCAAGGAAACAAACTATTGGTTGTAAGTGGGTGTATGTTGTCAAGGTCAATCCTGATGGGTGTGTGGCTCATCTTAAATCCCATCTTGTTGCCAAATGATATGCTCAAACATATGGAGTAGATTCTTCTGATACTTTCTCTCCAATGGCTAAACTTGCATCTGTTCGTTTATTTATGTCTATTGCTGCTACTAATGATTGGCCTTTACACTAGCTAGACATCAAGAATGCATTTCTTCACAGTGATCTACATGAAGAAGTGTATATGGAGCAACCACCTGGGTTTGTTGCTCGGGGGGAGTCTAGTAAGGTTTGTCGACTTTGAAAGTCCTTGTATGGGTTAAAATAAAGTCCATGTGCTTGGTTTGTGTGATTCAATGAGGTTATTCAAGAATTTGGTATGAAGAAGAGTAAGTGTGATCATTCAGTATTTTACCAACAATCTAAAGTTGGCCTTATCTTGTTGGTCGTGTATGTTGGTGATATTGTTATCACTGGTAGTGATAGTAAAGGCATCTCAACTCTTAAGTCTTTTCTTCAAGCAAAATTCCAAACTAAAGATTTGGGGATGCTAAGGTATTTTTTAGGTATTGAAGTTACAAAGTGTAAGAAGGGTATCTTTCTATCTTAAAGAAAGTATATTCTTGATCTTTTGACAGAAACTAGAAAGTTGGGTGCCAAACCTAGTAGTGCACCAATGGTCACCAACACACAACTTACAGTAGAAGAAGGTGAATTGTTTGCAGACCCTGAGATGTATTGACAATTAGTTGGCAAGTTACATTACCTAACAGTAACTCGTCTTGACATTTCATATCCTATTAGCATTGTGAGCTAGTTCATGGCTTCCCCACAAACCACCTATTGGGCAACATTGAAACAAATTTTGTGTTATCTTAAAGGAGCTCTAGGGTATGGTATATGGTATAGAAATCATGGTCATATTCGTATTGAATGTTTCTCAGATGCAGATTGGGTAGGTTCTAAAATTGATAGAAGATCGACTACAAGTTATTGTGTTTTTGTTGAGGGAAACTTTTTGTCATGGAAAAGTAAGAAACAAAATGTAGTCTCGTTCCAGAGCTGAATCAGAATATAGAGCAATGGCACAATCCACGTGTGAACTTATATTAATACAACAATTGCTAAATGAGATTGGTATTGACAGTTCACTACCTATGAAGTTATGGTGTGACAATCAAGCTACTCTTCAACTTGTATCAAGTCCAGTTTTTCATGAAAGGATTAAGCATATTGAAATTGATTGTCACTTCATTCGTGAGAAAATTCAACAAAATCTGATTTCTACTAATCATGTCAAAACTACAGAACAGTTGGGTGATCTCTTCACTAAAGCTCTGAGTGATCCCAGGATTGAATATATTTGTGACAAGCTGGGGCATGATTAACATATATGCTCTAGCTTGAGGTGGAGTGTTGTTAATGTGGTAAATCAATTATAGGATTGATATTAATGTTCTAAATAGAGTAAGTCAACTATAGGGTTGTCAGTTATAGGGATGATTTATATGCATTCAATCATAGCTTGATTCTAGGAATTTAGATTAATCCTAGACCTGTATATATACATCCTGTCCTAATGCCTCAATATATGAAATATATGAGTTACATACTCTAACAATTCAACAGAAACAACCAAAACCTTTTAAAAAAAATTAAACTCTTGTTCATTTCAACCAACAAATAATTTTTTAAACCATTCATAGCTTAAACTACATCATGAGTATGAATTAGAAAGATGTACACTAAGAGTACAATAGCACCAATAGAGGATGGTGAAGGTAAGTATGATGATGAGAATAAAGAGACATAATACCAAAAGTGATGAATTGCACGAAATAAAGTTGATCGAAAGATAGCATGTCAATTGGCATGAAAGATATGTTATTGCTAATTTTGATTACTATAATGATAATACAAATGTGAAAGATGGTGATCTTAACAATGTCTATGGTTTCATGCATGCACAAAATGATATTACAAAAACTCAAGTTGTTAATTTGTACATACAAGTGATGAGAGAGCATGTCTACAAAAAGTTCAATTAAGCTTGCAAGCTACTAAGTTGAAGGCAAACATTAGATAAGAAGTTAAGGGATGATTTTGGTCTTTATGTAAAGCGACATTATATATATATATATATATATATATAGAGAGAGAGAAACTACATAAAAGGTACTATAACTTGAATTGAACAACGATACTTTAAACTTTTTTTTATTTGACTTATACTCGGCTGCAAAACAACAAAAACCTTTTTTAAAAAAAAATTGAAACTCAAGTTGTTCATTTCAACCTACAATTACTTTCAAAAGCCATTCATATCTTAAGCTACATACAATTGTGTTATCATATAGGATACTCAAATCTAACATTTCTAATTCATGAACAATTTAAATTTAAATTAAGCATATTCAAACATGTCTAATAAGAGTATGATAAATCCAATAGAAGTGCTGCAAGGTATGTATATTATGAGAATAGAGAGACATGATACCAAGAGTGATGGATTACATGAAATACAGTTGATCAAAGGATAAGCACGTCAACAGGCATGAAAGTTAATGCTAATTTTGATTAGTATAATTAGAATGCAAATTTTAAGATTGGTGATCTTAAGAATGTCCATGTTTTGTATGCTCAAATAAGATACTCAAATCTAATATTTTTAATTAATTGGACATTTAAAGTCAAATTATGCATATTCAAAGGTGGCTGATATGAATATGATAATACCAATAAATGGTGGAGCAAGGTACGTATGACAAGGAGAATAGAGAGAAATGATACCAAGAGCGAAGGATTGCACGAAATAGAGTATAAGCACGTCAATAGGCATGAAAGATGCGTGAATGCAAATTATAAATAGTATAATGATAGTGCAAATGTGAAAGAAGATGATCGTAACAATGCCCTCGGTTTCATGCTTGTACAAAATGTTATTACCAAAACTCAAGGTGTTAATTTCAACCTACAAGTGATGTGAGACCGCTTGTCCTAGAAGTTCAATTCGGTTAGCAAGCTACAAAGATAAAGGCAAATGTTAAGGGTTAACTTTGGTCTTTATGGAAAGCGACATTACATACATATATATAAAGAAAGACAAAAAATAAAGAAAAAAAGACTAAAACTTGAAGTACACTCCGAGACAATAAATATTTTTTATTGGACTTATTCTTATCTTCGAACCAACAAAAGCCTTTTTAAAAAAAAAAACTCAAGTTATTCATTTCAACCTACAAGTAATTTCAAAAACCAATTAGAGCTTAAAGTGCATCATAAAAATTGGCATTTGTATGCTTATACTCAAATCTAACATAATTAATTCATAGGTCATTTAACGTCAAATTATGCATATACAAAGATATATGATATGAATACGATAACACCAAGAGAGGGTGGAGCAAGGAATGTATGACATGAGAAAAGAGAGACATGATACCAAGAGTGATGGATTGCAAGAAATAGAGTATAAGCACGGCAATAGGCATGAAAGATGCGTTAATGAAAATTTTGATTATTACAACAATAATGCAAATGTGAAAGATGGTGATCTTAACATTGTCCATGGTTTCATGCTTGTACAAAATGATATTACCAAAACTCAAGGTGTTAATTTCAACCTCCAAGTGATGAAATACCAAGTGATATGAGAGCGCATGTCCTAGAAAATCAATTCCATTTTGAAGGTACTAAAATGAAGGCAAATATTAGACACAAAGTTAAGGGATAACTTTGGTCTTTATGGAAATCGATATTATATATGTGTGTGTGTGTGTAGAAACTAAAGAGATTATAAAAACAAAAGAAAAAGATACAAAAACTTGAAATTCACAACGATAGTATAAACCATTTTTATTGTACTTCTTATCACCTTCACAACAACCATAACCTTTTAAAAAACAAATTGAAACTCAAGTTCATTTCAACCTACAAGTAATATCAAAACCCATTCAAAGCTTAAACCACATCATAAAAATTGAGATTTGTATTCTCAGATAGGATACTCATGTAATATTTCTAACTCAGGAGCCAACTAAAGTTAAATTATGCATATTCAAAGATTTCTGGTATAAAGAGTACAATAACACCAATAAAGGTGATGCAACGTATGTATGATGATGAGAATAGAGAGACATGATACCAGAAGTGATGGATTGCACAAAATAGAGTTGGTCAAAAAATAAGCATGTCAATAGGAATGAAAGATGCCTTAATGCAATTTTTGATTAGTATAATGATACTGCAAAGGTGACTGATGATGATATTAATAATGTCCATGGTTTCATGCTTGTACAAAATTATATTAGGAAAACTTAAAGTGTTAATTTCAACCAATAAGTGATGAAATACCAAGTGATGTGAGAGCGCTTGTCCTAGAAGATCAATTCGGTTTGCAAGCTACTAACATTAAAGCAAAGATTAGATACCAAGTTAAGGGATAACTTTGGTCTTTATGGAAAAGACATTATATATATGCACTTCATGATTTTGTATTCTATCGCTTATATATATATATAAACGATAGAATACAAAACATGAAGTGCATATATATAATGTCCTTTCATAAAGATAGAGTAAAAAAATAAAGAAAAGATACTAAAACTTGAAGTGCACAACAATAGTTTAAGCCATTTTTAGTGGACTTATATCAACTGCATAACAACCACAATATTTAAGAAAAAATTGAAACTCTAGCTTGAATAAAATTAATTTGATCAATTTAAAGTATAATTAACTTCTTAGACTTAATTAAAATTTTCACTTGGACCCTAAATTAATTCATAAAAAATAATTATATTTTAAATTGGCACATGATTCAATCAAATTGGCCTATAAAAAATATAATTATGATTTTTGACTTAATTTTTATCTCAAATTTGTATTTTCTCTCATTTTTTGGGCACAAAAGGGATACGATTCGGCTCAGAAAATATTCAAAATTTCCGCCGTGATTTTCTACCCCTTTTATTTTATTTTTGTTATTTTTATTTTATTTTGTGGAGTAACCCAAAAATTGGCTTAGGACAGTTCCACCCTCTTTACAATGCTTACGACTGAAAGTTTTGTGAAAGACTTTGGATAGTAAGCGTTGTAATGAAAAAGAAAAGTGGATTTACTTGACCAAAAAATGGTTGATTCATCCGGAAATGAGAATGGTGAAGATGATGGAATGGACGATAAGGCTAGAAAGCAGGCTATCTAGGATCTATGGTTGAGGGCTAGGAAGCGCATTGTTTGAGTTGGTTATTTACGGCTGAAAAATGCACTCAAATGAGAAAGAGGAGGATAGGAATGAAAAGCGAACTATCCTAATTAATGGTTGAGGGTTGGAAAACACACTCAAAAGAGAGGAAAGGAATGGCTAAGAAATGCATGATCCTAATTGATTGTTGAGGGCTGAAAAACTCGCTCAAAAGAGGAAAGGAATGGTTAAGCAGCGCATGATCCTAATTTATAGTTGAGGATTGGAAAACTCCCTCAAATGAGAGGAAAGGAATGGCTAAGAAGCACACGATCCTAATTTATAGTTGAGGGTTGGAAAACTCACTCAAATGAGAGGAAAGGAATGGCTAAGCGCACGATCCTAATTTATAGTCTAATTTACTTGAACTATTAATTATATTTTATTATTATAATTATTAAATATTTTTTTAAATATATATATATATATAATAATAATAATAATAATTCTTGGTAACCAAACACTTGAAACTGTTTTTCATTAACCTCAAACTTAATCACAGTTTTAACCAAACACTTTAAAAATTATTTTGAGCCACAACTAAAGTGCTTTTCATGAAACTATTTTCTTAAAACTTCAACCATAAAAGCAAAAGTAATATCAAACACACTCTAAATGTATGCTACCCACTGTCATGTTTTGTTTATGATATGCTCAAACTTTCCAAACACACATGCCTTCAATATTCTTACTAATAAATCATATCTTTTCAAAGTTCCACCAAAGCTTGAAGCATAACACGTTTTTATTATGAAAATTAAATAAAATAACATAGGCATGAATCAACTACATGTTGTGGATGTTCTTCTCTTAGTCCCTTGTTGCTATTGTTGCACCACTCTTGTATTCCATTCTGCAATTACCAAAATTTCTCATAAATCATTTTTAACCATCGATACACTTCCTAATAATCACATCGAAATAATTCAATATGCCTTCAATTTTTTTGTTATTATATTTTTATTTTTATAACAACTTTTGTCAATCAAAATATCATTACAAACACTTATTTTTTAGCATAACTTGTTTCTTTTCCTTTAACACGTCTAACTTTATTGCTTTATGACCTCCCACTTCTTCTTCTTTCCTCTCAAAGTTGCTAGCAGAAATCAGATTTCGACCTCGACCCAAATTTTTCATTATAACGGTAGTTATAGAACTCCGTTTTGTACAAAATTGATCTTGTTGAAAATATAAAAAATATATATATATATATATACTCCTATGAGGGAGGAAAACTGATTTTTACCCCCCAACATTCATGAAATGCATTGCGAAGATGAAAAACTTGTTATTCTGTATAATCTACCTTTCATAGTCACATTCGGTGACCCTTACCTAGAATTATAAAATTCCAAATTAAGTGAAACCAGTTTCCTTGAATGGCACACATCATACCACAACTCCTTTGTAGGAAACCAATCCTAATTCCTTGTTTTTCCTCACTCAGATTCTCTTCAAAAGTCAAGAGATTAATATGCTTGGTTGTTAACTTTTGCATCATATATATTTGGTTGAAACTTGGTCACTTGGCCTTAGGAAAACAAGACTTCCCTCATTATTTTTATGCTCAATCATTCATTACACAAATATTCATATCCAACAAAACATGTACAATAATTAATTTGCAAAATACATAATTTCCCCCTCCTAATTACTGCCTTTAATGCCAAACCATGGCCTTTCCTAGGGTCTCCCCTTTTAATTTACATTTTTCTTACCAATCAACTATAATCTCATACCATTTCATGCCATATTCATGAATTAAAAACAATTTCATATTCCCCCCAAAACAAATTCAAGAACCCTAACCCAAATCTCATAAAGAAAATCATGCATTTTAACTATAAAATCAAAAATATTTTATATGCATATAAGAAACACCATACTCAGGAAGATTTATGATCTTCACAGCTTGTTAAATCACAATCTCCTTCTCCTTTCTTTTTATTCTTGTTGCTGCTAGCCCAATACTCTCTTTTTTTCCTTCCAATTTCTTCTACCAATAATACTCGAAATTCTTGTGTTTTTTATGTTTGAATATTTTGGTAACATTTAATCTCACTTTCATTTTGAAATTCTTCTTCAATTGGGTAAGGAAAATATTAAAATCTCTTTCCTTTCCGCCCCTCATTTTGTTGGATATAGATTATGATTTAATTTCTCTTATTGCACTTAGACCCTTATTTCCTTTAAATGCTTTCTTTTAACCCCACATCTTCTATTCTTATAATTTAAATCATAATCTTCACATTTATTTCAATTCCACCACCCTCAATCTATTTTATTTCTCTTTTAATTTAAAACTAACCCCAATTAATTCTGAGTTAAAATTTATGATATCTTAACTCTTTCGATCGAATGTTATATCCAAAATTTCTGAATTCTCGTTTTATTTAAAGTTGTTCGAGAATTCTTCCATGTTTATTTATTTATTTATGTTTATTTATTTTATAATTTATACCTATATTTATTTTCTAGGGTTTGCATCTCCATTCCCAAATAATATAATTTAAGAAAAATGAAATTATAGTGAAAAAAATAAATTAAATAATATTGAAGTGCATGGTGAAATTAAAAAAGTACAAAAAAAATAAATTGAATCAATGTGGTTCAACCCTCCAAACCCTTGATATGCCGGATTAGAACTATTCCATGGAAAACAACTTAAAAAGAACAAAATAAAAACAAAGTTAATCCAGGTCAACAGGTCAACCTTGTGATTTGGGTCATGAGATCAATATAATCTTGTAGAAAGCAAATAAAAGTATTTACAACATCGAATTTGCAACCAACTTATAGTTGAAGGTTCAAATAAAATAAAAACCAATTAGAAAAGGTAGTAAAAAAGATTTGATACCACTCGATTAATAGTTGAATTTGAGACTAGGATCATAAAAGCATTATAAATTTATAAAAATTGAATAAAAAATATAATGCACCACTTCCAATAAGTATGTTATTGAAAGTTTAAATAAAAAACAAATTAATTCCATAAGACCAAAATATAACATAGTATAAAGGAAATTAAAAAAAAAACCATGATTATCAAAAGAACCTAATATTAAAGGATAAAACTGGGAATAAATAAATAAATAAATATAGTTGTTAAAGGTTTAAATATAAGAAAGAAAAAGTAAAAAAAAAATCTTATGAATAGTTTCTTTTATGTTGGACTTCAATTATCTAGTCATAAAACAATAATCAAACATTATTGATATGCTTTTTAAATATTGATAGGACAACACATTTGATGATATTTTCTTCAAATATTAAGATAACAACACGTCTAAGACTCAAGTGAAAGAAAATCAAAATACATTATAAAGATTAATTCCTAATCAATGGAATGTTAATAGGATAAAACTAAAAAATAAAATAAAAAAGGATTAAATAACTACCCTAGTTAATCTGGTAAACTCGTAATATGAGTTATGAGATTCAGATAATCAATAAAAACAAATAAAAAATTATGAAGCTCAATTCTTAACGAACACAATGTTGAAAAATGAAATAAAAAAATCAATAATATATATGATGTGCACCTTGTGATCACATGTGGTCACGCAACTTACAATCAAGAATGAGATTTGATCCCAAAAAGCTGAAATAAATCTGATAGGACTATGACATAATAGAAACCTGCCCCCAAGACACCAGCATTATTGGAATGAGTATAATAACACCATGGAGTCAGTTAATCTTTGATAAGTCAGATTCAGTTCGTTCAAGAACTAAAAATTGCAAGAATCACTTTCACACACAAAACTGAAAAGTTCAGAATTAATATTCATCAATGACTGCTGAAATTTAGGTTATATAAGTTTAAATTGGTCTTGAAAAAGTAACCTTAATAGACCCCTTATGTGAATTTAAACGAGGTCCACTCAAAACTGACCCAAAATCTTAAACTAGAAAGCATGTGACTTAATCCAAACAAGCCTTGAATCCTAGTTGTCGCACCCCATCGCGAGAGCGCGACGTCGCAGCGACCCTCCCCATGAGCAAGGGAATTAAAATGTTGGGGTTTTATCTTCATTTTTGGGAAAAAGGAGTTGCCACCTAGTATTATGGTTACTAGGAAACCTAAAATGTTCTTTCAGAGATTCTATGATAAGGGACTGGTTGCGTAAAGGGAAGGTTTTAGCACCCCTAGTACGCCCTAACTAAGGTAAGGTGCTTGGTGTCTTTGTTTGCATAAAGGGAAGGTTTTAGCACCCCTAGTACGCCATAACTAAAGTAAGGTGCTTGGTGTCTTTATTTGTCTTATAATTGCTATGATATTAATTTTTTTTCAAAAAATATGATGATATATTATCCCCGCCGAATATTTTGGATATTAACCCCTTAGGATTTATTTATCCAAATATCGACGGTGCATAATAGCATATTATCCCCACCGAATATTTTGGATATTAACCTTTTTAGGATTTATTTATCCACATACCAACAATTAATAATATGAATCACCAAAAAAAGGTTTTTATAATTTTTGGAATATTGGTCAATACTCTTTGGATTTTACAAACATGTTGTAAAATCCAAAAATATAAGGAATGATTTTTCTTTGCAAAATCCATGCTAAATTACATTTTTTCTTTAAAATTCCAAGGTAATATTTTTTTTTGAAACAAAAAGATTTTTTAAAATATGCAAGTGTATTAGCCGTATGCACGAAAACAACACATTTGTATTTAGAAAAAAAATATTTTGTTGAAAATTTTGTATTTTATTTATTTATTTATTATTTTATGTTATTTTATTTTATGGGGTGGGTTGTTAGCCCATTTACTGGGCAGCCAGCCCACTCCTTGGAACTAGGCTATCAGCCCGCCCATTGGTTGGGTTGGGCTGACAGCCCACCAACCTTGGGCCAAGCTCGTGGCTGAAATAGTTTCCTATTGGGTTGGAGGCCCAATTAATCTTGGGCTTGACTTCCAACCCATCTATTGTCGGGCTAGGCTCTCGACCCAATAGTCTCGGTCTAGGCTTCCAACCCATCTAGAAGCCCGTCCTCTTTGGTGGACAAGCCGAGCACAAAGCCCGCCCCAATAGTGACTTAATATTGTTATTGTTGAAACAGGTACATCGTGAGGTGATGCAGATCGTTAGATATAGTAATACTCTTGTTTTTGAATTACTATTTTGGAATGTAATATTCATGTCGTTACTTTGAGTGTAAATCCTTTGTGTTGTAAAAATTAAGTAGAAGATGTAACATGTAGTGGATATTTTATATATATATATATATATATATATATATAAGCCCAAAGTTGCTTTTACGAAAGCCGGTCACCGTTGGCTAAGATCCTTTTATCACCGACGAGGAAGCTCACTTCTACCTTTTCTTGTAAAAGTCTAACTAATTGAAAGCGCCTATGAATCCACTCGCTTTTCTTTCGTTCTACTTTTTCGTTTCTGTCTTTCTTACCTGCTTGGCCTCGACCCCTATCTATCGTCGACTTCGCTCAAGCTCTATCCTATCTAATCCACCAAGCAACGATCCGGTCCATGCCAAAAAGTAGTTTTAGTCTAGAAGCTCATGCACTCGCCGCCGACCTCTCATTTAGGCTGCTGTTAGCGAAAGTCGTTCTAGTCACTGTGTTTACCCTAATATCCTGTTCCTGTACGGGAGCGAGTCAAATTCCTCTCTCTCTCGGGTATGTAGGACCGATGCTACTCTCCCGCGATCTTCTTTCTAAGGAAGTGAAGTGCCCTAAAAGCCTATCTCTCGCGATCTGTTGTCATAGTCAACTTTTTGTCAATCGAACGATTTCAACTCGATTGTTCAACTCTAGTTATTTAACTACATCACAGGAAACTACTTAAAGCGATTAAGGAGGAGCTCCGTAGCGTTGGAACTAGAAACCGACTAATCGCCACCCGGTCCCAACTTCTGGCTTATTGACCCCAACTTAGAGCATTTTGGGGAATAGCTCATATCTGCTAAAGTCTCCTTTCTTACCCTTTTTTCATAACATAACGTTCTTTGGCGTTGGATGAGTCATTCCACCATCTCAAGAGGAGATGGAGATAGGCCTGATCCGGCTTGTGCGGTTAAGGTTGTTGTACCCTACATTTTATTTTAGAACTAGAATCTAGAAATGCTAACCCTATGACATAAAGCACGAACCAAGATCCATGATACGAAAACAAAAAAAAAATGAGGAAGAAAAAGATATCGTTATGCGCTTCTCTCATCTTTCTGTTCTTTCTTTCGTTCGAGTTGCTCAAGTGGGCTGTTCGTTCCACTGTCCTTCGGTCAGCTGCCCTCGCTTCTTCGCTTCGGCCGCAGCCATAACTCCTGTTAATCATCCCGATTTCTCGATCGGATGGAAGCTCTACTTCTTTAACATTAACACTTCCGAAGGCTTAAATACAATAGTTAACTTCACTCCTGCAACCCACCCATAACATAAGATAGATTCATGGGCACACCCATTCTTTTGTTGTAGTTGAAGATCCTCATTAAGAAGATAAAGTAGATCGCTAGACCGACAAATAAGTAAAGAAACAAAAAATCAGAAATAGGATTACTATTACTATAGTAGAACTCTCCTTTTTGAGAGTATTTCCTTTATTAGAGTCCGAGTACTCAGTCATGATATTTGATATAAAAGAAATTCAGCCTTCCTCTACTAGTTACGAGTCAAGCCAGCAAACAAAAGACCGATTATAGGTCGATCCGGAGTCGGCAGTTAACGTTATGCCGTTCAGTACTCTCGCCTACCTAGGCATTCCGCCGAGAAATCCACACCAAGACTCTAATCCAAGGGTACAATGCTAAAGCACAAAAGGCTCTTGGTAAAATTCGCTTGTCAGATTGAAAAAAATCAGAATTTTTCAATGATATATATATATATATATATAAATATATATATATATATATATATATATATATATCATTGAAAGCCTTCGTAGCAACTAAAGCTGAATCTCGCCTAGCAGGTCTCCGCGAACAATTGGCCAAACTTGTGACATGCTTTCTTTATCAAGGAATTGTGTGTCAACGTTGTGCTGTCTTTTATCTCTTAACTTTAAGGTTTTTAAGTCTTTTTCAGTGTGTATTGTATTTAATTCGCGGAACACAAACTTAAACAAAAAAGTAAGCTGGTGCGAAATGCAGACCACCGCGGTAAATTGCACATCGTGTTAAGGCTAGGGCCGCTGGGTTTCTTCTATATCTATAATAGATAGGAAACATCTGTTCTACTTATATATATATAGTTGTTAGTATGACCAAATCATTTTCAAAATGATAAGATAAGATTTATTATAAATATATTATGACTCTTAATCTTAATGTTGTATTTATGTGGTTTAAAGGCTTATATATAGTTAGTTAGCATTTATTACGTATAATGATGAATTTGTTTATCTTTTGAGTTGTTTTGGTAGTACATTTATGTTAATTTACTAATTGATATTATGAGACTTGCATATATTGATAAATATGAATATTGAGTTATTATTTGATGAATGGAATGTGATCTAGGATGACTGGATCAAGATGGAAGTCGTAATGACATATAATAGAAGTGTTGTCAATAACTTGGTATCAACAAAAATAGAGAAAACTCTACCAGAATTTCAAAAAACAAAATCCCATAATTTAGACATATTACCCAACACTTGACATTAGTAAAGAAATATTGGGAGAATTCATGATATTATAATAGGAGGGTGTTATAGTAATAATTTAGAGTCCACTCTTAATAATTAAATAAACAATTGTAGAAAAAATAAGCATAGGAGAACAAATATATATATATATATATATATATATCATATAAAATGAAAAAAGGTAAAATAGATCTTATAGTTCTTGAAGTTTAAAGGTTTCTATGTCCTTGCATTCAAGAAAAAAATTTTAGTCTTGCATGTTTGTTGAATAACTAATTAAAAAGATGGAAGAATACATGATTTTTTGGAATTGAAGAAGGAAGTTTTTTTTTTAATTTCCACTAGTCGAATCTCCCTTGTTGCCTATCCTTCTTTATATATGCTTAAAAACTCCATTTTTTATTTTACAAAATAGTTTTTTCTTAAGTTGACAAAATTTTGTCATCTTGTAAAAATCATATCTCATTCATAAGACATTATATTAAGCTAAAATTTGTATCATTGATAGGTATTTGAGTTTGAGATCCAAAATTGGGTTTGCATCAATTGGACTTCTGTAGATCCATATATTCAAGTTTGAATGACCAAAGGTCAACATCGACAAATTGCAAGATTTGACTTTGAAGGTTGTAATTTCCATGATCTTCCTTATTATTTTTCTTTAACTTTATTGAAAATTATGGATGTTAGATTTTGAATGCCACTAGAATCACTTCATTCCAATCTCTATAGCTTCCGCTCTGCACAAAACATCGAATAAAAGTCAAATCTGTTAATCAGCTCCACTTACCTCTTTTTTGCATCTTTCATCCAAAAATGCCTTCAAAACATAAAATAAAGAGTATCAAGACAATTTATACACAAAATATATGCAAAACACTAGGTAAATATGAGTAAAACTATCAAATAATATGGTCGCATCAGCATGCTCCTCCAATTGTTAAGGATGTCACTCCATAAATTTCTTCCAATCCTAGAAAAATATCACAATTAATATTTTGTTCATTTCATGTCATAACATACCCAAAAATTATATTTAAACCAATTTATATTATACCACATTTTTTATACTCATATTTATTATTTATTTTCCTTAATCCTAAACGTATTTAGATATTAATTTGTTCACCCTTCATTCCTTTCTCAATCTCAATCTCTCAAGACTCAAAATATACCCGATCACACCACTAATATTTTTACCAACACCAATTTCCCATTTTTTGTGGCATAAAGCCCTTTCCCATTTCTTTTCTTTTCCATTTTTTTCTTTAGGTCTAACATAATTTAAAATAAAAATTCTACTCCATTTAGGTATCATATAAACAAAAAAACATTCATTAACATATTTCCTCTATGATTACATGTCTTCATGAATAGGTATTAAAATTCCAATATGTTAGTTAACCTTCATATTATGCTTACCACCCTTCAAAACATCTACTCATATATTATGTTTTTTTAATACTAATTATCTTATGAATCAAGGTATTAAATCTTTCATTTCTCTTATATAGGCCATACATGCAAGGAACCATTCCCCATCAATGTTTTTTTAACACTAATTTAATCCATAACACTTATTTCTTCCAATTTTAACAATCCTAACAATCAAATATTTGGAATTCAATAAAATTCAAGGAAATTAACCCAATTGAGTTTAGAATACTATTCCAATCACTAATGTCTTCCAAAAGGAAGTTCTTGCTTTCTTCCCCCAATCCTTTTCTTCTCTCACTAAATTCTACTTTCCTTAAATTTTTTCTCTCAATCACAATTGTTTAAATGTTTAAACATATAAAATCTCACCATCCATATCTAAAATCTATGACCCCTTTTTTCCCAATTATAAAGATAAGAAAGATGAAGAATTTTCAATCCTAACTCTCCCTCTAAGTTTCGACCAACATAGCGTATTTATAGGTAACAATTTTAAAAATCCCCTATATGTCCCTACCTTGAAACCTTTTATTTTTCACAAATAATATTTCTCTGGGCCTCACATCGACTTAAAACTAGACAAATTTGATTTTTATTAAATTACATGTTACCATATACATATTTTTTTTCACTCCCTTTCTTTTTATCTTTTAATTTTTATTCTCAATTGAACTCAATATCCAGCAAATTAAATGCTGAAGTATAAAACTTGAAAAAAATCAATCACAAAAAAAAGAATAAGGGTAAGAATTAAAAATAAAATAAAATTAGAGGGCATTAAAAAAATTAAATTAGAGGGTTCAGTTGGAAAGAAAACAAACTTTAACAAAAAAAAAATCAAAAGAATAAAGATTAAATTAGAAAAATTAAAAACATAAATTTTGATTGAATGATAAGACTTAAATCAATAAAACTTTAAGTAATAAAAAAGGGACTAAAATTGAAAAATCTAAAGAAAAGAGATTTTCTCTAGAAGAGAAGAAGAAAAGAAAAGGAGAAAAAAAATAAATAATCACCGATGACAAACCATCCTCACGCATTGCCTTACAAGGAACAAGGAACAAGATATGGTAGAGATTCTAAAGACTAGAGGACATATTTATAGTGTATTTAGTAGTGGGAAACAACCCAACAAAACCACCCCCAACAGGTCTTGGGGTGAGTAGTGAGGTCATTCTTGTTTTTTAAGAGAGATCAAAGGTTCAATCCCTCCTCTTGTATGAAAATCGGCTATTTAGGGAGCATTTTCACTCTTTCAGGGTCCACCCATTGTGAACGTGTATTAATGTAAACCAACATGTAGGAAACAACATAGTTTATAAAAAAATAAATAGTGGAAAACCAAAACCACTCTTTGTCTACAATTGTTTTTATTTACAGGTAAATAAATATTTTTAAAACATTCAAGGTAAAAATATATTTTTATTGTAAGAAAATTAAAAAAAGAATAATGCTGTCCGATCACGAGGCACCCGTTTGGGTAACCAGCACGTTTGCCGTTTGCCATTTGGGATGAAGGTTTAAAGCCGTTAGCCTGTTTGGTAACAACAAAACTCCATTTAAAATGTGTGGGACCCACGGTTTTTTAAGTCCCAAACGGCGTTTTTTGAAAAGCACCTGGGAGGTGCTTTTCAAACGCCGGTCGGGACTCGGTTTTGACTGAACGAAAAAAAACACACAAAATTAACCGTTGGAATTTATTATTCCAAATCAAACCCTCTCCTCAACATCTCTGCTCCCCTCTTCTCAAGTGGTTTCAAATTCTTTCCATAAAAAAGTAACTGCTCATACTTTGCTTTGGGTTCTTGAACCGATTGAAAAAGCTTGATGATCTCTTGAAGCTTTGGAAGCAGTTCGTCAATTGGTTGCAAGGACATGGAGCTTGATGATGATGCAAATAAAGGTTGAGTCTTCGTTGGGATTTTTTGGAAAGAAATGGGTTTTGAGAAAAAACGAAGGAAAGATTTGTGGGTTCTAAGGAGAGAATTAAGGTTTTTATTGAGCGAAGAGACTTTGGGATTTTTGTGGTCAATATGCGTTAAAATATTAACCAGTGTCGAAGAGAGCTTTCAAAGGGGGGGAGATGAAGCAAGTGGGTTTAGACGAAGCAAATGGGAAGCAAATGTGTTAAATTACATTTATCAACCAGTGTCGGCAGCAGCTAATATTAAGCTATTAATATTTTTTAATATTAAAATAAAATAATAATATAAAATATTAATATTAATATTTTAATATTAAAATAATAAAATAATAATATTATTATTATTATTATTAAAATTATGATTATTAATATAATATATATATATATATAAATAAATGTGTGTGTAAAATTATTATTATTAAAATGTGTATATTTCAATGCCCTTTTAAGTAATTTTACAAGTTAAAAGCAGTTTGCAAAAATTGGAAACCAAACACCAAAAACTGCTTTTTCTTCAACCTCCAACTCAACCACAGTTTTAACCAAACACCTAACTGCTTTTTTTGAAACACAGAAAAAGCACTTTTTTTGAAACTCCATTTTCTCAAACTCAACCGCAACAGCAACCACAATACCAAAGCAGGCTCGAGGTTTCTGTTAATTAATTTATTTAGAAATAGAAAAAACGAATTATTTGCTGTCTGTCCACGTCTCTGCTACTGAACGGTTCAGATACAACAAGTTCGTTCAAAGAGAGTTTTCTATAACTGAAAAAGAACGCCTGGGGGTTCTCGCGGCAAGCAAAGTCTCCTCGTCCTCCAGGCTCTGGGCAAGTTGGAAAGAGAAAAACAGAATTGAATTGCAATGGCATCATGGAATTCGATCCCATTGGAAATCACCTACGAAACGTTTGGATGGATCGCCTTCTTTTCATGGTCTGTCAGTTTCTATCCTCAAGTAATCTTGAATTTCCGACGCAAAAGGTAATTCATTCATCGCTTTACTTTACTTTTTTGTTATCTATTCCAGTAACACCAATACGATATATTTTTATCCTTTGAATAGTGTGGTGGGGTTGAACTTTGATTTCGTGGTGCTGAATTTGACGAAACATTCTTCGTATTTGATATACAACGCTTCTCTTTACTTTAGCTCTGATATTCAACACCAGTATTTTGAAAAATATGGCTATGGAGAGGTATTCTTTTCAGTTTTTCTTCTCCTGTTAATTTCATATACAGCTTCTTTCTTGCCTTCCCATGCTCGGTTTTGGGTTAAGCACATGGAAGTGTTTAGTGGGTCAATTTTATTTTCCATCAACAAGCTATCACATGTGTTTTTGGTTTATTTGCCCACCTATTCAAATCCCTGAATGGATTTGTTACGATAAGTAGAGAAATGAAATGTTTCCTAATTTGGGTATTTTTGGCTGACATGTTGATGGACTTTTAAAACTTGAATGAGATGTCTTGCCAGTAAACAATGCTCATCAACAAATTTTTTGTTCACTTAATACGATAAAAAAAAACCATTTTACTGAGGTTATAGATATAAGTTAACCGTTTACTTCATGTCTGCCTTCTAATTGCTTCCTTTTATAGAAGTTGAGGAGTGTCCATTAGGTGCTTGATTTAGCGGTTTCTAGATTTTGTACATATGAGGGGTTTGTGCATTCTGGTTCATTAATCATCACCATTAGAATGGTGGAATGAGACCCTTTGAACCTATCTAGCAAATGATTTTTTTTTCTTTCTAAATGCCAATGGATGTTCACTATGATTGATACTCCTAGTATCTATGGATGATTATGGCTACCCATGGTTGATAATTCTAGTATAATCATAATTATGTCTGAATAAAAAAACTGATAACCATATATAATCTAACATCAGGTAAGGATTTTTTATAATTATATCCATGCTGTGGACATTGAAGATTTAGATGAAAGAGAGTTTGTTATTTTCTTTTCATTGATTATTATGTATAGAACGTACACCAATATTTACAGGCTTATTAGGACTAATTTATGGTCTAGATCCCTAACTTCTAGCTAACATAATATTCATAATAGTTTCAAAGATTGTTTTCTTTTTGTAGGATTCTGGTCAACACTAGAATTCCTATAATCTAGGGATTCTGTTTTCAAACACTCCCCTTCAAGCTGGTTTGAAAATATCCTCGATGCCCAGCTTGCTCACTTGCCTATCAAAATGGTTCTTCCACAGTCCTTTAGTGAGACAGTCAACCACTTGTTTTGCAATAGGTAGATAGGGTATGGAAATATGTTAACTTTCTAGTTTTTTCTTGATGAATTGTTTGTTGATCTCAACATGTTTAGTTGTATCGTGTAGAACTGAATTGTGTGTGATTGCAATTGCTGACTTGTTATCGCAGTACAATTTTAGATGTTGAGGTGTTGATAAATTTAGGTCCGTCTTGGAAGAGTATTTCCACCCACAATATTCCAAAAAATTTCCTAGGGTTGTTGCTCTGAACTCAACTTTAGCACTGCTTCTAGCAACAACTCACCTTTTGCTTCTCCAAGTGTCTAAATTTCCACCTTCAAACACACAATGGCCTGAAGTTGATCTCTTGACAGTGATACTTCTTGCCTAGTTTGCATCATTGTAGACATATGAAGTAGTCCTTTGTTAGCAAATAACAACCCTTTCCTAGTGTCCCTTTTAAGCACTTTAGAATCCTCACTACTACCTCATGATGTTCATGACTTGGTGAGTACATAAATTGGCTTATCAAGCTATTGCGAAAGAGATATCGGGCCTAGTATGTGCAAGATAAATTAACTTACCTACAAGGTGCTAATATCGCTCCTTATTCACGTGTGCATCAGTTTTTGCAACATCCAATTTTAAATTAGGCTCATAGGGGTGTTTGGTTGTCTACAACCCATCAACCCTGTTTGTTCCAACAAATCCAAAATGTATTTTATTTGAGAGATAAATATCCCTCTCAGACCTTGCAAATTTTATTTCAAAAAAATACCTTAGTTCACCCAAGTCTTTGAGTTCAAATTCTTTTGTTAATGTCTCTTTCAATCTCATCTCTTGTCAAGACAATGTCATTAATATACACAATTAAGATAACTCTTGTCAATACAATGTCATTAATATACACAATTAAGTCTTTGAGTTCAAATTCTTTTGTTAATGTCTCTTTCAATCTCATCTCTTGTCAAGACAATGTCATTAATATACACAATTAAGATAACTCTCTTTCCTTTCTTAGTGTGGAAAATTGTGTAATTCTCATTATGCTTCTGCATAGAACTTAGAATATATACAACATCTACGTTTCTAATTTAGGATACTAATTAACTATACATGAATAGCTATTATTTCTAGATCCTAACTTATAGGAGAGTATATTTGACATTCCTTTTATATTTCCTAAGAATCTGCCCTTGTTTAATTCACTCAATACTTCCCCTCAAGCTGGATGGAAGAGGTCTTTCATTCCAAGCTTGTCTAATGTGTTCTTGAATGTATGATTCCGAACTCCTTTAGTGAATATATCTGCAAGTTGTTCTTCTGTAGGCACATAAGGGGTGCATATCAATCCACTCTCTACTTTTTCCTTGATGAAGTGCCTGTCAACCTCCACATGCTTAGTTCTGTCATGTTGTACTGGATTGTGTGCTATTGATATAGCAGACTTGTTGTCACAGTACAACTTCATTGGTTCTTCCCACCTGATTCTTAAATCTTCTAGAATGATCTTCATTCATAATAACTCACAAATTCCAAGTGCCATTGCTCGAAATTCTGCCTCTGTACTTGATCTTGAAACAACATTCTGCTTTTTACTCCTCCATGCCACCAAATTCCCCCCTAGGAGTTTACAATAACTTGAGGTTGACCTTCTATCTGTTATGGCTCCTGCATAGTCTGCATCTGTGTAACATTTGAGCTGTAGCTTGCCATGTTTTTATACAAAATTCCCTTTCCGGGAGTAGTCTTCAAATATCTTAGAAGTCTGTATACTGCTTAAAGGTGTGATTCTCTTGGATTATGCATAAACTGGCTCACTACACTAACAACATAAGCAATGTCAGTTCTAGTGTGAGCTAAGTAGACCAGCTTACCAACAAACCTTTGGTACTGGCCTTTGTCAGTCGTGGTCCCCTCTTCATCATTGTCAAGTCTGTGCTTTAGGTCAATCGGTGTCTCACATGGTTGACATTCCACCATTCCTGTTTCTTTTAGAAGATCTAAGATGTATTTCTACTGGGAGATAAAAATCCGCTCATCTGATTGGACCACTTCAATACCAAAAAAATATTTTATCCTTCCCAGTTCTTTAATGTGAAATTCAGCAGACAGTCTCTTCCTTAGCTTGTCCCTTTCCATATGATCATCTCCTGTTATGATAATGTCATCCACATAGACAATTAAAATGGTTACTTCCCCTGAATTATAGTGTTTGATGAACAAGGTATGACCTCCTTGACTCTGCCGATATCCCATAAGTATCATGGCTCTAGTAAACCTTCCAAACGATGCTCTAAGAGACTGCTTCAAGCCATAGAGTGCCTTCTTTAACCTGCAAACTTGATTAGGCAGTAAGGAATGGTTGAATCCTGGTGGTGGATCCATATATACTTCTTCTTCCAACTCTCCATGTAAGAAGGCATTCTTAACATCATATTGCTGCATACACCATCTAAGATTAGCAGATAAAGAAAACAGAATTCATATGGTGTTCATCTTAGCAACAAGAGCATATGTCTCCTCATAGTCTATCCCAAATGTTTGTGTAAGCCCCTTAGCAATTAGCCTGACTTTATACCTTTCTAGGTTGCCATTTGTTTTGTATTTCAAGATATACACCCATTTACACCCTACTGTCTTCTTTCCTTTTGGCAGTTCAACTATATCCCATGTTTGATTCCTTTCTAGTGCATTCATCTCTCCTCTCATGACAATTTTCCGATTCTCATTATTTAGGGCCTCATGTAGGGTTTTTGGGATAGAGATTGTGTTTATTTTTGAGAGAAATGTTTTATGTGAATGTGAGAATTTCTGAAATGACATATAGTTGGCCATAGGGTATGAGGGTTTCTTAGTGCACTTTCTCTTTCCTTTTCTAATAGCAATTGGTTGATAGATATTTGGAGAGAATTTATTAAGAGCAAGAGAGATTTCATTACCTTGTTTAGGCTCATATTCTTGGGCTTGCAGAGGGGTCAATTCAGGCTGTTGTACTCTTCTTTTATACACCTGCAGTGGTTTGTTAGCAGCAACAGTTTCTCCTTGTGGATTTGCAATGTTTGGGGAGTCATTTGGGGACTCACATATTAAACCCATTAGCATAATATAACCGAAAGAAAACAAAAAAACAAAATGTTTGTTCAACGGTAAGATTTCTGGAATCTAGCTCTAGCACCACGTCCACCACGCTGTGATTTGCAAAGAGGAGTTTGATATGCTGCAACAATCACAACGTCATCTCCAAAAGCCAAAGTCCTTTGACGTGCTGCACCATCTCCAGCTAAACAAGCAGATGCAACTCCAGCTAAACAAGCCGATGCAGAAAGAGCAGACTCAAAATTGTTAGAGGAAGGAGAAGGATGGAGGTGATCGAGAAGGACACGTTGCCTGTTGATTGCTTTCTCCATTTTTCTTTCTTTCTCTGTCTAAAACGAAGATGAAGTTGATGCGTGAAGATCTCCTCTTTATATCGTTATACTCACAATGATTTACATGTTAGTAGTAGCCCTGATACCATGTCAAAATTGTATTGAATAGGAACTGAATGCCCTTCTTCTTTAGTGTCCTGTCTATTAAATAGACAATAAACCTAGCTACAAATTAGGGCTAAGTATGAAAGTAGAAGTGTTCTACTAAAACACTACTATCTATAACTTATAATTAGTTTTCTAATTAATACATAATTAATTCCTGTTGGGAATATCAAAATCAGTTTCAGCTAGTTCAGAGTTGATAGGTTTAGGAATAGATGTAGTAAGGAGAGATAGATTGGCGTTAGAAGTTTTACTTGGAGGATTATGGAGCAAGTCCAGATCAGGCCTAGGGAGTTGATGGTCTAACGCGTGACGTGGATAACTCTGCCAAGAAGAGGTTTCTTTTGTGTGTAAACCTGCAATTCTACGACAGGATATTTACCCAAATTTGGGTCTTTATCTTATGATGATTCTCACCCTGTATCAATATCAGGATGATATGGCAATAGAATAGAATTAAGTTGTTCAAAATCTAATGTTGTTAATATCCCGTGGTTATTTATTTTCCTATTTGACTCTACATCAAATTCAACTATTTGACTAGTTTTCTTATGTAAGCTGGAGTCATCCCTTTGAGAATTATTATGAGAATTAATTTCCTTAACCAAAACAAAATCTTTTCTATTTGTTTAATCAAGTATTCATCAGGAAAGTAGATATTAGTTAATACCACATGATAATCCCAAAAAATTCCAACATCTCTTTAAAAGGTTTATTCAAACCATCTATACTGAGAAAAAATCTTTTTATTACTGTGATTGTAGCATGTATATCCCTTTTAGTTAGGAGCATTCCATAGACACATTTTCCAGCCCTTGCATCTAATTTGGACCGAGAAAACACTGGTTGGTGAACAAGCACAATGCAACCGAAAACCTTTCAAGGCAGATTTGCACTTAACTTGTTAGTAGGAAACCATTTTCAAAAACAATTAATGGGAGTGTCATAATTTAAGACTCGAGTGGGAACCCTCTTTATCAAATTGGCAGCAGTAAGGATTGCCCTCCCAAAGTATATTGGGACATTCATGGATAAAATGAGTGCCCTAACCTCCAACAGATGACAATTTTTCCTCTCTGCTATGCCATTCTATTGGGAGCTATACCTCCAAGTAGACTGATATTGGATACCATGCTGAGTTAAAAAACACTCAAATATTTATTAAAAAATTTAGTCCCATTGTCACCTCTCAATATACTTATTTTTGTTTGGAACTGGTTTTCAACCATGCTATGAAATTCTTTCAAAAGCTTTTCAACTTCAGCTTTAATATATATCTAGTAAACCCAACACACCGAGTGTGGTCATCTATAAAAGTTACAAATCACTTCTTTCCACTTAGAGTAGGTTTATTGGATGACCCCTAAAACATCACTATGTATGAGATAAAAAGGTTTTGATGTACGATATAGTTTTGAAACATAGGGATTTCAAGTACTTTTAGAGAACATGTATTACAATAAGGATCTTTTATTGAAGTTTTTCAAATAAATATGGAATCAAATGCTTTAAAAAAGAAAAACTAGGGTGTCTTAGTCTACAATACCACATCAAAATTTGAGTTCATACAGGAAGAGAACTAACATTATAACCCAATTCTAGAACAGAGTTGTTACTACTTAGATTGTCCATAAAATAGTAGAGTCCATCTTGCATCAGAATACTGTCAATCGCTCTTCCCAAGTCAAGATTCTGAAAATTACATTTGTTAGGATACAACAAACAATTAGAATCATTGGTCAATTTACTTACAAAAAGTAAGTTGCAGGAGAGATTAAGAGCATGTAAAATTGATTTTAAAGTGATATGGTCTAAAATTTTAATGGACCCTTTGCCAGCAATGGAAGATAAGCTTCCATTTGCAATTTTTACCTTTTGATTACTGGCAAGGAATATAGCTGTGGAATAATGAGGATGTGCTGATCATGTGATCAGAAGCACCGGAATCAATGATCCATGGTGCTAGAAGGAAAATTGCCTATGTGGACAATCAAGTTGCTAGAAGTTGTTGTGTTGGACTCGGATCTGGGTGGAATTAATTTCAACAGCTTTTCAATTTGTTCATTGTTGAGAAGGGTCTGTTCTGCAGAGTGAGCACTGGGTACAAACTGTTGAGATTTTTTTCCAGGGTTTCTAGTTGGCAAGCTTGGCATGGAGCTTTCAACAGGTTTCCCTCGTATGTCGTGATTTGTTTCAGTGATCAAACCATACTTTAGGTTTATCCTCAACTCTTGTAGGCAGACAACTCTTGAGAGGCAATCAAAGCAGATTTTTCAACAGGTGTAAATTCACTGTTAGTTTTTTCCAGCATAAGTAATCTTCTGCTTTCTTCCTTTTTTATTTTTGCAAAGACTTCATCCAGAGGATGTAGTGTCTGTCTACCAATAACTCAATTCTTCATCTCATCAAACTCAATATTTAAACCGACCAAAAACTTAAATATCCTGCTATTATCTGTTAGCCATTGGAAATATGTTCCATGAGCAGGACCGTTGGAAATATGTTCCATGAGCAGGATCTTTCCACCTGTGTTCATAGAATACGTCAAGATCCTGACACAACTGTTGAGGCTAGCAAATTACTTTGTGACAGAATCTGTCCTTTATTTGGCCTGGCTTCATTGATTTTCAACTAGGACTCTTAAATTTGCAACTGAGTATTTAGATTTGAATACATTTGTCTAAGATTTTCCAACATCTCCTTAGCAGTAAAATAGCCTAAATAGTTGATAGCAATCTCTTCTTTTGTAGAGTTAACTAGGACATTATCATGGAGTTTTCGGCATCCCAGACTTCATACTGTGCATCTGTCTCTGCTGGTTTTATTTTTTCTCCATTCAAGTATCCTAGTTTTCCTCTACCATGAATATTCATCTGAACAGAAAGGGACCAACGAAGAAAATTATCACCATTCATTTTAATGTTGGTGATTTAAGTGGATGATGTTTTGTAGGTGGAGCTGTCGGTGGTAGGTTGTGATTAAAAAAGGAAGAAGAGATATCAAACTCGATGTTGGGTTAAAATAAAAAGTAAAGAGAGTCTAGGAAGAAGTCAAAAAACTCTTGGAAATAGTCTAGGTTTCAGAGTTGGAACCATATCTGATACCATGAAGATTTGGATGAAAAAGAGTTTGTTTTTTCTCTTCATTAATTATTCTGTACAGAACATACAGCAATGTATATAGGCTTATTAGAACTAATTTAGGTTCTAGATCCCTAACTTCTAGCTAACGTAATATTCATAATATTATTAGAGGATTGTTTCTTATTTGTAGGATTCTGGTCAATACTAGAATTCCTATAATCTAAGGATTTTGTTTTCCAACAGACACCCAATCAAATAAACATTATCGATCAACTTTGTTTTTTCTTTTTATATTTCTTAATACACAAACTTAATTAATTGAATGAATAATTTTAATAGATTCTTAGAATCAATAATTTTAGTTAAATTTGGCTAACCATGTATTGACAAAAACATTATTAACATATCTAATTCACATTATTAACAAGAACCAAATAAATTTTAAAACATAAAACTATTTTTAAAACATATCCAATCATAATACAACAACCAAATATATGTTTCAAGGTGATTATAAACAAAGTTGTTCCATTATGAAATAAAAGTCTTAATATACTATGAAAACAAACATTAAAACCATAATTTAATCTCAGGTCAGAATAACAGCTTCCACATTCCTCAAAACTATAATAGCCATCCCCTCCATACCATCAATAAATCATTCCACAATTGAACTCACTATATAAACAACAAAATAGTGGTTATGCACACATTATACCTATAAATAAAAATAGCATGAATTTTTCCATACATTCATCATTATTAATATCATAATACATGTCACACACACACACACATTATGAATCAAAGTATGGTTCGGATATCACTAAAACCATAACTAAAGGAGAATAATGTGAATGAGTTTATATGATAAATTCTCAAACAAGCAAAGAACACAACTTATACTGGTGGTAATAAATCAAGATCCTATTCTATTGCCTATGATCAAGTTTAATAATTTATAAATAAGGAAATGAATAAATAGAAATCAATTTATAATATTTGATAGAGCTGACAGCCTATTCTGAGCTAGATTTCCTTTAACAATAACCAAAGTTGTTCTTTAGAGCGTGTCCGTGCATGATTGAAAAGCCACTTTTCACTAAAAAAAGCCCACCCATTTGGATTTGTTCGGATGACTACCCATTGGATTTCCTCACTACCTACCATAGCAATTCCTACTAGTGTTACTCATCAACTCCAAATAGTGAACAAACTGTTTTTTAGAAGTAAGATTATTTAAAATCGAGCAAGTTTGTTAGAATCAATACCCAGGGAAAGTGAAATTCTATTTCAATTCTTCTGAATGTCACCTCAAGGCAATCTCTGAACAAGATTTCCTTGAATTTTGTGACCTCATGTTTCACACATAGATAGAGGGCTAAATCAAGAAAGGAGATTTTATAGAAAAATCTATTGATTTGTAATGGGATGTTGTAGTAAGTATAAACTCTAGCCACTTTTATCAGTTATATAAGAGTTCATATTTATCTGTCGTTCAAGAATCCGCTCTAACATTGGACCTTGTATTTGCCTAGTTTCTTACATATTTTTGGTTTAATTGCAGATGATACCTGTAGCTGCAAATGATGTTGCTTTCTCAATTCATGCTGTTTTGTTAACTGCAATAACATTATTCCAAATTGTAATCTATGATGTAAGTGGTTTGCACTTTGTCAGTGTTTTACTGTTTTCTTTTCATCTCTTATTGAAGCCTGATGTAATCATTCCTTGATTTGAACAGCGTGGAAATCAAAAGATATCTAAGATTTCCATAGCAATTGTGTGCGTTGTGTGGTTAGTTGCTGCAGTATGTTTTCTCATAGCTTTGCCTAGCCACTCTTGGCTGTGGCTCATCTCCATCTTCAAGTAAGTTGCTGTCTTTTTGTTCCTTAAATTGCAAATTTACCTTGATGATACTTGGATTTTTGTTGAAAATCTTAATGAGATAATTACGCCTGAGGCCTTTGTGATGTATTTAGGATATAACAGTCTTGATTCTCAACTCAATGAGTGAGAAAAAAGGGGTATTTACCATTCGGTTTGTCACTTCATATTCTATTTTCATACTCAGATGAAGTTTATAGCATCAGATTCTTTCTCTATGCACATAGGATTGGGATTCTGCATGATATTATTTGAAAGTAAAAGTTCTCAGGTCTCATGCACCTTGGAATGAGCATGAGGCATGGGCACCTGCTGGATGGTTATTAGAGCCTATATAAGATTTTAGCTATCTATAGATTTTTCACACATAACTGTAATTTGGATACCATATTTGTGTGAGGATTGAGTTCCCAAGCTCTCTTATAAGAGGAAATTCTATTATCTCTAATCTATCTTGCATGATTTACTCTGTTTCTTCAGTGACCATGTTCCTTGCTTTTGATTTGCTATTATAGCAGGGAGGTGTACCTTTGCAGTTGGTTTCCAGATTGTTATTTCTTTTCGTGCTCTTATTTATGTATCTATTCAATGAGACTCGTAATCTTGGAGACTCAGAAAAACACTAGACTCCTTTCTCTCAATCAACATAGGCAATGGGGGTGGTGCTTTCATCTATCGCTGTCATCCAGATGGAGGGTAAAAGGTGGGGGCTGGGATCATAAGTGATAGAAAGGTTAATGACTGAGGGCTCAATCAACATATTCAAATGTTTTGGAAAACTTAAGCACTGTCCTTGATGGGCTGCTTTTTTAGGTTTGTCAAGTGTCCAAGTAATTCAGAAATAGCTTGTCTGTGAGATTAGTTAAAACTGTCAATACAAGAAATAGTTAAAACCTGATGTCTGGGTTGCAATTAATCAAGTTTGATCCAATGAGATCTCAAAAGTGCATTAAGGGGATTCTATTAACCCTTAATTTAGTTTCTTGCCACTGGCTGGAGATGACCAAGCAATTATAGGCATATTACTCGGTGATGAAAAATCATTTTATTTCACATTTCGGTTCTGGATTTTTTTTAATTACTTATGTTATTATTTTTGCTTTTATTTTGTTATTTGTAAACATAGAAGAAGAAAACAAACATTTTCTCTTTTACATTCATCAATCTATCCTTTATATACAAGATATGAACTCTATATAGGAAAGAAGACTAATTGGGATACCTACAATTAGGACCCGATATAGGAAAATAGACTAATCAGAATTCCTATAATCAGGCTCTACATCACTTCCTAATTATATGCTATTTACATCCTGTAACATCATTATTAAAGAGTGGATTGATTAATCAGTTGTGTGAATTTCTTTCTTATTCATGTTATTGTAATGCTATTGCAGCTCCATTCAAGTTTTTATGACTGTCATCAAGTATATTCCTCAGGTCAGAATTGCTTCTCTTTCATGTCTTTGAGAAGCTGTGTGGAACTAATTGCCATCTAGTCCATTGGACTTGCAAAGATAGCAATCTATAAATCAGATGACATCTTTGATAGTCTATTTATAGCATTTTATCATCATAAAAACAGATGATGTAAAGTAAAGTTAGTTTCCCCAAGATTTTGTTGCTGAAGTGTTTGTTAAGTGACTATAGCCTTTACAATCACACAGAACCTGTCCTTTCCTTCACTAATCAGCAGATGGAACTTATGGATGCTTTAATGTGATTACCCCCCACCCCCCCTGTTTTGTTTTTCTATTTACATTTGACCCTTTCTTCATCTGATCCTCTATCATGTTTCTGACATGACATGCTACCTCACATTTATTTGTGAGACACAGGTGATCATGAACTTCATGCGAAAGAGCACAAATGGCTTCAGCATCGGAAACATCTTACTCGATTTTCTTGGAGGGGTGACAAGTTATGCTCAAATGGCAGTGCAATCTGTAGACCAAAGTGTGTTCTCTTTCTAGAGGGAGTAATTTTTCCAGTTGAATAAGGTTAATTGCATGTTGCTAATCTGATCTTATTGTCTTTGCCAGATTCTTGGGTGAACTTTTATGGCAACATAGGAAAAACGTTGTTATCTTTGGTATGGAACAGTTCTTCCATTTTGGATATTTCCATTCTATGCAAATATTTAACTGTACCAATCTCTTGCTGATTGTCTGGTTTTACCACTATTGCCAGATTATATGTGGTCCGTCTAAATCAGTTCTTCCTTTCATGCATCATCTCAATTCTTCTTTGCTCCCTTCTGCACTGGTTTTCATGGATGCATTTTGCAGGTGTCCGTATTCTTTGACCTTGTATTCATGATTCAACACTATATCTTGTATCCTGAGAAGAAAGCTGTTCCTCCCAAACTCAACAAGGAGGGAACAGAACCACTTATCGGGTCTTCTGAGGAGCCAGCTGCGCCAGAAAATATGTAAGGTTAAATTTATGTAGGAATGCATCGTTGTGTTAGGTAAAGAGGTGCAAAGTTGTGTAAATTTAAATCAAATCTTTACACTTTTTCGTCTTCCAAGTTTACTGTCGTATGTATGAAATCAATGTTTCCGAAGCTAAACAAATCGACAACCATTTATTCCAAGGCAACTTGAAGTGTATGATTCTCTAATGTAGATCTGCCACAATTAACAAGCACAACTACTTCATATGTTTATATACCACCACGTATTTTGATAACAAACTTAGTAATAGATTGTTCAGTATAATAACTTAAAGATTGTTCTAGCAATTAAGATAAACAACCATAAAAAATATACATTGGAAAACAAACATGTTTATTTATCATATAAACTAAAATAAATGGAAGAATAAATCTCACAATTTTTGAAATCTAAAGGTTTATGTGTCATTGCAATCAAGAAAAATAGTTTAGCCTTGTATATCTATTGACTAACTACTAAAAAAACAGAAAGTAAAATACTTGAACTCTAGTTCTTGGGAGAGAGTATTTGTGTTTCTGTATTTCGGTCACCTCCCTCTTTCCTTCTCCTTTGTTTTATGGCCTAGGAAACTAAAACCCATGAGATATCAACTGGTATATGCTCTTTTAATCCTAGGTTAGAGAAAAATGAAAACATATAAAAAGATAAGGCTTACACATGGATAAATAAAAGAAAAGATAAACAAGTTGAAAGAGAGCTCAATACATATAATATTCTTTAGGTTGTCTTTTTGGTTTAAATGGTTAAAATTTTTAATGCCTTTATCATTTTTATGTACATATGTAATGCGAATGTAATCTTAAAAAGACGTGAAGCGAGTTGGAAGAATGCATAATTAAATAATATAAAGTTGAAGGCTGAAAGTTTGCATCGGTATAACACTATAAAATCCACGACATATTTTCAAAGTCAATCCTTAAACCAATCATGTTTATATATCTATACTAATAGCTATATAAAACATGTTTAAAGAAGAAGAGATGAATATCTAGGTGTTTACTATTTATATTGATATAATTATTTTAAATATTTTTTACTAAATAATTTACTTTGTTAGTATTAATTGCCTTTTAGATACTAACTTGGAATTGTAAATGCAAAAACACATAGAGGCGACTCTCCATAGGAGATTGGTAATAATAAAATTTAATACATTTTGAATTAAATGTTTCACACATTGTTTTACTTTAACTCCTACTCACACCCACGAGTTTTATCAAAACAAGATAAATGCATGGTAGCTTGTCTAGTATGGGTTACAATTTTTTAGTTTAAATTGTTCTCTAATATATATGTCTCTCATGTCTTAATAAAATATATGAATGTTATATACTAAAGATTTGATATTATTAACTTCATCAAGGAGAGAGATAGTTTGTAATTAGAAAGGTCTTACTGCATTGTTTTGGTATTATTAAGATGTTTTGCCCTAATTAGGTAATGTGACATCTTGGATTGTCTCAACAAATCCCAGATTGTATTGATATTGTTTACTCATTATCATTGGTATGCTAGAAGAAATCAAATATTTATGGAGTGACATATAATAATTAGTTTAGAATGTTATATAATATGGTATTTCCTCATAACATATGTTGATTTATTACACCTACATGGTCATGTTTTATAAGATGCAGGTGTAAGCTAATCCCTTATAAGTCTTGTTATCCAAGACAAAATCAATTGGTATACAATAGTTTTTTATATAACTTTTATTAAATATTTTTCATATTATTATATATAATATAAGTGTTGGTTACTTTTTTATATATTTATTAGATGTATTATTCAAAATAGGAGCTTTATAAAGCAACAATTGCGCTTCAAGGAGTTGATAAGATGGGATGTACCCTGACCATCAATACACTTAGTTTGTGTCGTGGTGGACTTAAAGATTTAGGGAGGTTGAGCATCTTGAACCAATCTTAACAAATGGTATATTGATTCTTGTGAATAAGGTTAAACTAGCGATATGCCCGCTAGTTGTGTTGGTTTTTTTTTATCTATATAGAAAAATTGATTGTTTTTATATGTATTGTATTTGTTATTTTAATATTTAATTAGTGAAATTATAATTGATAAAATCTATATAATTGAAATGGAAAGTTGTTCGTATATTTTGTAATTGCAGATAACTCAAATATTGTTTTTTTGAGTTGCTTTTTTATCTCAGTAATATTAGATTTGACACATTATAATTTTGTTTTCCACAAATAAACTTATATTTTTTGTGTGCTATATTTAATTATTTTAATGTTCAATCACTAAAATTGCAATAGATCAAATATGTTAGAAATGATTTTTTTGCATTGTATTAGTATGTTTGCCCGCGCATTGCGTTAGAGTTTTTTCAATGTAGAAAACTAATTGATTTCTTAGATGCTGTAATTAGTTGTTTAAATATTTAATTAGTAAAATTATACTATATAAAATATACAACAAATTAAATTTTCCCCACCTAAAAGAAATAGTGTAATCAAAATGGGAAGTGATTCTTATATTTTTTTAATTGTAGATAATCTAGGTAAATTTGTCAAAAAAAAATTAATTTTTTTCCCAGTAATATTACATATGACACATAAAAAATAAAAATATTATAAATTTCTGAAAAAATAAACTTAATTTTTTTGCGTTTTATAATGACTTATGTGCCATATAAAAGGAACAGTGTAATCGAAATAGAAAGTGACTCATATATTTTTTAATTGTAGATAACCTAGGTAAATTTGTCTATTTTTTTTAGTTTTTTTTCCCACAGTAATATTACATCTGACACATTAAAAATAAAAATATTGCAAATTTCTGAAGAAATAAACTTAAATTTTTTATAATATTTATTCATCATATTATTATATTAAATATATTTAAGTATGTTGATATTAATTTTTTCCTGCAAAAATACGAGGTCATTTTTTTATCTCTTTATATATTTTTAGGCGATAATATGAAATAAATATTAAAACATATAATAATGACTTATTTGTTGTTTAAAAGGAAAAACAATTAAATTATTATTGTTGTTGTTGTTGTTGTTGTTGTTGTTGTTGTGTTAAACACACTTATATATACATGAACAAAAGTAGGGGTTATATTAGAAATTTTAAAAAATAAAAGTATAAGGGATGAAATAAAAATCAAATATAATATAAAGGGATTAAAATAAAAAATTAAAAGTTTAAGGGATGAAATGAAAATCAAATTTATTAATATTTTTAATTAAAGGACAAATTTGCAAAAATGGAAACTTCATATCGAATATATTAAGCTTTTTCAACCCAATCCGGAAATTAAAAGGAGGAGGACCGAAGTGAAACATTAACATTTAATTAATTGCAATCGAAGGACCCAATCGGACAAAATCAAAACTTATATAACTGAAATCAGGACCATAGACACAATTAAAAGTCAAGGGACTGAAGTGAAAGTATACAAAACCCGAGGGCTCTTTTGCACTTTTACGTGCAGGGGAGAGAGAAATGCTGAAATCGGTTTTAACCGGCCACCGCCGCGTCCACGATCACCGTGTGTGCAAAAACACGCCACACCTGGAGTAAGACCAAGCGGATGCGCACCGGATTAGACGCGTAGCCCATTTTGGCCATCAGTATCATGTCTCACGCGCCACTTGAAAGGGGCGTGAGGGGAATACTTGTTGGTCATGTGGACCGCATGCGCCGATAGTATTTCAATAAATAAATAAATAATAATGGTCAATTTACCGATACACCAAAGGATTAAGTCACCAATTTTGTTTTATTAGAGGCTATAATCGTATTTAGCCATTTTAAAAATATTAAAAAAGGTTGTGACAGACCGAACCGGATCGGTCCGTACGCTGCAATTACAATCGTAGCCCTAAGCCAAAACTGTTTTTATCTTATTAGCTGGGTAAAAGCATTAAATCACTTTTCACATCGGGAAAAACAAAAAAAATGGTGGACGAACTCGTGCGACGCATGGATGACAAAAGTCTAGTCCACAGTGCAATGAGTTAGCGTGTACAGTACCCGGACCGAGCTCTTTTAGCTATATAGTAATAATAATTGAGGAGACAGGTTCATTCATGAATCATCCAATCTCGTCCACAAGCATTTTGAGTAGGTCCTTGCATGAGAGTTGGGGTAGTATAGGCCCATCCACCAACATCCCAAGCTATTATATGAGTTATGATAATTTTTAAAAGTAGTTAGATTATATATGTTATTAGAATTATGATTTAGTTTAAGTTTTTATTAATTATAAATAGATATTTTTTTTAATTATATTGTGTTTTGAAGCGCAAGTTATTAAATATTGAATATAAATTGTCAGGTCAATTTTATGCGGGAGAGAGTTTGTCATGACTACATTTTTTTTGACAATTCATAAATATAACATGCAATTTATTAAATAATAATTTTTTAAAAAACAAATAAACCGAGTTATTTTTAATTATAATTAGAAAAAAGGGTTGTTTGGTGGAATGGAATCGGATGCCGTTTTTTTAATTTATTAGACAATTTTGTTGCGTGGAGTAGAATGGCATTGGGGTGATGTGAGGCCTATGAGAAATGCCAATCTCAGTTTCCTTTTCTTGACGTGACGAATCAAGAAAGGCATCTGCTACCTCTCATATAGTTTTTTTCTTTTTCTTTTTTGAGAAAGAACTTTCAGATGTATTCATCTACCAGACATTAGATTACTTCAGATGAAATATATTTTTGTAAAAACTTGACATTTGATGATGATGATGATGCACTCACTTGGTTGGTTCCGTGGCACCAATTAATTTGCAATAATGTTCATGATAGAAATTATAATAATTACGATAATTTAGCAATCGTAATAGTAACAATGAGAATGATAATCAAAATAATTCATTAATCGATGTTATTTTTGTGAAAAAATGGATTCTGCTGCTATTTTTTACGTATGATATTTCATATCTAATATCGCGTAAACAAAAAATATACGAAGCTACACGTACACAAAACAAATAGAAAAATTATGCCAAATCATCTACAATAAAAAAAAACCACTTGCCTTGCGTTTCGCTGTAGTTAGTACTGAATTTTGTAACATTGATTATTTTTTTAATTCTATGCATCTAAGCTAAATAATCAACTTAAATTTTTTTATGATTATTTAGTTTTTATATGTATTTACTTTACTATAGATAAGACAATTAGAATAATGATAATAATTTTTTTAGCACTTTTTCCCTGAAAATAGGTGAGACTAATTATATATTGTGATATTGTTTTTATATTAATGTCTTAAAATATATATTAAAAAATGAGCTATTTTTTCTTATAAATTTCATATTAATTTAATCTCAGTATTTTAAAATATTTTTAATATAATAATACGAAGAAAAAAAATCTAAAAACTAATCTTTAATAAATTTTGCTAATGAAATAATTTATTAAATAAATAAAACATACACAATAATGTCTCATTTTCAATGATTTTTGTCCGTTTTAATTATATAATACAAACAAGATAAGGTAACATGTAGTATAAGTTTAGGTGGGTGCATATCAATCTTATGATGGGATATTTTTTTTAATGGAAATTAAGGAAGAATTTGCCATGCTTACTGTCTACGCACTGTCAAATATTTGAATCTCACTGAATCTCTGCCCTTTCATCTTACTGAAACCTTCCTGGTTTCCTTCCCCCCTCGGAACAAGTGTCCTCCACGCTCTTAAAGTAGCGAGTAGTTGTTTTTTCTGTTTTATTTAATTTTTTGGATTTTCTTTTTTCTTACAAGGAACTCTCTCCTCTGTCAGAGTGTCGGATTCTAGAAAGGATTTAAAGACAGTTGTCAAAAAAAAAAAGATTGGAAGTCCCAAACCCACAATTAAATGAACTTGTCTGGTTGAGGTTAGGTAGCAACAGCAAGAGAGAGAGAGAGGATCGATCGATCAAGAATTGAGAAAACCAAAAACTAAAAGAAATGGATGACATGCTGTGCGATGAACTGCTTCAAGAAATATTTACAAGAATACCAAAATCATTACCACCACCACCACCACCACCGTCATCAGCGTCAGCAGCATCGGTATCTCTGGTCTCTAAGCGTTGGCTCCATCTCTATCGTACCTCAAAAACCTCTCTTTCTCTCAGACTTAACCCTGATGATTCCACAATTTCCTCTCTGGCTTCCGTCCTCTCTCACTACCCTTTTCTCTCTTCTCTATCTCTTTTCCTTCTCTCCTCTGACCCGACAGTAACTCCAACCACAACTTCCGCTCCAGCCTTCCACGACCGCCTTCTCTTTATAGTCTCCGCCTTTTGCTCCAGTCTTAAACACCTCAGGTTCTTGGCGGGTCCTGTCTCACAATCTTCTCTTTTCTCTCTCTCTAATTCCTGTAACTTTTTGTACTCGCTCACTATCTCTCTTTACAGGCCTCTCTATTTTAACTGGGTTGTTTCCTTTTCTTGTTTAAGAGAGCTGTCTGTCTATGTATCTGGCTTTCATGGAGTAGATGATTGCAGTAGAGAATCTGGTTTCTGTCTAAATGAAGAGCTTGACGCTGGATTGGGCTTGGAAAGCCTTTTTTTATCGGGTATTGGAGGAGAAGATTATGGTGCTGGGTGGTTGTGGAGGAGCTGCAAAAGGCTCAAGAAATTGCAGCTGAAGAGCTGCGAAGGTGTTGGTGATGGAGGGTCCTTTTCGTCATTTGGTAAGTGCTTGAAGGGTCTCCAAGAAGTGGAGATAAGGGCTTGTCGGAGTATAGTTAATGGGGTTCTGCTAAAATTGGCAGAGAATTGTGATTCCTTGTATTCTCTGTTGGTATATGATGGTGGTAACAGAGAGGGCTTGCATCACTTCATCAGCAGCTGCAGGTGTGATTTGAAAAAACTGGATTTCCGATTACCTTTGGACCTTAGGAATGATCATCTCTCAGCTATCGGACTGAATTTCAGGGGTCTCTCAACTCTGAGGCTCCAAAGTTGTTGTCTGGTAAGTGGCGAGGGACTCAAGGCTCTCGGGATAGCATTGAATTCAGGCCTTGAAGAACTTGCATTGATCAACTGTGATGTTGTTGAGAGGGAATCCGGTTTGCTTGCCACATTAGGACAGCATACGAGGCAGTTAAAGAGATTGGACTTGTCTTATAATGAGTTCTTGCTTGATAAGGAGTTCATCTCCATGCTAGTTTCTTGTAATTGTTTGACTGAATTGAATCTAAGACGGTGTGTAGGACTTACCACCGTGTCGATGGTTTCCATGTTCAAGAATTGCAGGGAGTTGCAGAGTGTTGATATCATGCATTGTGATGGGATTGGAGCTGAGGCTGTTGAGCTATTTGTCCTCAATTCACCACAATTGATAGGTCTACAAGTGGAGGAAAGCAAGGTTTCGCATGCTGCAAGGTTATGGGCATCGCATAAACACATTCATCTTGTTTCTTGATATACCATCAAACAACAGGTAATTTAAAAGTTCCAGGAAATCCTGGTGTGTTTTTGTGCAAATGTTTCTCTCTGCTAAGATATAAAGAGCTGGTTTTGCTCGATGAATAATGAAGAAGTCTGTGCAGTTATTCCATGGCTTCATAAAATGTATAGCGGCAATTGACAGAAAATACAAGGGGCGTGCCTTTTCTACTGTTGAGTCATTCCACTGTGGATTGAAGATTCTGTTGTTTAACGGGAATTTAGAGTGCTCTAGTTTCGAGGTCTGAAGCATGAAATTTAGAATGCCATCATGTTGGGAATTTTAAAAAAGCCAACCATGAAATTGCAATTGGATAATAAAGGATTAACTTATAAAACTTATAGTCAAGAGACCACAATAATTTGGTAGAATTTTTTTTTAATTAAAATAAAAAATTAGAGAAAAAATATTGATTGACATTAACATTTCAACTCGTAATCTAAGTTATTAGACCATAATCAACATAAATAAAAATATTGTGAAGCTTAATCCATAACAAATTTGAAAAGTAAAATTGGGGGAAAATCATTTACATAAAGGATATGAAGAGATAATCAATATTTTCTATTAGAGGATTAAATTGAAAAGGAAAATAACTTGAACAAAAAAATAATCAAAATAAAAAGGACCAATTTGAAAAGAAATACACCATAAACTTTCATTGAATGACTAAATTGAAAACAATAAAAAAATAGATTAGGAAAAAATAAAAATCAAAAGAATAATTAAAGAAATTAAAACACCAAAAATAAAGAAGACCAACATGCACTTTTTAGGGAACGATAAAGGAAAAAAAGAAGAAGAAAAAATAACACTTGCAACAAATTGCCCATTATCCATCAACATGCAATGCACAAGAAAGAAAAGACAACAATTCGATGGAAGGGTAGGTTTGTTCCCTTGAACGTGATGTACGCGCTGCCTAAAACTCACAAGTACCTCTAACATGCTAGCATCTAAACCAAATGCACCAACAACTTTTTAGAATTGGATTTATTTTTAGAAAAACTCTATGAAAGGACTAAAATATCATTGAATGTATGGTCAAATCTTTTATCCTTCTAAGGGTAAGACATCATTTGATTTTTTTTAAATGAAATTATAAAAATACCCATGGTTGTTATTTTTTTTTGGCTTTGAGGGTAAATCAATCATCTCTTTATTCTAAACAATTGAAACGATATGCCCCCAAACAATTCTTTAATGATTAATAAGCACTTTAAAAAGATCAAATTAACCCTAAACCAAAGCATCAAAATTTTCTTAATCAAGAATAAAACAATTATTTCACTAATAAAGTGAATAGTGATTTGTGAGTGTATGCACAATGATTTTACTACCCTTTTTGGAGTTTTGTATAATATTTTTGGAGTTCATTCTTTGACATTTATATATGCCTAAATATAGATATTTGCATATTACCACAATAAAATGAAGACTCGTTATGTTTTTCATAACTCAATTTCTGGGTTACTCCCCAAAATCTACCAAAAAATAAAATAAAAGGGGCTGGTGTCGGCAGAAAAATCAAGGTAAAATTTTTTCAAGTTTTTGAGAGCTCGATCATACTTCTTTTATGTTAAAAATGAAAGAAAATACAAATTCAATGCTAAAATAATTTATTATCAGACAAACCTATTTAACACTTAAGTCGAAAGACATAATTATATTTGTATGGGCCAATTTGATTTAATTGTCAACCAATTTAAAGTGTAATTATATTTACGGATTAATTGAGAGCCTAATTGAAGGATTTAATTAAGCACAAGGACTTAATTATACTTTAAATGGATCAAATTAATTTTATTAAAGGCTTAATTGGTGAGAAATTAAGTTTGGAAGCCTAATCTGGGTTAAATTGAGAAGATTAGAATTTTCAGAGATGAAACTTTTTGGGTGAATCGGAAGCCAAAATTAAAGAAAGAACATTATTATCACAGTTTTTCCTTTTGAATGTTTTTTTTGTTACAACCCATTTATTTCAAAAAAAATTAAAAAAAATTGAGGCATTCCCATGCCACCAACCATGCTTTGATATGTAGTTAGTCATGCCCTACGACCTACTCCCACTTTGAAATGCCATTCCTGGACACCTCTCCCATGTCTTGCAACCTGCAAAATGAGTCTATAAAAGGTGAGAAAAATTATGAAAGAAGAGGAGGGGGGGAGACCATTGTTAACAGGGAACGATTGTGAAGCTAGGGGGGAGATTTACGGGGGGAATTTTGATAGTGATGATGGGAAAAATTTGAGCAAATTGATACATGAGGGATGAACATAGACACAAACACACGACACACGAGAGTATTTCAACCACCCACGGCTGGAGTTCCATCATTGAAGATAGCTCTCTCTTTCTCTCTCCCCCAACAGTTGCATTTCCTGACTGCAGTTCTCTCTATCAATCAGCAGCTCTCTCCTTCTAAAACCAGTTATAGTCGTTAGCTCATTCACCCCTCCAGCAACAGCTCTAGGCGACCACCTTGCTTCACCTCGGCATCGATGGTTCTCTCCCCCGCTAGGGGCATCACATGAAGCAGACCATCCCTTCTTCTCTAGCTCTGGCGAGCAATAGTAATAGAGACAACTCACCAATAACAAACCCTCCCTTTTCCGTTGCTCCTCCCAGCCACCAAAGGCCATCATTTTCTACACCACCTCTACCCGGAGGAAGTGGTAGGTAAGCCTCTCATCATGGTCGATCGACCACCTTGTTACTATTCACGTAACACGTGAACAATATTAATTTCACTTGTTGTTCATGCTACATGAATGGTGCAGTTTTAGTTTTTTTCTTTCCTTTCTTTTTGTGTCTTTGGTTGGACTACTCTAAACCTAGCCTAGTTGGTTAAGCCGGGTCCATCCCAAGTCTAGTAGAGTTAGGCTAACCCATTTAGGTGGGTTAAGCTCAGCCCGAAATGTTTTTATTTTTTTTTAAAGTACAAAAAATTGCATAGAAAAAAATGTGTTATTTTTAGCATACTGCCAAATTCTAAGGTTTTTACAAGCATATTTTTCATAAAAATCAAATATATCATATTTCTCATGTTTTAAAACGAAAATTGGATATCGTAGCCAGTTTATGATTATCCATTGGAATTTGACCAAAATATCAAAAAAAAATAACAATTATTTTTTTAACTATTGCGGTGTAAAATTATATTGTAAAGTATACTCGCCGAAAGTTAAAAACAGGGCTTTCAAAATGTAGTGTAAAATTCTTTTTTGGTTCATCTTTCAACTCGCAATGAGGTAGAGATTCTCTCACGAAGAGAGATCTATGTCAAACTTTATAAAAGACCAACAAAAATAAACTTAGAAAAACAATCAAACAACAATGCAACTTGCTTTAGGTAGGGTGCATTAGGGGTGATGCGTCTTCCCCTTGCACAAGAAGTCCCCTTACCATACTCTTGTAAACCAATATGTTTTTTAATGACCTTAATACTAGGTGGTGACCTATACAAAATTATAGTTATAATTTTTATGACTATAAATCACATCTCTTTCGTCGCGCGTCGTTGTCTCCCTAATCCGAGGATGGTGGGGTGTGAAGCGTGACAAAAAAACCTTTGCGATAGATGGGGACTCCACTGGGGACATTGTCGGACTAAGTTTTGTTTGTTTGTTTATTCTTCAGTTCATTTTTTTTACATGTATTTTTATTGCTTTAGAATGCATTTTACTTTCAATTCATGCATATCATCGGGTTTGAATTAATGTCATCATGCATTTTAATTTCCTGAATAAACTCAATTCTAAGTTAGGTTACTCAATTCATGATATTCATGCATATCATCGGATTAGCGATCTGCCTCATGACTTTCAATCGAGATTTAGATTTGTGAAATGTTCAACTATGAATTGAGTGTTTACTCGATAATGGCGGTCACATAGTGCCCAACCATTTCTCGTAAACCCCTAAACTACTTTCTTGTAAGGTAGTCACTAGGCAGTTCATAGACCTTCGAGACCAGGTAGAAAGCTAACCCCTCATGTAATGGCTTAAAACTTGTCTTTGGGTAAAAATTTCTTGATAATTCACACATTGTGTATGTACATATATTTGCATCCACATGCACCAATCATATCATATCATCGATAGGAGTATAGGTCCCTGAACAACTCTTAAACTCAACTCTTCCAAAGAAATATAGGGGACGAAGAACGTGCTCATCGCGATGCTCACTTCCACGAAAACTAGTTTCTCTGAAAGCTAGCATGACTCAACTTATCGGCTTACTCAAGTAAGCACTGAAATGAACCCTACAAAAGTCTTTGAAAAGAAGTACGTTGATATTAGAAGATGAAGTCTGCTTCCGTGATTGCCTTTTTGTTTTGGTCATGTCCGCAAATTATATTCCCATTGTCTTTCAAAATATTAACATAAGCCAACTTGACTTCTTCAAAATAATATATATATATTTTTTGAATTTTCTTCTATATGGGATTTATTAATACCATGAATGTAAATCCAAGAATAATGAATGTTTAGTTACAGTTTAAAGATTTGATGCTAAATATTCTCTTGAAAACCCTTAAATCTATGTATTTCTTTCTTTCTTCATATAATATAAATAAATAAACAAAAATTATATAAAATATAGAGATGAATGATAAACTAATACAAAAGTAAAACTAATATAATATGTTAGCGCTAAAATATATCTTTAAATAAGAGAAGTATAAAAAACCTGGCATCCAACCATAAATTATTTCTTTTTATTTGAGTGCTCAACTTTCAATTATCTATAAAGTTAAAAGAGCTCTCAATTTCAAACAGTAATGAACAATGTTTTACAATGTTTATTTAGACTTAGAGGCACTGTTGATTTTAATAGTAAAATTATTATTTTGCCCCTTTGTTTATTGCATTTTTTAGCATTGGATCTGAGGGTATTTTTATTTTTTTCTCATTTTTGCACAATAAAATAACCATAATACCCATGAATACGACAAAAATACACACTTAATTCTGGGGGCATTAACGTTATTATGCAATTTTTTAAAATAACCAAATATGTATATATACCTATATAAGACAAAATACAAGAGTTAGTTGTACAGGTATTCCAGTCATTTGTTGTTTTTTTACTATATAATCTTACGTAGTACTGTTGGAGCGTTGTCGGACATGCCATCTGTTTTCGCACTCACACATGTTTTGGATGGTGTGCGCGGTGGTTCCTAGTGTTTGAAAATACCTAACCTGCATCTAGAATTATTCTCTGACATGTTGTCTTCCTCATGCAGCGGCGCGTGTGAGTCCATTATGGCTGGAGATGAGCCGATGGTTAGTTTAACTTTCCCCTCCTTTTCTCTCTCTTGCCTGCGCAAGTATACATCAGGCCCCGCTGTTTGTTAACTCTTCATTATAGCCCTTAATCTTTCAAATGTTTTGTATGGTCCTTATTCTTATAATATAGGTTTCAATTTATTTCAATTTTGTTATTCAATTGAAATTGATTGTATATTGTATTTTCATTTTAGTCCTTAGTTTATTAATTTCCGAATTGAATTGAAATCCATAAGATTTTCAATATCAAAGTTTTGATTTTTTTAAATTTGATCCTTCAATTCAAATTGATTATATATTTTAGTTTCATTTCGATACTTATTTTTTTTTTTATCTTAAGCTCTTTTATTTTTTTTGGTATCAAAGCTCTTGTTTCAATTTTGTCCTTTAAATTATATTTATTATATATGTGTCATGCATTTCAGCCTTATACTTTTAATTTTAGATTTATTTTAATTCCTTTATTTTTTTTTATATTTCTTAAATGGTTTATATTTTATTTCATATTTATATATTTATGCTCTTAATTTTTGTTTCTATTTCTTATCATTTCCACTATTATTAAGGTTCTTATGTGATATTTAAATTTTAATTTGTGTTGATGATCATTTAAAATTGATACTTATTATTTTTTCTCTTTGTTTTTTATTTTTATTTTTACTTTTATTTATTTCTGAGGTCAAATAATTGTTTAAAATCTTATAATTTTTATTTTTGTTTTGACATTTATTTTCTTTTTTTAATTTTTGTGTTAATATTGTTTGGTGTTGAAATTTCTAATTATTATAGATAAAACATTAAAAATATTAGTAATGATTTTTTGTAAGTTTTTTTTCTTACAAATATGTGAGACTAATTATATATATTTTAACAATTATTTAATATTAGCACCTTAATATATATATATATATATATATATATATATATATATATGATGACCTACAACTTTTTGATGGAAAAAATTAATATCAGTGTTCTGAAATACTTTTCATATAATAGTATGAGGAATAAATCTTATAAACAATTAATTTCTTTTTCTAACAATAATTATAGTGTCATCAATAGTATGAGCAATAATAATTAGAATATAAATTATTTATAATAATATTTATAATGATAACTATAATAATTATGACAATTTAACAATCATGATAATAACAATGACAATGACAATCGAAATAATTCTTCAATTGATATTATTTTTCTTAGAGGTGGACTTCTAAAGCTTTTTTATCTTATTATTTTTTTCTCTTTGTTTTTTTTTATTTATGATTGGGATCAAATAATTTTTTAAAATCTTATAATATTAATTTTCGTTTTGTCATTTATTTATTTTTAATTGCTTTTTTGATAATTATTATGTTAGATGATGAAATTTCTAATTATTAAGATATTCAAAATAATGATAATGATTATTTATAAGTATTTTTTCTTATAAATATATGAGACTAATTATATATTTTAATATTTATTTAATATTAGCACCTTAATACACACACACACACATAAATGACCTATGATTTTTTTATGAAACAAATTTGATATTAGTGTTTTGAAATACTTTAAATTTAATAATATGAGAAATAAATCTTATAAAAAAATAATTTAATTTCTTTTCTAACAATAACTACGGTGTCATCGATAATATGAACAATAATAATTAGAATAAGAATTATTTATAATTACAACTACAATAATTGTGACAATTTAACAATCATGATAATAACAATAAAATGATAATCAAAATAATTCATCACTTGATGTTATTTTTCTTAAACGATGAATTCTACGGCTTTTTTATGTTATTATTTTTATCTTTGTTTTTTTATTTATGCTTGGGGTCAAATAATTTTTTAAAATCTTATAAAGTTTTTTCATTTATTATTCTTTAATTGCTTTTTTTTTAATATTGTTAGGTGCTGAAATTTCTAATTATTATAGTTAAAGCATTCAAAATAATGATAATGATTACTTTAAAGTTTTTTTTTCTTATAAATATGTGAGAGTAATTATATATTTTAATACTTATTTAATATTTATTTAATATTAGCGCTTAATATATATATATATATATATATAAACCTAAAATGTTTTGATTAAAAAAATTAATATTAGTGTTTTAAATACTCTTAACATAATAATATGAGAAATAAATAATCTAAAATAAAAAATAATTTAATATTTTTTCTAACAATAACTATTGTGTCATCGATAGTATGAACAATGATAATTAGAATATGAATTATTTATAATAATTTTTAGAATGACAACTATAATAATTATGATAATTTAACAATCATGATAATAACAAAATTAATTATAATCAAAATAATTCATGAGTTGATGTTATTTTTCTTATAGGTAGAGTTTTGAGGCTCTTTTATGTTATTATTTTTTCTCTTATTTAATTATTTATTATTCAGGTCAAATAATGTTTTAAAATGTTCCGAAATACTTTTAATACAATAATATGAGAAATAAATCGTATAAAATAAAAAATAATTGTGGATTCATGGATAATATGAGAAATAATAATTAGAATATGAATTCTTATAATAATATTTATAATGACACCTACAATAATTGTGACAATTTAACAATCATGATAATAACAATGACAAGGTAATCGAAATAATTCATCAATTGATGTTATTTTCTTAGAGATTGACTTCTATGGCTTTTTTTGTTTGTTTTTTATTTATTATTTTGATTAATTATTCAGGTCAAATAATTTTATTTTTTTTTGTTATTTTTTTTTAATTGCTTTTTTTTTTGTTAATATTGTTAGGTGCTGAAATTTCTAATTATTATAGCTAAGACAGTCAAAATAATGATAATGATTATTCATAAGTTTTTTTTTTCTTATAAAGATGTGAGACTAATTATATATAATAATGACGACTATAATAATTGTGACAATTTAACAATTATGATAATAACAATGACAATAATAATTGAACTAATTTATCAATTAATATTATTTTTCTCAGAGCTTGACTTCCTCTGCGACTTTTTTATGTATGATATTTCATATCTAGCATTACATAGAAGAAATAGGTTAAAAAATGAGGGCAAATTATGTACTATGAAAAAACATACGAGCCAATTGCCATCCACTTCCCTGAAGCCATAAATATATTTTTTTTCATGTAATGGTAGATATGTAATATCATACATAAAAAAGCAACAAATAAATAAAAAAATGATGTAAGTTTTGTTAGTAATGATTAGAATATTAATTATTTACAATAATTGCTCCAATAATAGCCATAATAATTATAACATTTTAACAATCATGATAATAATGATAAGAATAATAATCAAAATAATTCATTAATCGATGTTGTTTTTGTGAAAAATGGACTTACACAAATTTTGTATGTATGATATTTCATTTTGAATATTCATGAATAGAAAATATATAAAGCTACACATAGACAAAATAGGTGAAAAAAATCGATCAAATTATCTACAAATAAAACATATATGAGTAACTTGCCCTGCGATTTGATGAAGACATAACCAAATTTATAACATGTCAAAAATATTAATGATTCTTGATTTTTTTAATATTGCTATACATTAGAGAGAAATAATCATTCTACAAGACTTTCAATTATGTAGTTTTTTAATATATTCATTTTATTATAGATAATTAGAAAGATTATTTTTAAAGGTTTTTTCTCATAAAAATAATTATATATTTTAATATCTATTCAATATAACAAACAACTAAAGATTAACTATACAAAGATAAAAGAAGGTCCAACTTTCATTTCACACCACCAAATGTGAACTTACTTTGTTTTTTAACCAAAACTACATTTACTACAAAGATAAATTGTACTAAAAAATAAAAGTCAAAACTAAGAGTATAAATACATAAATACAAATAAATTATTTAGAGTTATACCAAAATTACTGGAATAAGAAATGGACGAAACTAAATCAAGAAAATAATTTTTTTTCCTTGCAACTCTTTTAATTGTTTTAATTTAATCCTTTGGATAAAATTATTTACATATTTTATATTCATTTCGGCCTATATACTTTTAATTCTTTAATTTTTTTATATATTTCTAAATAGTCCCTATTTTTGTCCATGTTTATATATATACGTGTTTAATTTTGGTTTTTAATTCTAATTATTTCCTCTTTTGTTTAGGTTTTATTTCTTTGAAAAATTTAATTCCTTGATTTTAGGTTGTTTTTGTTAAAAAATTACTGTAAAAATATTTTATGTATAATATTTCAGATTTAATATTACATAAAAAAAGAGGCAACACATAAATAAAATGGATAGATAAATTTGCCCAAGTTATCTATAATTAAAAATTATACAAACCACTTCTCCTGCATTTCGATTATAACATTCCTTTTAGGCGGAAAAAACTCAATTTCTAACAAATTTTATCTATTATAATTTTGCTAAATAAATATTAAAATAACCAAACCACAGCTTGCGAAAAAACCTATTAGTTTTCTACATAAAAAAAAAATCCTCATTTTTAGTATTTAAGTTTCTTATCTTTAATTTATTTTTTAATCTAATACACACATGTCTCTTATCACGTGGTATATTATTATATTACGACTTAGAAATGTAGTTAAAATTATTTCTTAAAATATTTTATATTCATAAATATATTAAAATAAATTTTTTATTTTTTTAAAATTATTTTTGATATTAATATATCAAATAATACAAGCAAATTAAAAAAATTAATTTAATATATATATTTTTAAAACTTTTAAAAAACACTACATGTGACAAAGGTACGAGAGTGGAATGGAAAACTGAGAGATTTATATTTGAATACATCAGTTCTTCTAATATGGGTATACTTTATGACAGAAATAAAATTAATGACATGACTGTTATCTTAAAAATGGATTGTGGTTGAAAAATGGGAAAAAAAAAAATTAAATCACACTCAATTCACCTTTTCCTTTTCTAAATAAAAGAGTTAAGAGAGATGGAGGGGGGCAAATACATTGAAATACGAGGGCAGAGGCCTCACTGAAGAGGAAGGGGCTGCAGAAGTGCATGGTATTTCTAAACCAGAAAGACTGGTGAGAGATTGACGGGGGAGGCGACTAGACTGAAGGAGAATGGGCGAGGCCGTATCGAAGAAGAAGATGCTGTATGGAGAAGTCCATCACATAGTTTGGGTGTTGGGTTTTTTGTTGTTGAATGGCGTTGTGATCTTAATTTTTTTTAGAACTTATTCATTCTGATTTAATTGCATCATAATTAGGTTTATATAAAAAATCACAGAGGCCACAAGAATTTGTTAAGGCTTGATGAGGTATGGTTTCTATGGTTGAAGTCTGATGTGCTATATATTGAAAGGATACCCCTAGGTTTCTACGAGGAAGAGATGAGAGGTGAGGTTTAATGTGTGATGAGATATTAATTATGATTTTAGCAGCTGCGTTTTGTGTTTTTTAGATATTTCTTTTTGTAATTTTTAGCTTATTTTTTGGAGCTTGGAACTATTAAGAGATTGATAATCGCCAGGAATAAAATGGTTTGGGCTCGTTTCCTATACTTTTGGTATGATTTTTTTTTTTTGTAATTTGATGTATGTACGTATATGTGTGTGTTATTTGGCAGACTGGAAAATCAAAGCAAATGCTGTTGGTTTTGCCTTCTGTGCTGTTTTGTTTCTGGGATTTTTTCTTTTCTTTTTCTTTGCCTTTGATTTCTTTTTTCAAGATCCATTCGTCTATGTTGATGTGTTTTAATGACAATGTAACATCTTCACTGGATGGTAGTATGAAGCTTAAGATGATAAGAAGAACGTTACTGATCCTGAAGACAAGAAGCTAGAGGTAACAAATTACTATCTCTAAGCTCTTCAACTTATTTTCAAACTTCAGAGGTTTCTTGGAAATGTATAATTGAGGTGACCATCTGTGGTTTATGTTATTTTTACTTATTTTGTTTCTGAATTTCATTTTTTGGGTGCTTTCTCTGGTCTGATAGTCAAATTTGTTGGTGTTGGATGATTCGTATTTTGCCATTTTATGTGTCAGATGTTTGTTGTTTGTGGTATTTCATCATGGCTAACAGAATTGGACCTTTTCTTTCAAAACCTCACTAAAACCTAGAAAAGGATGTCACTCCCTTTTTCAACTTCATCAATATCCTCTTAGAATTTTTCAACTTCTAGACCCATTTCCCAATTTTGAACTTTTTGATATTTCTGTTGGTAGGTTATAGGTTTGCATGATTTTGCATTTCAACTTTTTGGGATTGTATGAGTGTTCATTCGAGTATAGAAGTTTACTGCTTTTTTTGGTTTGTGTTAGGTGGTGACAAAGAATTCAAGTGGAGCTGCTGTTAACCATATATGATGCTTATGATGTTTATGGTACATTGGATGAACTTTAGCCGTTGGATTAGGCTGAGTTTTGGATATGTTAGGCGACTCACTATTGTCTAGCATCCGACCGGAGGGATTGTAAAGCATCTCGATCGGAGGGATTGTAATTATGTGTCTGCCGCTTGAGAAACCCGATCATCTCAAGATTTCTGAAACCCCTCAAACCCGTCGAGTCGCCGGACAGCTTACTCCACCGTCCACCGTTGGATTATTGTGATTGTTTGGTACATTGTACTTAATTATACAACCTACATGATGACCGTAGGGATTTTAAATATAGCTTACCATTTGAGAGATATTGCATTTTGAATGAATTCTGGAATTTGTTGAGACTCTTTTCAAATGTGTTGCGTCGCCGACTAAGTTTAGAGTTTTCATACCGTTGGATCAAGCTTATTTTTGAGTATTGTGTTCGCCTTGGTTGTTACGACATATTCACCAAAGGGATTCTCCTAGTTTTTCTCCGTTAGAGGTGAGTATTCTTTTGAATAAAATAGCAAAATCTGCTTCCTTCTGCCAGTCAGAGTCGCTTTCTATTTTTGCTTCATATCATCGTGGATGAAGTTGAAATTTGGGTATGTGGTGATACTGAGTGTGATTAATGTTACGAGCGGTGGAGATGAGAAATTGACGATCCAACGAAGGAGATATGTATGTTGAACAATAGCTCTTCGATTTAAGGTCGATCTCGTTTTAACTCCAATATTGGTAGATCTAACCGTTAAAATGATCTGCAATTTGGGAATGTGTTCCATGCGTTGTTGATATACAATTTCACCGTTGGAATTTGATATTGTCCGAGTGAATTGTGATTTATGGCTATTACAATTCTTGCTTGAGTCTTGTCTTGACGAGCATTGTTTTTGGGTGTTCAAACATGGCTTCCAATCCAAGAACCTTGACCCCAAAGCCAAAACCATATATGCAAACCAATGGATGACCGACATGAATGGTTGACTAGCTTCGGCTAATGACATCCAAATGGTAATTATAATGGTAACTAAACGGTATGACGATTCACAGGAGGCATTAACATTTATAATTTCTTCATGTACTTGGTACAATAGCTTGTAATGCATTTAAATGCATCAATTTAATCAAGAATATGTCACGAGACAATAACATGTTTCAAGCACTAACAATAACAGTCCGAAACAAGAATAAAACTCTTAAAATCAATCTCGATCCAATCCTCCTGGTCTACAAAATTGACCATTAGTCGAAGCTAATCAATCATTCATACCGGCCATTAGCCGAAGCTAATTATTCATGTCGGCTATCCATTTGGATACCATTAGCCAAGCTAATCAATCATTCATGTCGATCATCCATTGGGATGCCATTAGCCAAGCTAATCAATCATTCAGTCCACATTTACACTTTCAACAATATGATATAGGTTCTTACACAATAGAGTAATATTCATGTTAAAGTATTTCCTTATTCCATGTATTGAAAAGAAAGGTGCAAGTCACCTACATGCTTCCACCCGTGGGTCGTTCCTGTCTCGACGACGGTCAAATCACGACCGCACCACCTACAACATCAATGGTCATAATCGAGTATATTGGTATTTTTGAATCCCTTTCGTCATCACACTCATTTCAAGAGTTCATATGTTCACATTCAAGTGTTCCACATTTTACTATCCAAATTCATACTCGAAAGTTTGGTGATCTTGTTCATGTCAAAGACAAACCTGGAGTGCCATTTCGAAGAATAATGGCTTTCCTCTCCCCAAACATCCAAGGTCCATTTTCAAGAACCTTTTGTAATTCATTTCTGTTTTGAAGCGAAACATTGTAAAACCATTGACCAAGGATGTCACATCCTCAAGGCCAAACCTCTTCCATATCCTGTTAGCAATTGAATTCATAGCATGAAAAGAAAACTTATTCTCGAGAAAGAAACCTACCGTGCACCAGCGCCAATCCACGACTGACTTCTCCCATAAACTACCATTCAATTGAAGACGAGAAACATTCGACTACGAGGGCTAGGGTTGTGAGTGCACCAAGTGTTAGTGTCGGAACTTGTGTGTTTAGTGTTTTGGTGTTGGTTTACTTGGGTTTGCATCTATGGTGGGGTCAAGGTTTTTGGATTGGAAGCCATGTTTGAACACCTAAAAACAATGTTGCCAAGACATCATTCAGCAGTAATTGTAATAGTCCGTAGATCTACCAAGATCGGAGTTAAACCGGAGACTGACCTTAAACTGGAGAGCTACTATTCAACATACATATATCTCCTTGTTGGACTATCAATTTCTCATCTCCACCATTCAGAACATTAATCGCACTCAGTAGCACCACATACCCAAATTTCAGCTTCATCCAACTGTGATATGAAGCAAAAATAGTAGGCGACTCTGACTAGCAGAAGAAAGCAAATTTTGCTATTTTCTTCAAAAGAATACTCACCTCTAACGGAGAAAAACCAGGAGAATCCCTTCGCTGAATATGTAGTAAAAACCAAGGCAAGCACAATACTCAAAACTAAGCTTAATCCAACTTTATGAAAACTCTAAACTAGTCGGCGACGCAACACATTTGAAAAGAGTCTCAACAAATTCCAGAATTAATTCCAAATGCAATATCTCTCAAATGGTAAGAGATATTTAAAATCCCTACGGTCATCATGTAGGTAGTATAATGAAGTACAACTTACCAAAAACTCAGAGTAATCCAACGGTGAACGGTGGAGGAACTGTCCGGCGACTCTGACGGGTTTGAGGGGGGTTTCCAGAAATCTTCAGATGATCGGGTTTCTCAAACGAAGGAAGATAATTACAATCCCTCTGGTCAGATGCTAGACAATAGTGATCTTCCCAACATATCCAAAACTCAGCCTAATCCCCTCCTTCTCTTTTTCTCTCTAACCTCCCTCTAACTTATCTCCCCCTATTTCCTTTTTAAATGTCTCTTTTTTTCCACCTCTTCTCTTCTTATAATTTAAATCATAATTTTTTTATTTATTTCAATTTCACCCTCCCCTCAACTTATTTTATTTCTCTTTTAATTTAACACTTATATTTATTTCTGGGTTTACATGAGACCTGCAAGTAAATAGGATATGATATCATCATGATTCGGTGGTTATCTAGCGACAACGAGTTCATCAGTCAATCGTTTAATGAAGTGAAAGTAATCAATGCGTCTTAATAGGATTTGTTGCAGTTGCAAGTTGTGTGAATTTGTAGAACGTGCACATGATCGAGAGGAGAAGGTATCATCCAATGCATTCCAGACAACCTTGGAAGTTGTATATGTAACCACTTGAGCAAGAATTGTTTCAGATAGGGAGGTCATGAGGATGCTAAGAATGAAATTATCTTGACGAACCCATTGAGAGTAGGCTGGGTTCAGTCGTTCAATGACAACAGAGGTTTCAGAATTAGTAACAAAGATGATTTTGGAATACTACCTTCAATATATCAAAAGAGGTCCTGGTCTCTAAATTACGGTACAAGCTGAGCTTTCCAAAGAAGAAAGTTGTCATGGTTAAGTTTGACAGTGGTGACAGAAGGTATAGAGATGACAGAAGAGGAAGAGTGAGTTGGAGAATTTGAGGAAGACATTTAGACGTTAGTTTTGAAGACTTTGATACCATAAAGAAAGTTCAAAACAATTAAACTTGAGAATTACATGTTTTTCCTTGATGTATTATTCTGTACATACGCTCATATTTATAGCATTACATCAGTGAGCTTTAACGTATATATTATAGCATGCAACATATGTGTTGTGTATTTAATTTACAAGATTTCCTCATTTATCTTTCAGTTATCCTCTGCTACTGCATTGACAGAGGATTATGATTTGTTGTTGCAGCAATCACGGGTGAATTAGATTCCTGGGATTCCTAGTCTTCATGCTTGAGTTCAACTACTGTTACTTGATCTTCTACATATGCCAACAAAGCAACAGAATTTTTAATGTAGAATTAGGGAAGTGAATTAAAGCTGAATTCAAAGATGGAAGGCTTATACAGTATGCTGGCCAAACACGTTATTAAATACTGTTCCGATGACCACTACAAGCAATTCTTTTAATCAACAGAGGAGAATCAGGAAAAACAAACCTGCTGACTAGAATCTGGAAAATGCAAAGATATTTACTGGAAAGAGATTATATATGGCATCTTCAATGTGCTGCTTGCCGAACAAGTACACTACTGGATAACCAAGGAGCCATATGAAGCACATTAGATGAATATTTTTATTGCACTAGCACTTGCAACACTAAGTTACCATGCCGCACAAATCAGTTATTCGGTTTTATTGCATCAAATACAAAGCTATCAACACATAGCATACAACTGATATCGACTGAGAATATAGAAGAATATGGTCTCCAGATACATATACATATTTTTAATCCAGATACAATCAAAACATTTCTTTAAATAGAAATTTACCCATTTAAAGTTGGCATGGTGATCTCAGTGTTTTGCATGCAGCAACTAAGATCAATGAAATCAGATGATTGAGAAGTGGCAGGCTTATTGTCGGAGAATTCAGCATTTGCCACACTATCTAGCATATGATGTGAGACAAAAATGAAGAGAACAACCTTAGAACTCTTGTAAGTTCTGTAACTAAAGTACTTTCCTCTATTTGTGTTACCAACTTTAAAATGAAAATATGAAAACACAAAAAGAAATGAGCCTTAACCACAGGTGGATTCACGGTATAATTTTCTTGTTAAGTAGAAAAATGATTAAATGCTCTATTACTTGATAAATGAATAAAGAAGACAGCAACCTTGGGAGGATCCTCTTCAAGATTGATAAAGAACAATTCTACTTCCAAATTCAAGCTTGACTTAACATACTCAGCAAGCCCTCTTACATGTATCAAATATTTCATATCTTCTATCACCATCACACTAAGATTCTCAAAAATAGCCGACTCCTGCCAAATTTAAACAAATAACAAAGTAATGGCATTCAGGGAACAAAACAGAGATTCAAGGGCACAACACTAACAAGTTAAGAACCACATAGTTTGTCTAACACCAGCTTGATAAAACTTCAAAAGATTTTCACAAAAAGTAATGTTACGCCCTAATCATGAGTGGAACAAAATTTATCATCATATCAGCAAAAGCTTGTCTTTAAGTGTTATATTGTCTTAAAGTGACTTTTTAGGACTACTTGAGGTAACTTGCCTGTGCGCTGTGCTAAATTTTTTTCTATGTAGCAAATTGATTGATTTTTTACATGTTATAAATGATTATTTTAATATTTAATTAGTAAAATTGTAATCAATAAAATCTATTAGAAATGTGTTTTTTTCCGCCTAAAAGGAACATTGTAATCAAAATGCAGGGGAAGTGGTTCGTTGATTTTTTTAATTGTAGATAACTAGTGAATTTGTCTACCCATTTTGTATGTGTTGTATTTTTTTGTTTACATAATATTAAATCTGAAATATTATAAATAAAAATGTTGTAAAAGTAATTTTCAACCAAAATAACCTAAAATCTAAGGATTAATTTTTTTTAAGAAATACAACCTAAACAAAAGAGGAAATAGTTAGAATCAAAAACCAAAATTAAGAGTGTATATATATAAACATGGACAAAAATAGGAATTATTTAGAAATATATCTAAAACATAAATGAGTTAAAAGTGTTGAAAGAAAAAATAAATAATTTTTTTATTTTTTTGATTTAGTTTCGATCCATTTATTTTTTAAGTAATTTTGGTATAATTTTAAATAACTAGTTTGTATTTATGTATCTATACTCTTAGTTTTGACTTTTACTTTTTATTAGAATTTATCTTTGTATTAAATGTAGCTTTGATTAAAAAACAAAGTTCACCTTTGGTAATGTGAAAAGAAAGTAAAACCCTCTCTTAATAGTTAATCTTCAGTTGTTAGTTATTTGTTATATTTTTTAATGCGTTAATATTGAACAAATATCATAATATATAAATTTTTTTAAGTGAAGAAACCTTAAAATAATATTTCTCATTATTTTAAATGCATTATTTATAATAAAATGAATATATTAAAGAATTAAATAATTGAAAGTCTTATAGATTGATTATTTCTCTCTAATATATAGCATTATCAAAAAAATCATGAACATTAACATTTTTTGACATATTATAAAATTTGATTTTGTTTGCGGGAAAGTGTAGGGAAGTGACTCATATATTTTTTATTTGTAGATAATTTAACCAAATCTTTTCATCTATTTTGTCTATGTATAGCTTCGTATATTTATTATTCATGTAATATTAGATCTCAAATATCATACATAAAAAAAGCCACAAAAGTCGACCTTTAAGAAAAATAATATCAACTGATGAATTATTTTCATTATTATTGTCATTGTTATTATCATGATTATTATAGTTGTCATTATAAATATTATTATAAGTAATTCATATTCTAATTATTATTGTTCATGCTATAGATGACATCATAATTATTGTTAGAAAAAGAAATTAAATTATTTTTTAAGTTTATAAGATTTATTCCTCATATTATTATATTAAAAGTATTTGAGAACACTAATAGTAAGTTTTTTTTTAACAAAAACACAGGTCATATATATATATATATATAAAATAAAGGAATTAAAATAAAATCCAAGATTAAAATTATATGAGATGAAATGAAAACACATATATAATAAATTTAATTTAAAGGACTACATAAAACAATCAAAAGATCATAAACTACAATAAAAACCCAACAAACAGCAAGGGTTGACGTGCAATTTCGCACACAGGTGAGAGAAAAGGGGGGAAAAACTTCTCCGGCCACCTTAGAACCCAATGCGCCAAACTAGGAGGAAGAGAACATGGAGAAGAATAATTTTAAATGTTCGTAGGGCATTTTGCAATGTTGTTCAATGTCGCATTCATCGTTCGAAACCCATGGTAGCGGATGCGAGTCGACGTGCATGAATCGATGAAAACATAATTAAAAAATGTTAAATTACCACCACACCCCTACATAAAACTTATGGATTTTATCTTATATAGGGGTATTCACGTATTCAGTGATTTAAAAAAAGTGTAATGACCCTACTGATCCCGACGTGCACTGTGCATTTTTGTCTTCTATGGGGATTTTTTTTTGTTTAACCATTTAAAAAAATGTGCAATAACTTTACCTAGCGTAACTATCATTTATCTTATTTTATTATACACTGAAGGTAAAATGAAATAGCTTGGACTCAATGCTAAGCATAATAAACTAGAGGAAAGATAGTAATTTACTATTCCAATCCACAGTGCCTCTAAGCCTAAATGAATAGTGAAAATCACTACTCATTACTGTTGAAATTCCTGATCTTTTTTAGCTATTCTATAATATAATGGGACATACATAATACCTATTGACAAACTTTAACAAGAGCACAAAGATGGTCTAGTAATTTAGGCAACTTTCCACCATAGTCAACCATTATAACTGGCCTCATTTTGTCGAAAAGCTAGAATATCGCAAAATAACCCCAAAACCAAGTAAAATCAAGCATAGATTTTGTAGGAAACCTAGAAATTTATATATCATAAAGAGATGAGAGGGACCTACTTATGGTCAACCTAGTGCTGAAAGTTTGCAAGTTTGCCGGTCGATCTCAATCAATTCCAAAATGGTTTTTAAAATGAAATAATATATATATATATATACATATATAAATTAAAACCATATTTTTTAAAATAAACATTCAAAAAACTAAATGCTAGAAATAGACTATGTTTAGATCAACATCTAAATATATTCAAAATAAAAATAAAAAGGGCTTAGGCTAGGTTTATAGTTTACAAATTACTAGGTTGACCATAAGTATAAAAAATATTTAAATATTGATAATATTTTTTAACAAAAACTATGTGAGTATTTATTTGATATAATCTAGTTAACTTCTTAAAAATAATTTTAAAATGATCTATTTTTCAAAATATTAACTTAACAGCATACTGATTGATTTAACTAAACTCAAATTATATGTCAAATTAGTTACCTGAGTTATGAGACTATAATAACTCTATCTAAAGCAAATAAAAATAAATTTTCAAATCCACTTCCTAATCAACCCGATATTAAAGGGTAAAATTAAAAAAATATATATATAGAAAAGGGACAAAGAAAATGACTCGAGTTAACATGTTAAACTTACAACTTGATTTATATGATTGTGATAATCTCAAAGAAAGCAACATGAAATAAACTACTATTTTTATTCCCCAATCATCCTAGTGTTGAAGTATTAGATTAAAAACTAAATCAATTTAAAAAACTTGAATCAATCCTCCAAGCTTATGATATGAGTTATTAGACCAAGATAACCTTATAAAAAATACATGATTTAACTAGAACTAACTTGATAAAACTATTACTTTGATCATGAGACAAAGATAACACCATAGAGATAAAATCAAAACAAATTATGAATATCAATTCCCAATCATTTCTTTGAGACCTAATATTAAACAATAAAATTTTACAAATCTTAATTAAAAACATATAAAAATAAGTAAAGTCAACTCAGGTTTATGCATTATTCTCGAGTTATGAGATTAGGATAACCTAATAAAAAGTAAATTGAAATAAATCATGGATTCTACACAATACTAAATGATAAGATTTGAGAAAAAATCAAACAAAACAAGAAAAGAAAAGGTCAGTTGGGTTAACCCGTCAAACTCGTGACCCGGTTCATAAGATAAACTAGCGTCGTTGTCGGGGAGGTAATTTTAGTTGATTGTTGTGCTTGTATTGTTATTTTTTTTGCTGTGATTAAAAAAAATATAATTTTTGCTTGCGACGATATTGTTCACTTGCGACAATGATACTATTCATAACAGAGTGTTTGGTGGAATTAGGTATTGGTATTTTGTTTCCTAAAGGTAAATGACGTTCTAAACAGGACTACTGATAAATCACTAGCCCCACCATATTAAAGCCAAATTCTACCTTTTCTAGTGTTTTTAGGCAGTTTTAGTTATCTACCATAAAATTTTCGTACAATTTGCATTGTTTTTGATCTCTTGTATGATTACTTTCTTTTGAGTTTTCTTAAGAATTTATGCATGTGACCCGTTCTACTAATCAAATTCAAGTGCAGATTGATTTTGAAATAGAAAGCACTTTACGCATGTTGAGAAAGGAAGCTCGCCTCAACACCATGGCTATTGCACGACAACAAACACTCAAGGAGCTTGTTTCTCCTAAAGTGGAAAATCAATCATTGTGCATAAACATTGACAATAATATAAACCTTGAGCTTAAATCTGGTTTTATATATTTGTTACCAACATTTAATGGTCTTGCAGGAGAAGATCCTCATACTTATCTCAAGGAGTTTCATATGGTTTGTGTTTGCATGAAACCGAATGGAGTTGATGAAGAACAAGTTAAGTTGAAAGCTTTCTCTTTCTCTTTGAAGGGCGCAGCAAAGGCATGGCTTTTCTCTATTCTCCTAGAATCTATTAGAACTTGTAATGCCATGAAAAGGATTTTCCTTAAGAAATATTTTCCAGCATCTCGAGTTGCCAATATAAGGAAAGAAATATGTGGGATTCGACAATCTCATGGAGAGACACTTTCCGAGTATTGGGAAAGATTTTAGCAACTATGTATTCAATGCTCTCATCATCAAATACCTGATCAGCTGCTCATTCAATATTTCTATGAAGGATTGATGTTTATTGACCGTAGTATCATTGATGCTGCAAGTGGAGACATATTGGTGGATAAGACACCCGAGGTAAGTATTTGGCACTCGTGGAGACCTCTCCAACAAACGAGTAAATGAGGTAAGTATTTCTAACCTTGAAAATAAAGTTAATGATCTTACTTCTCTTGTGTGTTCTTTGGCTTGTGGAAATGTGCAGCAGGTGAAAGTTTGTAGCATATTCTCCTTACAAGGACATGTTTTGGATATGTGCCCAACAAAAGAAGATTACATTGAACAAATTAGTGGAAAGTTGCCCTCCCAAGAATTGAATCCAAAAGAGAATGTTAGTGCTATCATGCTGCGAAGTGGGAAAGAACTTGAAGAGAAAAAGTTGAAACAAATTGAGATGGAGGAGGAGGAAGAGATAGAAACTGAATTGAGTACAAAGAAAGAACATCCTCCTCGTCCACAAATAGAAACAAAGACAAACACTCCAAAGGTAATTTTTTACTCAATTAATTCTAGTTTTAAAACAAATCCACCATTTCCTGTGAGTTCTTCTAGGTCAAAGAAAGAAGACAAAGAAAAGATATCTTAGAGGTTTTCAAGAAAGTGGAACTGAACATTTCTTTGCTTGATGCTATCAAGCAAATTCCCAAGTATGCAAAATTCTTGAAGGAGTTGTGTACTACCAAGAGAGCTTTCAAACTGAAAGGTCATGAAATGGTAGTATAGGTGAAGTTGTATCTGCCATTGTTCAAAAGAATTTGCCTTTGAAACAAAAAGATCCATGTGCGTTTACTATCCCATGTGTTATTGATAATGCTAGTTTTAAAAGAGCTTTATGTGATTTAGGTGCATCCATTAATGTTATGCCCAAACATGTTTATGATTCTCTTAGTCTTGAGCCTTTAAATAAAACTAGCATTGTAATATAACTTGCGGATCGTAGTTTTGTTTACCCACTTGGTGTGATAGAAGATGTCCTAGTCAAGATTGATAGTTTGGTTATTCCATGTGATTTTTATATTCTTGATATGGAACATGATTCTTGTGATTCATCAATCAACACTCTTATATTGTTTGGGAGACCATTCTTGAAAACCGCCAACACAAAGATTGATTGTGGTAAGGATACCTTGTCTATGGAGGTAGGAGATGAAAAAATTGAATTCAATTTTCATGATGCAATGAAATATCCTTATAGCAATGTTTATTCTATCACATGCTATGATCAAATTGATAAGTGTGTGCAGCAAGTTTGTGATTTTGATTGCTAAGATGGATTAAACATAACTTTGAGCTATGACTATGATTTCACCAAGATAAAAGAGATGGAGAGGCATGTGTGTGTTTCCCAAGATGTGCACGAATCAGTATTGACCTTACAAGCTTTGCAAACCATTCCCCATGGTAATGTCTTTGTTGATTTACTACTCTCACATAAAAAGCTTTTGTCATCTATTTTACAGGCTCCCGAGTTATAATTAAAACATTTGCCCTATAATTTGAAGTATGTATTCATTGGCGACAACAATACACTTCTCGTTATCATAGAAAAATGTTTGACAAGAATGCAAGAGGAAAAACTTGTGAAGTTGTTGTGTGATCACAAGACGGCCATTGCAAGAGGAAAAAAACCCTCCTAGAGTGGAAACTGATCAAAACCCAAAACCTATCCAAGCCACAAACCTCCTTACAAAATATCAACCCACAAATATGAAAAACAATTCCACTCAAACCTGAACAATCCAACTACAAAAAGCCTTACGAGAAATTTACCAAAACCCATAAACTTTACAGCAAAACCCAAACCAAAACTTGACCTCAAAAAAATTACTTGTTACAAATGTAACTAAAAATGACATACACTTTGTTCTGGAAAATCAATACCAAACTACATGAGCTTCAAATAGACAAAGACACCATCAACAAAATACAAAACCTCTACAATGAAGCCACAAACACAAACCTTTCTCCTTTAGACACCTTTGAAGAAGAATTTCAAATTAATGGAATAGCAACTTCCAGTGCTACTTCTGATACATCTACAAAGTCTAAAGAAATTAGTGTATTAACCCAAAATCAAGAATCCATCCTTGAGGCCATAAAAGGCTTAAGGATCCTTAACTACCAGGAACATATTTAGACAATTTTTTGAAAAACTCCAACAAACCAAAGCTCCTTACATAAAACCCTCCAAACTACTCTATTTTACTATATACTAGTACAAATACCTATGACCTTACAAAAATCCTTATAAAAAAGAAATCCAAAACAACAGTCACAATCTAAGAATTACATTATGCGATTAAGACCCTCAAGTCTAAGTTACAAACCCTCAAACATGACCAACAGAAAGACTGCTATCTTACAACACCTTCTGTCCAAAATCAAGAATTAGTCTGACACTGGATCTAAACTAGAAGATCAAATCATTGAGTCTCATGCATTACCTTATGCCCTTAAAAACATTGAACATATTCATGATGATTTGTTGAATATTTTGACATAAATGTCTTCCAAAAAAAATATTGATCAAAATTACATTAGTCTTTTTAGATGATTTCAAATTAGATACTATTGCCTTATTTGACACACGTGCATATTTAAATAGCATTAAAAAATCGTAGTTACAAAAAGATTTTTATAAGATACTTATGAAAAACTATCTACTGGTAACAACCCAAAACTACATATTGCAAACAAAACACAAGCTTCTGGTTTTAATAATGGGATTTCGGTTGCAACATTTTTTATTGTTACAAAAGATATTAATCATACCATCATTCTTGGTACTCTAATCATTGACATGATTACTCCATACAAAACACGTCATGACTGCATTACATCCAAAATCAATAGCATCAAACTTGTTTGCTCATTCTTTTGAAAAATCTAAGTCTAGGAATTTAAATTCATTAATTCATGGTAAACAATTGCATGATTTACAAAACCATATTTTATTTTTTCATATTGACAAACAACTACAAGATTCAGTTTTACAAAAGAAAATCTCAAACTTTCAAAGTAAGATTGATGAAGATATTTGTTCAGACTTACCCATCGCCTTCTGCAAAAGAATACATGTTGTTGATCTTCCTTATGAAGATATTTTTTAGAAAAACAAATACCCATAAAAGCTAAACCTATACAAATGAATGCTGAGTTAGAACTACATTGTAGACTAGAGATATACGATCTCTAGTCCAAAGATCTAATCCAAAAATCCAGATCACCATGGTCGTGTGCAACCTTCTATATAAATAAAAATTCTAAAATTGAAAGAGGCATGCGCATCAAAATCTACTTTCCATGTGTAATGTCTCATGAGACTTGGATCACTAGTCTAAACATGATCACATATTATCTGAGCACGAATCATACTCAATATTCACTTACTAAATGTATCTCAAATGTAGTGTTTGATCTTTTTCAGAGTATGTAAGAAAAGCTTATGAACACTTTTGTTCTCTCTCTCTTCTTCTCGATTTATAGAACTTTCATAATGCTTAAAATTTCTTAGGCAATGTTTCAAGTAATGTTTGGCTATTGTCTCCTAGGAGCCAAAAATAGTATCATCACTGTCTGCCCATGTTTCAATTGCATAGAAACTTGTATTATCTCACGGTACATGTCCAGGTGACTTTGCACTTGCAAAATTGTTGAACAAGGAGGATCATGCATCCATAGTAAGGGTTCAATTGTCGACCTAGTCCAATTGTGTCGAGTTCCTATGTATTGCTAATTCTTCCATTGTCATAACAAAGAGGATTGTTTGTTTTATCTGAACTTTCCTGGCAAATGCTGACAGCTGACTAATACTGCTTGTTATTTCTGTAAATTGCAGGCACTCCCAACTATATATGTGTCCAGAACTTCTTGCAGACATACCTTATGGATACAAATCGGGCATTTGGTCTCTAGGTAATGAAAATCCTGCTGACACATTTTTTCTTAAGTTCAAAAGTTCTTATCATTTTCTTTTAAATTACATATGAAGATTATTTTTATTTAACAATAAAAGTTTATTTAATCGAGATTAAATATCCTTTGACTTTAAGAATAAACTTCTCATTTCTGTCTGTGCATTATAAACTTAATTAATTGTACTAATGTTGTCCCAATAATTGAATCTAGATTCCTTGGACACCTTTTCAAACAACTACTTGAGGATATCATTTAAAAATTAGGGAGATAGCGAAGTAGAAATGGATAGAAAATTTTAGTGTTTTTAATGCTAATCGCAAACCTTGCTTTGTAACTAAATTATCAGCTGTAGTGTAGTCTGAAACCTGATGCCAGCTTGAAACACAACACATATAGTATCTTGTAGGGGGTGTGAAAATGTTGTTTTTCAAAGTTATATATATATATATATATAATTATCTTTTTATTAATTCATTAAAATAATCTAAAAATATAAAAATATTTTTTTTTGATAAAAAAACAGGTTTAGTCCATAGTTGTCAAAACAGTCTTCTTTTTCTTCATTATTATTATTATTATTATTATTATTATTATTGTGCTGACAAATAACTTTGAATTGAGTTTTGCTAGGTTAACTTAAGCTTTATTGGATCAATTTTTTGTTCATTTTTATCTTAAAAAATCAGTCCAAATTAAACTTTAAAACTCTTACTTTTTTTTTAATAGATTCAGTTCTTAGGTGCAATGATGAATACATTTACATTTAATTTAATTTCAACACACACATTTTTTTATATATATATTATAAGCATAATAATCTTGTCTTTAAAAAGATGGTTCTGTCATGTAACTATTAGAAAAAATAATTTTATATTTTAAAATCAAGAAAAAAGAAACAAAATGTGTGACATTAAACAATTGGCGTCGCCCGGGTTCGAACCGGAGACCTTCAGTGTGTTAGACTGACGTGATAACCAACTACACCACGACACCTCTTATGAACCGCTTTCCCTAATGTAAATCAATTACAATACATGGAGAGATAGATATCTGAAGGTCACTTCTGTTCTGATCGTTAGTTAGCTTGTCATTTCCAACGTGTCACCTTCGTCCACAATCCAAAGTGGACGCGTCCAAAGGATTGAACTTCCCTTCTACTACACTCCATTTTTCAACTTCCTTAAACCTTCTGCTCTGCTCATCACTCCTTCTCTCAAAAAATTAAATTAAAGAAAATGATTTCTTCAAGACTGAAAATATCCTTCTTTCAATTTCTCTCTTTTCATCTAATTATCCAATTCACCCTCATATCTTCCAACTTTTTCGAACCGTTCAATGTTACTTACGATCAGCGTGCTCTCATCATTGACGGCCACCGTCGTATGCTCATCTCCGCCGGAATCCACTATCCTCGCGCGACTCCCGAGGTATACCATAAACTGTCTCTTTTCTTTCGATATGTTGCTTCAAAATTCTGTGTTTCAACCAGGTTATTTCTTAATTATGCACTGATGTGATACATTAAGGCTATTTTAATGCTACCTGACCTAAAATAGCCTTAATTTATCAAAGTAATTTTAAGGCTATTTTATAAGAGAGTTTGGAGATTTTTCTTTTTAATGTCGAAGGAGAAAAGGAACAAATAACAAATGTTAGTTGCAGGAGAAAGTGATAAATAAAAGTGCGATGATGCGTGCGTGATTCTGTTAATTTTGTATTAGCTAATTTGCTCTAGTTTAATGGTTTATTTATTCAATTTATCAGATTATAATAGAGTGTGTTTTTCGCGTAATATCAGATGTGGCCTGATTTGATTGCAAAAAGTAAGGAAGGTGGAGCAGATGTGGTTCAAACTTACGTATTTTGGAGCGGGCATGAGCCAGTTAAAGGACAGGTGAGCCTGGTTGATTGTTTATGACAGTTTCCAGTTTGTTTGTAATTTTATCACTTTGTGTGAAACTTGATACTAAACCGCTTTTTTGTTGTTATTTTCTTGTTCAGTATTACTTTGAAGGAAGATATGATCTTGTAAAGTTTGCGAAGCTAGTGGGAGAAAGTGGACTCTATCTTCATCTTCGCATTGGTCCTTATGTTTGTGCCGAGTGGAATTTCGGGTCTCACCTTTCTTTTTTCCTTTATATATATAATATGGAGGCCTTTTCCTTTCCCTTCGTTGCATTTTTTTTTTGCCTCTGTTATCATGCTCGTTTTATTTTTGTAATATTATTTTATATTCCCACGTCTGCTAGATGCTTTGCAGATAAGATAGTGCATAAAATCTTAAAATGCGTACTTCTTTATGAGCATGTATATTTATTTTTCCATTTTCCCCTATGATATCAATGAATCTATTTGTTCGTACTGATAAGTTTTATATGTAAACATTGAGATGATGGTGTTGCATTGGTGCTGATGTGTGTAAGAAAGAAAAATTTAATTCTTGTCAGAAAAAAAAGAGGAAATATGAGTAAATGAAATGACGAGCTATTGAGAGATGGATTGGATATTTCCTCAATACTGCTGAACAATTAGATGGAATTAAAGAATTATTATTGTAAAATTTACCCATTTAAGTCCATATATGGTATGGTTCCTTCCTTTCAAAGCTTAAGAGCATAGCATATGGTTATTATCTGTTGAAACTTTCGTTGTCTAGAGAGGTAAAGTTTTGAGCCAGCGTGGAACTGTAGTAATGGCTCTAATAGTAGGAACTAGTAATCAGGGTATAATTTTATTGGATAGAAAATAGTAGTGTAATACTAAGGATGGTCATTTTTCTTAAAAATTTAAATTGATTTATGTTGTTCTTTGACAAACATATTTCAGGGGCTTCCCGGTGTGGTTACGAGATGTCCCTGGCGTAGTCTTCAGAACAGATAATGCTCCTTTTAAGGTACTTTGGAGCTATGAGTATCTACACTGCAGATTTATATTGCTTATTTAAACTGAATATGAGATATCATAGCTCCTTAAACTTGCATTAAATGTATCCTTCATTGTCATATTTTAAGCAATTAAGATCTCCAGTGGTAATGCATATTTGGTGATGTCATTGGAGTATCATCAGCTACCTTGTCATAGAGCCTTGTACTACCTTTGCTACTTGCCCTTTGCATTCTCAAGCATCATTTTGCCATAGGGGTATCATAAAAATATCAGCAAACTCCATCATAAAAATGCAGGGCAAACATTTTTTTTCCCTGTGCTTTCCTTTCATTATTTTACCTTTTATGTCAGCCATTGTGCCTTTACCCATGTATACATGCCTTTTGACTCACGCAACACCAAATAATCCAATAATTCATTCAACTTCTACTGTCTCCACTTTACTGATCTAATCTTTGAGGCATCTATTTTGCAGTTTCTAAACCTTAACTAATTTTTTATCATCCTTTTTTATTTATTTAACCTCTACCTAACCCCTTGAAAGTTATTATTATTTCTTTGGACTTATATATGGGTCACTTGTACCACAACTTCGTGAAAGAATCTTGTTAAATGGGGGGTTTTAAATAATATCCTCATGCTAACAGTAAACTTGTTGAAATTGAGTCATGAATTTCAGATTGTAGAAGTTAGCATAACATGCTGATGCTGATGATACCCTTATCATTTACAGGAAGAGATGCAGAAGTTTGTTACAAAGATAGTAGATCTGATGAGAGAGGAAATGCTTTTATCTTGGCAAGGTGGTCCAATCATCATGTTCCAGGTTGTATATAATTTTGAGTTTCTATGTCCAATCTGTTTAGCTTTTAGAGTAATGTTGTTCTATTTTGGATAAGTTATGTGGTTCAATTTTGCTTATAAGAATCACATTCTTGGACTGTTTTAATTCACACATATCTTGCATCTCATTGAGATGAAGAATCTGGCATGATAAATGGATATGGGTGAGGGCAGTGTTTGTTTGTGCAGCTGAACCACGCATTTCAAATTTTTTGAATTGTCTTAGCTTTAAATTATTGTTTTGGATTTTTGGATTGTTTTGATGTGATTATGTCAAAAATAATAATAATAAATTATTTTGATGCATTTCCAAGTGTAAAATACTTTGAAAAGCTACTCTATCACAATCCCAAAAACACTCAATATCCTATTCCTGCTAGTGGGCATTATTTTCTGAGGTACTGTGAGAGATACACAACATGAATGTGAGGTGAGGAAGAAGGAATTGTTGGGTGGGTGGTTGGGGGGTGGGCTATCAGGATTTGGAGGCCATTATTTCCAGCTATGAAACTTATTGTGACCACTGGCACAAATTCCAGAAGACATAATACAGTCTGGTGAATTGGGTCAATCATGTTAAATCCAGTTCCTGCTTAATTCGATGCTCCCAAAAACTATAATCATTTTTTAATTAACACGTGATAACTAGAAATTTTTTGGACAGATTGAAAATGAATATGGAAATATCGAGCACTCATTTGGCCAGGGAGGGAAGGAATACATGACATGGGCTGCTGGAATGGCTTTAGCACTTGATGCTGGGGTTCCATGGGTGATGTGTAAGCAAACTGATGCTCCAGAAAACATTGTAAGGACTCATCACCTGAGGATTGCTACGCCCTTAAATTTCTTTAAAATAAATTTCCTAGTGATAAATAATGCTCAAGCTTGTTGGTGAGAAACAAGAATAGGAGAATCTAAAATTATTGAAATCAACTGGTTTATCTAGTTTGAGACTTGATAATCTGAAGGCTAAGATACTTTGAATTGTTAATTTCCAGTCATCTTATATTTACTTTTACTTTTATGCAGATAGATGCATGCAATGGATACTATTGTGATGGCTTTAAACCAAATTCTCCTAAGAAACCAATATTTTGGACTGAAGATTGGGATGGATGGTATGGCTGAGCCTTACGATTCAGTTTAGCACCATATGGAAATTAGTATGTTTCATGTCATATTTTTTTGTTTATTGACTTGGAAGATAAGTTATTTATAAATACCATGACATTTATGACTGGAATCAAATTTTGAGGCAGGCTGATGAGTTGTACAATTTACACTGGCTAAACCTATGGTAAGAGAAATAATACGAAGACATAGATCAGTGCTACAGATTCACAATTGAAGGCCAGCCTTTGTTGCTGTGAAATATTTCCTTGCACTTGTGCATAAATGGCAGCATGTAACCTTAAGTGTCTTTCCGGGCTTCAGAGCTTATATTCTTATAAAGAGTAGAGTTCTTGACTAAGAAATATAAGCAAGTAAAATTTGTGTTCAATTCTCTTTTTCATTTTTTTTTTGTGGTGGTGGGGACAGGGTGGGGTGATGATGTGGAATTTATGATTTAGATGACATTTGATAAATGCTGTTTTTCACCACAATCAAACCCCACATAACAGCTCTTTGAGGGTGTGGGTCACATTTGTAGTCTAAAATGTGCTTGCAGAGATAATTTAATTTCATATCTTGAGGCATGCTAAACTTGTGCATGTTTGTGTTTCATATCATTGCTAATTCAGACTGTTTTGATTTCAAAACCCATTAATTTTTCCTGCTTCACTTTGTAAATTCATGCTGCTAAAGTTCATGGGGAGTGTTAATCATTTTAGATTGGTTTTTCTAGGTATACAACTTGGGGCGGAAGTTTACCTCACAGGCCTGTTGAAGACCTTGCCTTTGCTGTTGCACGCTTTTTTCAACGTGGAGGGAGTTTCCAGAATTATTATATGGTAAAGTATATTACCGAAATGACTGCTAATTTAGACTTACCAAAAAATGCGTCAAAAAGTAGAAGTCTGTAGAAAATGCTTCGAGAACCCATTATGCAATGCAATTTGTTGAAAAGTGTTCAATTTAGGGGCCAAACTTGATTTCCTTTGGCAGTGGGTCTGAAAAAGATATGAGTGGCAGTGATTGCAAAGTTCTTAATTGCCAAAGCATCAGTGAATGCTATCTATGATCTAGGAGTCGTTTCCTAGAATTAGTTGCTAACTTGTAATTTCCATGGTTTCTTCAATTAAAGGCATCATGATGTATATCAATTTTATCTTTTGGTTAAAAGATTAGAAATCATTGTACCCATTGATGTGCACCTGCTTCATCTTGACAAGTTTCGTGCTTGGCTGCAGTATTTTGGTGGAACAAACTTTGGCCGGACTTCTGGGGGGCCATTCTATATAACTAGTTATGACTATGATGCTCCAATTGATGAATATGGTAGGTGAAAGTGATTCAGAGAACGGAGTTAATCATTGGGCAACTGTTTTTTCACTGAGGCTTTAGTAACTTGCGTTAGTTGCATATAAATCCACAATGCACACTAAACAGTAAGTATTAATCTTCTTATCACCTCCAAATTAATGAACCCATTTTGCTCTTCTTCTTCTAGGTTTGTTGAGCGAGCCCAAGTGGGGGCATTTGAAAGATTTGCATGCTGCCATAAAGCTTTGTGAACCTGCTCTAGTGGCTGCAGACTCAGCTCAGTATATAAAACTGGGACCAAAACAGGAGGTTTGTGTTGTGTTTACTTTGATTTTTCACTCATGAATAGTTTGAGGTTGTTATTTCCATGGATTGATATGGTCAAACCATTTCTGAGTGAAATAAATGAATAAAGATGAATATGTCTTGCTGTGGCATGACTGATGAAGCACCTTTAGTTTGCAACCTGTGATGCCCACAATTGCATTAATTTAAGGGCATTGGTTTCAATATGTACTAATTCAGAAAGTTGGGGAGAAAAAGTGTCCTGATTCTTCTGGTATGGTCTCAATTGCCTATGCAATTGATCTCAAACAATTGAAGGAAAAATATAGAAAATGGATAAACTTAAATTCTTATGACAAATAATTATGAAATACTGAAATTAATAAAATGACAAATTTCACACGAATAGTTTTAGGTTTTCTTACATGGATTGATATGGTCACACCATTTCTGAGTGAAATAAATAAATAAAGATGAATATGTCTTGTTGTGGCATGACTGATGGAGCTCGTTTAGTTTGCAACTTGTGATGCCCACAATTGCTTTGATTTGAGGGCATTGGTTTCAAAATGCACTAATTTAGAAAGTTGGGGGAGAAAACGTGTCTTGATTCTTCTTGTATGGTCTCAATTGCTTTTGCAATTGAACTGAAACAATTGAAGGAAAAAGATAGAAAGGGATAGACCTAAGTTCTTGTGACAAATAATTGCAAAATTCTGAAATTAATAAAATAAAAAATAAATCCAAGGATTTATTTATGGCATCAATGAGTCTTCTTAAACACATCATGTATAATATTTTATCACAGAATAAACCTTATTAACACACTTTCTTCTTACCAAAGGGAGTTGAAATTCTTCCATCATTTAAAATCACTATCAAAAACCTAAATACATGATTTCTCTTCACCTGAAGTTGTCAGGTGGATGTTATTTTCATTGCTGCCTTTAAAACTAATGGTTTTTCATTATTTAGAATCGTTTTCCAAAGCCTGAATGCAGGATTCTTCTTCATGTCAGAGTTGTCTAGTGGATGGTATTCTAATTGCTGTCTTCAACCATTGTACCAACCTCATTAACTAAAAACTAAAAGATAGTGTCCATCAATAAAAATCTCAACAAAACACACATTAAAAACATAAATTTCAGCACATATCCTTCAATAAAATCCCAACAATATATATACATTAAACCCATAAATTTCAGCACATAATCTTTCAATACACTTCCAATAAAATCACCCATTGAAACCATGAATTTTCAACAAATAATCCATCAATAAAAATCTCAACAAAACACACATTAAAAACATAAATTTCAGCACATATCCTTCAATAAAATCCCAACAATATATATACATTAAACCCAAAAATTTCAGCACATAATCTTTCAATACACTTCCCATAAAATCACCCATTGAAACCATGAATTTTCAACATATAATCCATCAACAAAAATCTCAACAAAACACACATTTACCAAATAGTCTCCCTTAATTTAGCCTAAGCTTCGGCTATGAGGAGTGGGAAGGGGAATGGCTCAGCTGGGTAGAGATGGGAAGGGGAATGGCTCAGCTGGGAAAGGATTTGGTTGGAAAGAGAAGAGATGGAAGTTTGGCTAGGAAAAGGGAAAAGAGGGTTTGATTGGCTGGGAAGAAGAGAGGAGATGGAGTTGACGGAAGAATAAGGAAAAAATCCCACTCCCTCTCTCCTCTTTGCATTTATATTAATGACCCTTTTTTTTCCAGCGTTACATTCATCGTAAAACCCTGGATGAATATTTTTTTATACCGTTACTCAATGATCCATATCAGTTCACATCATTAAAATATCATCCATACCATAACATTCCATTAAAGAAATAAAATTCACACAAACATACACTATTACAGTTTCATAATTAAAGTCTTATATTAAAAATATGCATACATGGTTATAAATTTACGTTCTTAACCTACTAGTGGAATTTACAGATCTTCACAAAAATTCTTATAAGTAAACTTATAACCATGTATGTATATTCTAATATAAGACTTTAATTGCTAAACCGTAATAATGTATGTTTGTGCTAATTTTATTTCTTTAATGGAATGTTATGGTATGGATGATATTTTAATGATGTGAATCGATATGGATCATTGAGTAACTGATATAAAAAATATTCATCCGGTTTTTGATAATATAAACACTGGAAAAAAGCGAGTCATTAATATAAATGCAAGAGGAGAGAGGAGTGAGATTTTTCCTTATTCTTCCGTCATCTCCATCTCTCTCTTCTTCCGACCAATCAAACCTCTTTTCTCTTTCCGACCAAACTCCCATCTCTCTCTTCCACGAATCCCTTCTCTTCCATCTCTTTCCAACCAAATCCTTTCTCTTCCAGTGAGCCATCCCTTCCCACTCTCATAGCCGAAGCTTAGCTAAATTAAGGAGAGTATTTAGTAAATGTGTGTTTTGTTGATGGATTATATGTTGAAAATTCATGGTTTCAATGCGTGATTTTGTTGGAAGTGTATTGAAAGATTATGTGGTGAAATTTATGGGTTCAATGTATATATTGTTGGGATTTTATTGAAGGATATGTGCTGAAATTTATGTTTTTAATATGTGTTTTGTTGAGATTTTTATTGATGGACACTATGAGTTTTGGTGTTACTGCTTTTATTGACGTAACGCTCCAGCTTTCTTCATGGACTTGATGAATCGGGTTTTCCAACCGTGTCTTGATAAGTTATTTTCTATTTGTTTTTATTAGGTTATCCTAACCGCTTAGCTAGTTTTTTTCTTTGATTTTTTATCAATCATTTTTTTTTTTTGTAATTTTATCTTTTAATATTAATTTTTTTTTATTAAGTTATTACATTTTCATGACACGAGTTGCATGTTTGGTGGGTTATCAAGGTTTGATGTGTTAACCCAAATGACTTTTTCTTTTTATTTCATCATTTAATTTTGGATTGATTCATAAACTTTATTATTTTTTTGTTTATTTTCTATTATGTTGTTTTGCTTTCATGGCTTAAGAATGATGTTTAATGCGTTAACTCGAGTTGATTTTTGTGTTTTTTTAATTGATTTTTTCTCGCAATTTCACTATTTAACACTGAGTCAGTTGAAAATTAGGTTTCATAATCTGTTTTGATTTTCTTTCTATGGAGATATCTTGGTCTCACGATTAAGGTTGCGAGTTTTGATATTTTAATTTATGTTAAATCAAATCGTTTTCTTTTTGTTTTTTTTCAAGTGGTTATCTCAGTCTTATGACCCAGGTCAAGGGTCCTTCAATACTAGATTTGCTTTTTATTGGGTTGTCCTCTTCTCCTGACCCAGGTCGCATGTTTGACAAGTTAATCCAATTGACTCAATTTTTTTCTCCCTCCAATTTCATCATTTAATATTTTGTTTGATTTGGAATTAAGATTCATGATTCGTTTCAATTTGTTTTTATTAGGTTATCCTAACTTTACGAACCGAGAATAGTGCTTAACAGGTTAACCCAAATTGATTTGGCACATTGTTTTCCTTTTTTTAATTAAAAACTTTACAAATTTCTTTGTTCAACATTGGCTCTGACAGGGTTGATTGAGAATTGAATATCATAATATTTTTTTATTTGTTTTCTATGGTGTTATCTGAATCTAATGACCAAAGTCATGGATTTAGCAGGTTAAATCAGGTTTTTTTTTCCTATGAGTTTGTCTCAATCTAATGACCCAGGTCATGAGTTTAGAAGATTGCCTCATGTCGGGTTTTTTTTTAAATCCTTCTTTCAACATAGAACTAATTGGGAGAATAAAATTCATATTTTTTTTCGATTTGCTTTCCATGAGGTTGTCTTGGTCTTATTGACAGAATAATGAAAGGAATTCTGGAAATCTTTGCTGCATTTTCATTAAGAAAATTACAATATATATATACATCAAGGAAGATCAAATCCCTTAATCCTGGAGTCTAATATGGTAAACATAATAAAATCTCTTAATCCTAGACCTATTATAGGAAGTAAGACAGCAGTAATTACAGCAAGATTATATACATTAATAATGAATATTTTAGAGAGATAATCAAGGGATATAAAAAACTAAATAAGGAAAGAAGAGTATATTGACACTTTTGTCCTGGGTAATAAGCTTGACAGGTTAAATTAGTTTTTTTTTAAGTCATTTTTAGATAGATTGAGAATTAAGCTTCATAATTTATTTTGATTTTCTTTCTACGGAGTTATTATAGTCTTATAACCGAAGTCATATCTTAAATATTTTTTAGTCAAACCATGCTTTCATGAGTTGTGTTGGTTGTTTTTAGATCCGCATAGTCAACAAGGGTTCATCAAGTTAACCCCTCATATAATTAAAAAAAAAATTTGCTAGAATAAAAATATGAGCAATATCTGAATACTTTTTTTTCATTCAAGAAAAATCTGACCCAATATGCAATGTAGCACAACATGAGTCAATGATCTAGTCTATGTTACTATATGTGTATGCATAAGAAATATCAGGTATTGGCTTCACCAGCATCATCACCTTCACTATTTTTAGACCTGGTCCAAAAGATCCTTATGAAACAAGCACCACCATTTCTCAAGAAATCCCGCTAACACCTGCCTTTATATGTTCAAGTCAATGTAATATCTTCAAAGGTGAGGAGATCCTAAGTTTAACCTATACCTAGGGAAGGATGGTGCAATTTACCCTTAGAAATATCATGAATATATGGATGTTGCATGGATTTCGAATGATTCTATTTTGTGTAGGGATGCATTAGATGAAATCGACATGAGGACATGTTTCGAAACAGTAATCCTACAATCCAGAAATGATATATATTACTGAAATCCCAGCATTGTCCAGCTCCAAATTCATGTTAACATAAAGAAAATGCTTTTCAGAAAATATTGTGAACTCTTTAACTCATGTCAACCGATTGAAGCTTAAAGTGTTTAGATAAATAGAGCTGCTGAATCATTCTTTTGAGCACGTGATTTGGTGTGATCTCTACGCTACTATACTGGCAGTTTTACTTGTTTTGTCTGGTCAATGTTTTTGAGCTTTATTGAACAAAAAACTATTCAGGCACATGTGTACGGTGGAAATCTTCAAATTCAAGGCATGGAATTCTCTCAGTCTGGAAGTCAAAGCAGGTGCTCCGCATTTCTTGCTAATATAGATGAACGTCAAACAGCTACTGTGAGATTCCTTGGTCAATCATATACTTTACCGCCATGGTCAGTGAGTATATTACCAGACTGCAGAAATACTGTCTTCAACACTGCCAAGGTTTGATTCTTATATTTAGGATAATGCATAAAATTGGGAAATTAGGCACTTGTCTGAAATCTACATGTGATTTACTCTTGTGTGGATACTCGTAAATGTATTTTGCCTTTATTTGCTTGTAATATGTTAGCCAGAAATTTTAATGCACTAGTCCTGTAACTTCACATCTACACTTTCCTATGCTCGAGAATGTTTGTTCTTTTCTCAAGTCATACAATTCCATGCTGAAGTCAAATCATGCTCATAAAAAATCTGAAGATTTACAGTTCTTGATCATAAATTTGATCTGAATAATATATGCAAAGGAATGCCATTGAAACCAAATATTGTTATAGCTCTCTTGTACAACGCTTCACCCAAAAATACTTCCAAAATGAAAAAAAAAATGAAATCTTTCTTAAGTTAGCTGATTACTTGCACATATAATTGCATCCTTCTGGATAGATGCAGTTGGCCCACTCTTTCCCCTCCCCAAACACCAAGATATTCCATATTTATTAGTGTGAAAACCCTGAAACCCCTACATCCATCCATTTTTATGATTTTGTAAGAATATTGTATATGACTCAACTTTACAACATTTTAGGTTTTTTTAACTTTATATTTTTCAGACAAAGATGTGATGTTTGAAGCTGTTTCTTCTTCTAATTCCCCCCCCCCCTCCCCCTCACCCTCCTCCCTCTCCATAAATCAGGTTGCAGCACAGACTCATATCAAGACTGCAGAGTATGTTTTGCCTCTTTTTTCAAACAGTTCTGTACCTGCACGATTTATTGTTCGAAATGAAGATTCTCCACAGTCAACATCCTGGATGACTGCCAAAGAGCCAATTAGTTTGTGGAGTGAGGAAATTTTTACTGTAAAAGGCGTATTGGAGCATTTGAATGTGACAAAGGATGAGTCTGATTATCTGTGGTATTTCACAAGGTGCATCATTCTGTCTTGAATATTGATGTAAAGTATTATTCTTTGTAGAAAAAAAAAGAAAGAAATGTAGTATGCTGGACATGATATAATTTGTTGTGTTAATGGAGCTATGCATTTCATTCGTCCAATACAGTTACTGTAAGTAACAACATAAAACAAGGCTTTAGCAAGCTGAAATCTAAAATAAATCTACCATGTCTGGACTGTGTTGTCAGTACACTTGTTTTAAAAAACTAGATCTAGTTATTCAGGTGAATTCAATCAATTTAGTATCACAAGGAACTCAATATTAATGAATGAGCTTTCAATGCTTGAGTTCTATCACCTTAGGTTGTTAATTGAACACCTTTTGTACTTAATATGTTCATTTTTTTTATATAGTTTTCATGTAATTAATACCTTCTCAATTAAATGCTCTCGTGAAATGCAGAATATATGTTTCGGATGATGACATTGCATTCTGGGAGAAAAATAAAGTCAGCCCTGCCGTTTCAATAGATAGCATGCGTGATGTGTTGCGTGTATTTATCAATGGACAGCTTACAGGTATTGTCTTTGTATTATCCTTCATATTTAAGTGCAACCATCTACATAATCATGAGTGTGTTTGTATTTTTTTTTCCTTTTGCTCGCTTTATTTCTTCTTTGTTCGTTCTATGTTGTTTCATCCTAGTGGTGAAGTTCTGCAAACTCAGCCAGGAAATGTTTTCTAAGAGTAAAATTGATTCTATAATAAACCCTAGTTGTCCTTATTGAATAGACTAGTGGATGTTTGTTTTTGAGGAACTGTTAAGAATGCATTTGAAGCATAGGAAGAATGCATAGCCTATCAAAACTGTTCTTACTTGAACCATTTTTAAATCACTGATTAGTTGTTTAATTTATGAGAAGGGGGATTCAGTGAAAGAGATTGAAATTCATTTAAGATAGTTTTCCGTGATTTGTTGGGAGTTTCTATGCAGCATTACATTTTCCTAATCATAACATGGTTATTGGGAAAAGGTTAAACAAATTGCACTTTTTTCAGGGCAACTGACTCCAGCTTGTGTGGTCTTTGTAGCGAAGTCATGGGTTCTATATTTCTTTTGTGTCAATTCTACCAGAAATTCTCACCGACATTAATGCAATATTTTCTTGCAAATTAGAGATGTTTCATGAAATTTTGTAGGTTCCTGCCTGCTACATCATTTTTATGACTGCTGCTTCGATTAAAAAGAAAAAATATTGCTTTCTATCATAGTCACTGCTTATAGTGCTTGCTGTCATTTTATATTCTCAATACCTCCTTACCCTGTTATTTTATAACATTCATGCTGGTATATCATGTGGAAGTTAAGGCAGTGTGGTTGGTCATTGGGTCAAGGTGGTGCAGCCAGTTCAGTTTCAGAAAGGATACAATGAGTTAGTGTTGTTGTCTCAGACAGTTGGATTGCAGGTAAAATATATCTTCTTGCCAATATTCGGTTATTGTTTCCTATTAATTATGTATACCAATTGTTTTCTTGAAGATGCTTTATGGCCTATTGGTTTAGCCTGCCTCATTGGTACTATTACAGGAAACGTTGATGACATCTCTGAAATAGTTTACCTCACAATTAAATTTTTCCAATTGGGTTGCTCTTCTAGAATGACTCTAGTAACATGGAAGGGCTTAAATCATGAAGAATAAAAAGAGAAATGAAGGCATTGTTCCTCACCTCTAGATAGAAAATATTTCATTTGTTTCTTAATTTCCTGAAAATAGATTTAGATTATTTCCCTAGAAAAACACAAGGAATCTAGATTTATGTCACTCGTAGCTGTATGAGGAGATCTAAGGTAAGAAAGTGTTTAACAGTTGTAGTCTTGAGGAAGTAACCCTCTAGGGCACACTTTTGTGTTCAATTAGCTTAATTAGCTCTTACTAGGGAGATTATTTGAGATTCAGCTGGAAAACATTTCAAAATGAAAGATATTTATTAATGAAATTCCATGCTATATGTGTTCTTGCATGCTATCATCGCCTTTTGGGATTTCTATGTTTCTTGCCTTTGTTCTTTGTGGGAGAAAAGCATTTCTCCCCCTTTTTTCTCTGAATAAAAGCTGGGACATTTGTTTTTTGTTCCTTTTGTAGCATCTTAGTTAACTTGTTTTTTTAGCTGCACATCTAGTTTTGTATGTTACCTGTCTCCTAAGGTCTTATATTACTAATTTCATATGCTCTACCCTGTGATTTAAATTGATGATACAGAATTACGGTGCCTTCTTAGAAAGAGATGGAGCTGGCTTTAAAGGTCAAATCAAGCTGACTGGATTTAAAAATGGGGATACAGACCTCTCAAACTTATTATGGACATACCAGGTATGTTTTGATGATTTTGTTCGACATTCTGTAGCATTATTTTGGAAATGAAAGAAAACATGTATTTGGTAAATTTCTTACAGACTTTTTGTTATTTGTATGATTTTAAAACTACTTGTATTACTAGGCAAGTGAAATTTTGGCTGTGGTCTGCCAAGTTGTCCCTGCAGAAGTAGGTTTGTTCATCAAGTTCTAAAATCTTATGGAATATGAGTGGTTCTAGAGTGTCACTCAGCATGTCCACATGTTACAGAAGTCAATTGCTTTTGTCTATGTTTTGAGCTTAGAAAAATACGATCGATCCATGTCTAACTGCTGGGGCCTGGCGTCTTTGGTTTTTAACTGAAATAGAATCCTCTGTGTATTTTGACTATAATATTGCAGATATCTTGGTAATTGGAGTTTGTTTATCTATTAAAATAAGTGAGTTTGATGGAGAAATGTGAAGCAGCAAAACATAGATGGATGTACAGCTAAAAGGAAAGCACTAATGCATTACCTATAGTACATCAAAACTAAATAGAGACTTTGGTACTCGCAGTGGCACAAATTTTAAAATATATGGCTTTTGCTCCTTTCTGTCAATTATGTTATTCTCCACATCTGATTTGACTCTTTAGTTATGGCAACAAAGTGCACGATGTTTTCTTTCTCCTTAAGGTAGAAGACTAAGTTGTTTATTTTTTCTAAAGGTCGGGCTTAAGGGCGAGTTCCTTAAAGTTCACACCACGGGCGATAATGAAAAGTTTGAATGGTTTGATTTGGCAGTTGATGCTATTCCATCCACATTTACCTGGTATAAGGTAAGGCTAATATCTTATGGCATTCAACCATGAAATCTATTATGCAGAACAATTGTAAGTTAATTTCTTTACTGATTTTGCTTTTAAAGGATTGAATAAACTGTTTTTTGGTCCCATTTTATCCAGTACTGTAAATATTAATTAGCTAAGTTGAAGTTGGTATTCACAAGTGATTAACAAATATCCTCAATGGTAGGAACACACACATACACAGCTCATGCTGATTACATAATGTCATGCATTCTTAGTCTAATATATTTCTCTCTCTCTCTCTCAATTCATGAAGACATTCTTCGATGCACCAGCCGGGGATGACCCAGTTGCTCTTGATTTGGGAAGCATGGGAAAGGGCCAGGCATGGGTCAATGGTCACCACATAGGAAGATACTGGACAATGGTTTCTCCAAAAGATGGATGCGGAAGTTGTGATTATCGTGGAGCCTACAATTCCGGAAAATGTAGAACAAATTGTGGCAATCCTACTCAAACATGGTAAACTTTTCCTCAGACATGCTTGTGTATCATTTTGTGTGTGTGCATGATGGAGCTATGGTTGCTTCCCATGTATAAATTATTTACCATGTTTCACATCTACAATTTGACAATAGCAATGAAAAATCATGGTTTTAATGTCATGAGCTGTTATTGGTTTATGTCCAGGTATCATGTCCCTCGGGCATGGTTAGAGGCATCAAATAATCTGCTTGTCGTGTTTGAGGAAACAGGAGGGAATCCGTTTGAGATTTCAGTTAAGTTACGGTCAGCAAAAGTGATTTGTGCTCAAGTGTCAGAATCCCATTATCCACCTCTCAGGAAGTGGTCCCAGACAGATTTAACTGGTTGGAATATATCACGCAATGATATGACACCAGAAATGCACTTGAAGTGTCAAGATGGGCATATAATGTCCTCAGTAGAATTTGCTAGCTATGGAACGCCTAAAGGCAGCTGCCAGAAGTTTTCTAGGGGCAACTGCCATGCCTCCAATTCTTCTTCTGTGGTCACTGAGGTAAACATACCAACACAACCCAATCTTTTTCATTCTAAATGTCAAACTCTTCTGGTTCTGAGAACATGTACTGAAAAACACAAGCACATGACAGCTACTTTATGGTAGATATTTCTATTCAAGGTATAAAATTGGAATTTTCAAACTTTGGCATGAATGTTATGCATCTAGTTGACTGTTAACCCTGAGAGGTGTGACTTAACTGGTTAGGCCCTGAGTTTGCTCCCTAGAGGTTACCAGTTTGAGTTCCACATCAGTCAAACCACTAGAGGTTTTTAACTAGACGTTAGCTTCAGGGCCTGTAGGATTAGTCAAGGTGCCTGTAAGCTGGCCTAGACATCTACGCTCCAAAAAAATAAAAATAAAAATCTAATTGACTGTCCTTGAGTGGCATAAAACACAATTCTTAGAACTGCATGTCCAGGAGGTTAAACAGTTCAAAAGGAGGACACAGTGAGTGCCAACATTCGAACAACATATATTTCACTATCTCCATTGATTATTTGGTTGAGGTTCACTTTCCTGTTCTTCTTTGTGGGAACAACATAACTTTTTTCCTCGAATAAATAAATGAAATTTCTTAGATTGTTATTTTGCCCGTATTCATAAGCGGGGGAAATTTTAAAATGTGCCTGTAGAGCACTCGTCAATAAAGTCATGTTGAAAATTTAGAAAATCTCTTACACCTATATCTTTCCATGAATTTCAGGCCACTGGATTTTCCAATTACAAGAAATAGGATAACAAGTTCCATAAGAGCATGTGTTAGATGAACCCTTTATAAGAAACACTCTTCATTGTATAGCTTTGGGAATTCCATAAGGCGTGCAAGTAGTACCCTGCATGGGCTATAAGAGTTCTCATTTTAATGACAAATTGTCTATCCGGTGGTTTCTCCCTGCGATTTTATCTCTATTCCTTTCATGCAGGCTTGCCAGGGGGAAAATAGCTGTAATATCGCGATTTCGAATGCTCTGTTTGGAGATCCATGCCGTGGGGTTATTAAGACATTGGCCGTTGAGGCAAGATGCATCTCGTCATCAAATATTGGATACTCCCACTACTGAAGTCCCGAGCCTCTGGCATATTTGACAACCCAAAGCATCCGACCCGGAAGTCTGGCATTTGTAAGTTCTATCCAAACCTGCCTCCATTTTCTGAGTGAGCTGACAGCAAGCTGCTCTGTGTCATGGCTACATGCTTGTCATGCCAGAGCCCTTGCTATAGGATTCTCCACTTTCATGTCCTTCATCTAAGGCTTGTATGATGTCATTATATATGTAAATAAGCTATACACAAAGTTAAATAATGTTTCAAAAATCCTGCAAATAAGTTAAATAAATGAGCCCAGCAAAGGAAAGTTGCATAGAAATTAATAGAGTTTTTCAAATTTGAATAAAAAATAAATTTACCCTTACATATAATATAACATAAACACCCACAAACTTCCATCTCTAATTTGTAAATCTTAACTCTAGCCTTAAATTCCAGAGTTCTTTCTATACCATATTTTGAAAATCAAATGAGAATTATTTTTTCAAAGAGATTAATTATTATCAAATTAGATGGCATTCCACAGTGAGCATGAAGGATCATGTCAGAGGCTCTTTTACTCTAGCAAAGAAAGGTGTTCTTTTAAATAGTTTTAAAGGCTTGAAAGATCATATCAGATGATTCAACTTAATAGTGGAGACATTTTAGGTGGTGCATCCATATATTGAAGGTGATAATACCTGTGGATTTCTTCCATCTTTTCATTTCATGTGAAAGAAGGTAGCTAGTGAGTGATGTCGATAGTGGAGGTTTTGTTAAAAATTACAAAAAGAGAGATTCCAAATTTGTTATTCTTCATGTCATGTATCAAGGGGTCCGCGCAACGTCTCAGGTGCGGGTATAATTATAAAATTATGATTAAAATTTATGAGAGTCGTCAAATAGTATTAAGATTATTAGAAAACTTAATAGTATTAAGATAATTAGAAAATTTAATGATTACTGAGATATATGGTTAGAAATACATTATCTAATTTGATTGAGAGTTAGGATGCGCAATCAAAAGAGAGGATAGATAAAGCTCAAATTCATTCTAAAAAAATAGTTGAGAATCCTTAACCCAAGCTAACATGCGACACACCACTTTAAACTAACATGACATTAAATAAGACAATGTTTTTTAATACAAAAACTTCAATAAATACCATGTTTTAGTAACATAAACTCTAATGGTATTCTTATTAAATTTCTATTGGTCTTTCATCAAAGCCTCTTCTTCTTTCTCTAAGTCATCCTCAATAAGTTTTATTTAAAACTTTTTATAACAGTGTTTCCCTGTAACAACATCTTTGTCCTTAAGGTCAAACTAAGGAAACCTTGAGGAAAAATATTTTATAAACTCCCAAGTGGCTTCAGATGAAGACGAATCCTCCTAGAGATTAAGGATATGGGTAACAACTTAATTGTGGTGTTTCATCATTCTTTTGTCTAGTATTATTTAGGATTGGATAATTGGTGTATCGGTTATAATATTTAATACATCAGATACTCCCTTATTACCTATGTATTTATTTAATGGTACTTAGAGAATAAGAAATAGATGTAGTAACCTCGGGAAAAACATATTTTCTGTCTTATTCTTAGAAAGGCATTCTCTCATATAATGTCTCACTTGCCTTTGCAACATTTTCCAATAAAATTTGCTCCTTACCTTTTTGGTAGTTACCATAAACTTAAAATGTCCTCCCATAGTTGAGTTATAAAACATTAAGATTAAATTGCATTAAATTTTGGTAACATAACCAACCATAATCTTTCCTTACCTATTCTAGTGGTTATTAACCCCACTTGTAATGAGGATAAGAGTCATTATCCTTATATAAGTTCTCAATGATGCCCTGTATAACATTATCATACTTTTAAACTCTCTTGACCTCTTCTATAATATTGGTAATAATGGTAGATACCACCATAATAAACATTTCATAGCTAAAACATCTAGAGAGAACATTAATTATTAAATATATCAATTCCTCTCATGTACTAAGTTTCATAATCAAAACCTAATAACTTTGTTAACCATAAATGTTGAGAAAGGTAGGCTACCTTATGTTCTAGGAGATATTTGAGGCTAACATGATCAATATATATATATATATATATATATATATATATATATATATATTAAAGCCTTGTCCTTGTAAATAATATGTCTAATTGGCCACCAAATACAATATAACTAGCATTTCACTCTCATGGGTAAAAAAAAACATGTTGGTTAGGCCATAGGATTTGCTTGTATAGGCAATATGGTGTCTTTCTTGCATAATCACTTCTTTTATCCCTTTATTGAGGCATTATTATCTATCACAAATAACTTGCTTAAATATGGTGATGCTAAAATTGAAGGTCTAGTCATGACTTCCTTAAAAGTATTGAAAGCTTTATTGTTTTCTTATTCCAATTGAAAACATCTTTGTTCAAGAGTTGAGTTAAGGGTTTATTAGTAAAACCATAACATTTATACAAACCTTTTATAATAGCCAGTGAGACCCAAGAATTCCCTTATTTACTTAACATTATTAGATAATGGCCAACCTACCACAACTTTAATATTGTTTAGGTTAGTAGACTTCCCATATTTAGAGATGATATGCCTTACACTACTGCCAAAAATATATTTACTTCTCTTGGCAGCTAACTTATGAGTCTTTAGTAATTCAAACAATATTTTCAAATACCTCAAGTGTTCAAAAATAGAATGAATATAGATTAAGATATCATTAAAGAATACTTACACAAACCTTTTGAAATAACATTTGAAAACATCAATCATCAAGCTTTGAAATGAATTGAGAGCCCTAGTTATCTCAAAAGGCATAACAAGAATTCATTTTATTCATTATAGGTTCTGAATATATTTTTGAATATATCATATAAAGTCATTCTAATTTGGTGACATCCAAATCTTAAATCTATTTCTAGAAACATAATAGCATTTACCAGTTCCTCCAGTTATTCATCCTAATCAAAGGTATAAAAAATGTATCCTTGATTGATTAGGATAATTAACATAGAGTCTCTAAGTGTTTTGTATCTTTTAATAAAGATCATAAGAAAAGTGAAAATGTTGTTGTTAGGCTAAATTATCTTTGACTCTATCATCTCAAAGACTATTTGCTCCACAACATTATTTTATAAGCTAAAATATATATACAATCTTATATTGGTAAGTTAAGCCTTCTTTTTAAAAGGTATAATATGATCATGAGATTTATAGGGTGGTAAACCTTATGGTTCATCAAAATCCTCTTGATAATTTTCTAATAGGTGTGTAAAATTAGGACTTATGATAAATTTAATGTTGTATAAGCTAATTTCAGTTAGCTAGGAGAGGCTTCCAAACAAATTTCAATTTTGTTTTATCAAGAATAAGTATTTGTAATTTTCTTTGATTTGTTTTCAATGAGATTATCTCAATCTCGTGACCGAGGTCATGGGCTTAAAAGGTTAATTTAGGTTAACTCAAGTTAGTTTTTTAGTTTGTTTACTATAAAGTTATCTTAATATCATGATCAGGACAATAAGTTTGGTGGGTCAATCTCATGACTAAGGTCATGAGCATGACTTTTTTCCTTCTCAAATTAAAGTTTCACCTAATGTTAAACAAACCATTAACAAAATCAATTCCACTAATCCATCTTTTTCATTATACAAATATCTCCTAACATCTTAAAAAATCATGCTAAAAAACAAAATTGAGCTTTGGTATTTGTTTCTTACCTTTCAATCATTAGTATTTTGAACAAAAATACCAAGGAAACTTGTCCTTCCTTCACCATTATTTCTCTTCCTTCCTTTTTTTTACCCTAAACCCATCCCTCCTCACTCTTTTTTCCTTGATTTTTCCTTCAATTATCTAACTAAAGCTCTTTGTAGTCCTCTTTTTCCCTTTATTTTAAAGTGTTTTCTAGCCATTTTTAAGGAAAAATTGAAAATAAATTGGACAAACTCTTCCCTTCGTTGTTTTACTATGGCTACTTTTGGCTTCTTTTAGAAGCCAAAAGTGGCATTTATACTCCCTCATCTACTCATACTTATAATTTTACCCTTCACTTTTAAATTTTAGGTGTTTTCCTTTTAACTAGTTAACTATCTAATTAATGTTCTTAAATATATACATCATGTGCAAAGGGTTTTAGTTCTTAAAACTTCTTTTATAAAATAAGTATCACTTTTATATATTTATTTTATTATAATTTAAAAGAGTTTACCTATATTTAGGGTTTATAATGAAATAAAAAAAGAATGTTGTCCAAATTAAATTTTAAATTTGGTGACCCGGTTCATTAGTCTGAATATGCACGAAAAAATTACAAAACTCAATCTCCAACAAATCAAAAACTAAAGGATGATATTGAGAACAAAAATAAATTACACAAAATGATGTTAAATGAAAAATTCTGATTAAGAAAATGAGAGTTAAAATTGAAATAAAAAATAAATTAAAGGTTAAATTGACAAGAAAAACGACTTTAATAAAAAGAAAAAATCAAAACAATAAGGACAAAACTGCAAAAAAAAAAAAAAGAATACCCCATAAACTTGGATTGGATGATGAAATTGAAAACCAATAATTTTTTTATAAAGGACTAAAGAAAAAAATCAGAAATAAAAAAAAATAAGGATCAAATTGGAAATATAATACATGACAAATTAGAATTAAAGGGATACAATGAAAACAAACAAAGATTTTATAAAAAGAGACAAGAAAAAAAAGTTACACTTAAAAAAAATTAAGAACTATTATTGAAATATCAAAAACACAAAGGGTCATGCGTTATTTTTTTAAGAAAAGAGAGAAAAGAAAGGTTCATCAGTGTTAAGTTGCCTAACCATTGATGGCACATGCCACATCAAGAGGACGTGGACATAACAACACATCCAACAACACAATGAAAGTATAAATTTGACCACTACAAGACGTCACACGATCGCTTAAAAGACATGAGTGTCTCTCATGCACTAGAACAAGTATAACACAAGTTAATAGCTTTTTTGAATTTTAAGATTTATTTGCTATATTAAAAAGAAAAATTACCCCTCATGACAATGAAATTAATGAAAAAAACAAACTAAAACAACAATTTCATAAACTCTTTGAATTTTAAGATTTATATATTACATTAAAAAGAATAAATTACTATAGTATTTATGCAGTTAACAAAAAAAAAAACAAGCTGAAATTACTCTAGTAAATTTAGACTGTGTGTACTGTTTTGTACATTATTAATTTATTCTACACCTTGTCATATTTTTGTTAATGTTCATTATATTATATATACATGCAATACAGTAAAGAGAAATCACATGAAAAAAATATTAAAACAAAAAAAAATCATTTTCTTTTCTCTATAGAATTACTCTCTCTATTTTCTATAGCCCATATACGATGATCCACTACCCACAATTAAATTTTTTTTTATTAAAGTTATTTATTAAAATATTTTGTATTTAAAAATATATTCAATTTATTTTATTTTGCTTTTTAAAAAATAATAATCAATGCATCTAAGACTACATAAAAAAGTTATTTAAAATAAAAATAAAAACAAGAAAATTTAAAACACAATATTAAATAAACACCATACACCGGATGATCATTAAGTTTGTTTTTTATTGTTAGCAATATAATAATTATTGAAAAAAATTACATGATAATTAATTTAAGAATTTATAGAATTAGTGAAGACATAAACACCCGAACAAAGTGAAAACATGACAATACTTGAGTCATGTCCGTGACACGGCACCGCATGCCCGGCCAATCCCCCCACATTCCTTGTCAGCATATCATAGGTCACAACTTTCGAGGAATCAGTATTCGTTATCTCCTTGAACCCTGCATCATCATATACATTCTCAGATAACTTCCAGCTCCCGCATCCCGACACCAGAATTTGCAGCGGAGAAGAATAGGTTTCGTCATTCGCGATGAGAAAGGAGAGGAGAGGAGAGGGCGGTACGTGGAGCTCCGTCCACCACTCGGCGCGTGTATATATATAGCTCAGTCCACCTCTCGGCGCGCGTTTATATATTAAGTAACAAATAAAAGGCGTGCCATATTATTATTATAATTATAATTATAAAAACACTAAATCGTATGGGGATTTTACTGTAGTCCCCACTTTCCATCTTTTTTTTATTTATTTTTTTTTTTCTGATTCTTTTTTTTTCGTTTCTTGCTTTTTTTTATTTCTTTTTTTATTTTTATTTTCTGATTCTTTTTTTTTCTTGCTTTTTTTTTCTTTTTTTTTTATTTTTTTCATGAAATATTTTTTTATGATTAATTTTTTTTCTTTTTCTACTTATATATAATTTTATTTTTTTTTATAATCAGGGTGTTTGGGCTAATTTAAGCACATCACAGTTAATTCTCGGATTTTTTTTTTGATTTTTTTTCTTTTTTTTTTATTCTTTTTTTTCGTTTCTTGTTTTTTTTATTTCTTTTTTTTTCTGATTCTTTTTTTTCTTTCTTGCTTTTTTTAATTTCTTTTTTTCATGAAATATTTGTTTTTCATTTTCTACTTATATAATTTTATTTGTTTTTTATAATCGGGCTGTTTGGGCTAATTTAAGCACATCACAGTTAATTCTTGGATCTAATTTTTTTTATAGTTTTTTTTTTTATTTTTTTTCTGATTATATTGTTTTTCATTTTTTTCTATGAAATATTTTTTTTTCTGGTTATACTTTGTTTTGCACTTATATATATATATATATATATATATTTATTATGATCGGGGTGTCCGGACTAGCTTAAGTGCATCATAATTAATTCTCGGATCCAATGTTTGGGATAATTTAAGCATGTCACAGTTAATTATTGGATCTAATTTTTTTATATAGTTTTTTTTCATTTTTTTTCTAATTATATTTTTTTTCATTTTTTCCATGAATTTTTTTTCTGGTTATACTTTTTTTATTTTTTTTATTTTTGCACTTATATATATTATGATCGGGATGTCTGGACTACTTTCAGTGCACCATAATTAATCCCCGAATGTTTTTTGATAATAAAGGTGTTCATGCCAGCTTGGACGCACCACGACTAATACCCAAACCAAATTTACTATTTTTTCCTTATATTTTTTTTATTGGGATCTCTGATCCAGCTTGAGATCACCACAACTAATTCCTAGAATGATTTTTTTAAAAATATGGATTGCTACAGTGCTTTCATGTTTATACATTTTTCTTCACTTATATTTTTTTATAACTAGTGTCTCTGAGCCAACTTAAACTTTTGTTTTTTTGTTTGTTTGGTTTTTTTTTCATTTATATATATTTTTTATAACTAGGGTTTCTCGATGAGCTTGAGCACACCATGACTAATTCTCGGACCTTTTTTTTTATAATCGGGGTGTCCGGCTCAGCTGATGCGCACCACGAGTTGTATAAGTACGTAAATACTCCCTATAAGATAAAATCCAAGACTTGGTTATAGGGATGTATTGATAATTTACTAATTTTTAATTATATTTTCTGCCGGGTGTTGTGGGCACGACGTCAATTTCAAAGCTCATCATATTTCAAAAGATGCGCGTGGCATCGTAGAACTTTAAAAAAATATATATTATTTTTATATATTTATTTTATTATGTAAAATATGTTTAAAATAATATAATTGTATCAAAGCTTTTCTTTTCTTTTCCGTGCATAGTACAATAATCATAATACTTTCAAATAAAACAAAAACCATGAATTGTTAGTGGGGTGTCTCGATAATTTTACTTTTTTAGAAACTAAACTAAAAAATTAAGAAATAAAACCAAAATACAAAATAAAAAATTATATGTATTAAAACTAGACAAAAAAAAATTAATCACTGCGGCGGAGCGCGGGTTTATGGCTCGTGTTAACTAATAAATAAAAGGCATGCCATTTTTCCTGTGTACACTTCACTGTAGACTCAAAGTGTTTTCACTGTGGATTGTGGCAATGTCGGGACCAATTTAGCCTTAATGAGCCGGTGTATTTTATCTAATTTTTCGATAATATCACAACAATTATCATCATTATTATTTCATTATTTATTTTGGTCCCAAGATTTTTTTTTCAATTTTATCCTTCAATTGGAATTAATTATATATGTTATTTTTCATTTCGGTTCTTAGGGCAATTTTATTGTTTTGATTGTTTTGACAGTAATGTTAATAATAATATTAACTGTTATAGTAACGATAAGAAATGTAATGGGCCAAACATAATAAATAATATTGATAAGAAATCAAACTTGGATAATCAATCAACTTTGACTTTATTGTAAATAAGTCTTAGAAATTAAGGATTGAAATTAATTTATACACGAAATTATAATTATAGACCTAGAAAAATCAAGAAGGGACTTGATTAAATAAATTTCTAAAAGTATCCTAAAACAATATATATATATATGATATTCAGGGTGAAAAGTGATTTTTTTATTTATAGTTATTAAGTTTTTACTGTAAATAGCCAAACAATTTTTTTTCTTGTTTTTTCATGACAATGTAATTTTTTTTTTTTGCTAAAACATATCCCTTATTTATAATCAGATTTTATAATCTCATCTATTACAAATGCAATTAAATTCTGGTATAAAAAATTAATATTGTAATTTTAGAAAGAATTAATTGTAAAGTTTGATCATGAAACTAACATATGCTAATAGAATTATTAAAAAAATACATGTCAAAAAAATATCATATTACTATTCTCATATTATAGATTATTAATAATTAATGAAAATTTTATTTTAAGTTATAAATTCAAGTCAAATATTATTCATAAAATGTGTTACAATTTAATGTATAGTAGCTTTAAAACTCGAGACAAACAGCATAGTGTGTTTTAAATTGATTGTTAATTTCGTAAATGAATGTATCATTATTATGAATATTTTTTTATATTATTTTTTAATTGAAAAATGGAAGATGCTATTTATGTACAATAAAATAAATTTTAAAAATAGATGAATCGATTAGTTTTGAAAGATTAAATTATTAAATCAATATTTCTTCTAAACAAAGATAGATTGATTAAATTATTAAATCAATACCCACCCACTTTTCTTTGGACTTTATATTTTTTTTTTATATGAGATTATTTTTTCTCATGAAGAACAAAAGAGTTTTTTTTTTTAAAATACATCATACAAATATATATTCTTATATCAAATATAAATTAAAATAATCTCTTTTGAAATATTATAAAAATACAAGAAGAATTACTACTATATTAAAAAAAAAAAGTGAACAAAATTTGTTTAATAAAATCAAAGAGAAGTGATATTAATTTGAATTGGAAAAAAAATGTAAACTAAAAAATAATATAAAATACAAAGATATTGAACAAAAATTATATTGTGTGAGAGAGAAAGTAGGTGACTGTGTGCATATGAGAGATAAGAGGGAGGGAGAGAGAAATTTTTTTGTATCAACCCATAAAGGTCCTTTGAGTGGGAAGACCTAGCCAACTACCTGAGCTTGCATTTGGGCTTGGAAACTTAGTGGCTGTTTGACAGAGCTTTTTCAACTTTGATTTGAGAAAAGTGGCCATAAAAAAGTGGAAAAATGTTTTGTTAAGTAAAAGTTGTGCCAAAAATTTGTGTGGTCCCACCTTTAAAAAGACATAAACCACGGTTGCCTGAAAGCAGAAAATCTCTACTTTTCACGCGTTTTCAAAGTGAGAAAGTGATGATGTTATTTATTATTGTGGCCCGAATCCAGATTCCAGAATAAATGTTTTGTCCACCTTGAAAAATTTAATTCTTTCCACTTCCTCATTGCTACATAGTGATTGCTATGTTTATTTATTTATTTATTTATTTCTAAAGGTGGACATCGTGTTTACCAAAAAAAAAGCTTTTTTTGTGCTTTTACGAACACAAGAATATAGACACAAGAAACTTGGGAATCAATTTCTAAAGTTAATAAAGTAGCAATCAGGAGGTAACAAATTAAGAAATAATTTATTTTTTTATTCTAAAATAAAAAATGTTTAAATCTCAAAAACAAATAGTTGGTATTGTTATTAAACTTGATCTCACAAGTCAATCTTGAAATCTCTTGGTTTAACTTCTTGTATAGTCTTGTTTTAAAATTAACCTGTAAAAATTATCATAATATGATCTAGTTAACTTAGTAAATGTATAAATAACCTAGACAATAGATAAAAAAAAACATGGTTTTATTTATTTATTAAAAAAATGATACTTCTTTTTGAAGTGAAAAAAAATGACAATTGGAATCTTGATAATTGATAAAAAAAAAAAAGATAATTATATTATTATAATTATTAAATCTACAATATTTTAAATTTTTTTATATATATGCCCTTTAAAGTAATTTCACAACTTAAAAGCAATATGAAAAAGCTTGGTAACCAAACACATGAAACTACTTTTCATTAATCTCCAACTCAAAAGCAGTTTTAACCAAACACTTCAAAACTTATTTTTAACCGCAGCTAAACTGCTTTTTATGAAACTATTTTTTTTTAAAACCTCAACCACAAAAACAAAAGTTGTGTCAAACACATTCTTAGCTCCATACTTCTAGGCTTACATGTTGTCTATCATTTTTTTATTTTAAAATGAGTTATACATTTTTATTTTAAAAAGACTTATAACTTTTTTTATTTTAAAAAGACTTATAACATATGATTTTAAGTGGTTGAAATCCCATTAGAAAGTTAGAATTTTTACTTTTAGGCATAAAAGGTAATTTTTAACCTATTTTCATGTGTAAACACTTATGAAATACTCTTAAAACCTAATGAAACTCATTCACAACCTTAGAATAAAAAAAATCACTTAAACAACCCAAAAACAGAAAATGATTCAAGCCCTGATCTATTTTTTCTTGTAAGATAAAGGCTAAAAACCACTATTATTGAACTTCTCTCATCGAATGAAATCTTTTGACACCAAGCTTGGTCAGTTTAGTTGAATTGTAACCAAACACTTTCTTTCTATTCCATCATTTTCCAACTACTTTATTTTTCCTCTCTTAGACCCTAGAAATGGGAATATAGACAAAATTTACTTGTAGATCAAACTAAAAATTGTCATGAGTTAGGGTATTATTTATGTATTTTCTATGTTTACATTTTAGTTCTCCATCTTTTATTTTTTATTTATCATAATTTCAAATTTAATTTCATCTAGCTATGCTATAAAAGGATTCAATTGAAAGACAAATAGTTTGAGGTCAAAAATAAAAAATAAAAATAGTTACGTTTAGTTGTTATTATGTTTCTCTATATTTGACACTTCAATTTAATTTGGTATTTCTATCATAATTTCGTACTTCATCTCATCTACTTAGGCTATAAAAAGAATTATTGAATTCTATGATAATTCACTTTTTTTTTTTTATCATTTTAACATCTTACATATGTTTTCTTATCTTCATTTTTTATATTACTTTTTAGTTTTTCATTTTTACACTTTTTTTGAGAAAAAAAATATTGTTTTTTTTTTTATACTTGAAGTATTTATACCATTCTTTTAGTTCTTATTTTCATTCTTTTGTAACTTATTATAAGTTTTATTTTTTTCTATATACTTTTTTTATGGAAAAAAAATTATACAAATACTTTTGATTTTTTTTTCTCCCTCTCAAAGAAAAATTAATTGCAATCACATACTAATTCATTTGTGTTAGATGCATTAACATTTTTTTGTGTTTATTAACACAATAATTCTTAATTTATTTAATTAAATACATGTATTGACATTTTAATTTATAATTATAATTTTTATCGTAAAAAAACATATTTAAAAGCAAATCACGGTTCAAATAACCGGTAACAATAGCAGTTTGCCGAGAATACATTGTGGGGAGGTCGAGACCGCAGGAAACACTGGCCCTCTTCCGTTTCATCAAAATACCAAAACTTAGAGCAGGAAAATCCAAGTTGAAGCATCTCAGAAGGACATATCCATGTGAAAGGAGAACCTCGAAAAAGAAAGAAAAAAAAAGGGATCTTTCCAATAATTTTAGTGAAGAAACTACACACGTCCCTTTTATACATTGATCATAACAGCATTGCAGAACGAGTGATGGAAGCCAAAGATAATGATGTGTCCAGATGTTTTAATGATAGAATAATATAAATTATATTATTAAATTTTATATAATAATTTAAGTTTTTAGGTGAGATGGTTTTATCACAACTTTGTTGACTCTAGTGGTCATGACTTCGAATCTCACCACTCTATTCTATTTAATAAAATTAAACACAAGACAGTGAGTTGTAATTTCAATCAAGAGCTTTCACTGAGAGGTGTTATAAAATAATATAAATCATATTATGGGGTCTCACCAAATAGTCTAAGCTTTTAAGTGAGATGGTTCTGTCAAAGCTTTGTTGACCTAACGATCACGAGTTTGAATCTAATCACACTATTTTATTTGATATAAATCAAACACAAAGTATTATGGGTCTATGCAAGTTTCAAGTTTAAAGAACTTTCACTTGAGAGGATGTGTTAGAAAATAATATAAATCATATTATAAGCTAGCAGCTTAAGTTCTAAGTTATCATAGTCTTATTTATTGACCAAACAGTATTTGTGTGAAAAAGGTTTCATCGATATTTAAGACAGAGACGACAGCTCGGAGATAGAGTTTGGTTGACTGTGGTTGCTAGCTGCTGGGATGATGCTTCTGCTGCCACATACTTTAGCATCAGGCTGAGAGATAGACGAAGAGATGCTATCACATGCTCGGCAGTGCTTCCAATTAATAATTGTGCTGCTGCATGAACTGCTGTTGCCTTATATGCCAAAAACTCACGTTATAGGCTTGGGATATGGAAATATGGAGAAAATCAAACCAGAAACCAGATGCTGAGAATGGAGATATCTCGCCAATTTAGGCTTTTTTATTAATAATTAGAATTTTATTTAAAAAATCTTGTGTATTTACTTATTTATATATATAAAACATTTATCCATGAATTTTGTAATTAAGATGCATGAATTCTGTTAAGTTGAATATAGTAACTATTTGGAAATGTAGTTGATGTTATTTTTTAAAAAACATTTCGCTCAGAAATGTATTAAAATAATATTTAAAAAATATATATTTTGACATCAAAACATAAAAATAATCTAATATATACAAGTGGAATTATATACGTAGAGATTTATTGAAGACAACGTATAATATACAAGGATTAATCTAGAACAAGGGGCATTTTCAAAAAGAAATAATATGTTATGTGCTTAGTTTGGATGTAAAAATAAATGGAATGATATATTAAAAAAAAGATTTTTTTGATGAATAATTCTGCACAATTAAAAATATAAAATAATATTTTAATATACACACACCATGGCTTATCTATGTGCTTGTTTGGCTAAGCGGTTTTTTTTCCATTATAAATGAATTATTTTTGTGTTTTTAGATCATTTTAATGTGTTGATGTCAAAAATAATTTTAAAAAATAAAAAAAATATCATTTTGATGTATTTCTAAATAAAAAGTACTTTTAAAAGCAACCGCAACCACACTCTCAAACACCCTATAAAGCGGGAAAATTCATCCAACGGGTTAAAACTACTTGATAAACACCTCGTAACCATAATAGATAGAGAGAAAAAAAACATGATGCAAAAGTCTTTTTTAAAACGTGTTTTTATATAAACAAATATAAATTTTTCATATGATCATTGAAACACACCTTCAAATAAAACCAAGAAGTTATTATTTAGGATTTGTAATATTTTTCTAATTTAGTTAGATTTTTTTTTTCTATTTGAATTATAACTTTTTATTTTCAAAAAAATATTATGATGTTTTTCCGAGTATGAATAAGATTGTATAGCTTGTATTTCAATTGACTGTCCAAAAACAAATATTCGATAATAAAATTATAAATTAGATCTTTTGTTTGATTTTTTTATAAAAAAAAAATTATGTTCTTGTGTTGTTTTTATTTGTGACCGTTGGTATAAAAAATTAATAATTATTATGTATTGTGCAAATCTCAAATTTTTTGTCATCACATCACATCCCTTGAGGACGACATCCACAAGACATCATGAGAATAAGGTAATAACAATTTGAACTCAAATACTAGTTCTTTCTAACTTGAAAAAAATGTTGTAAGAGTTATTTTTATCTCTTTAAAGTGCTATTTTATATTAACAATACATAGATTTTGATACGACTATTGAATAGAACTTGAGTTTTGCTCGGAGATTTTAGAGATCTAGAAACTTTTAGCCATTTGATACAGGAAAGGCATTCAAATAAAAGGGTGTCAATGTTTCAAAAGTTTTTTTTTATTTTTTTTAATTAAATTTTTTGGTGTTTTTAAATTATTGTAATATTGATATAAAAAATAATTTAAAAAATAAAAAAAATATTATTTTAATATATTTATAGATAAAAAAAACAGTTTTAAAACCAACCTCAATCACACTGACAGGTAGACACCAAAACCTAGAAGTTACTATTCAAAATTTGTAATATTTTTGTAGTTGATTTAAGACCTTTTTCTATTTGGTTTAAAGCTTTTTTTATTACTTTTGTAATTTTATTTAAGATGTTTTTTCTAATATAAATATAGTTATTTAAGTTATATTTCAGAAGTACTTGAAAATTGATTCATCATTAAAATGAAAAATTAAAGTTTCTTTATAATTTTATTTAAAAAAAATTATGTTCTTTTTTTTTTCAAATTTTCTTATGCTGTTTTCGTCCACATCAAAACCTCGTGAATATATACGTACAAGTAGAGTGTCCTCCACCATTTTTGGTGAAGATAATACGAAAAAACTTTTTTCAGGTGATATTTAATAAAGAAAGAAGATATATGTATTTTTTATTTAATTTACAAGGTACTTGGTGGTATAATAATGATTATTTTTTTAAAATATTTTTATTTAAATATATTAAAATAATATATATTTTATTTTAAAATTTATTTTTTGATAATTAAAATGCTAAAAAAATAATTTTAAAAAAAATAAATAGATTTAATCACAATTCTAAACAATCGCAAGTGGGACCCGCTGTTTGGGTTCTTCGTTACTTCTCTCCCCCTTTGATTACATACAGTTATTCTTGTCAAAATGAGTAGAAAGCAATCGCAAGTACAAATTCTTGTCAAACTTTCAGAGATTATTCTTCTGGGGTCATCGAGCTCAAATAATGACAAGGAGGCCATTTTTTCATTTTTGTTATATTCAATTACGATAAATAAGTGAGTTTTCATTGTTTAATATATAATTATCAATATTCAATTATTGAGAAATTCAGTTATAGCAACACACTAATGCACTTTGATTGGTAATCTTAAATAAGATTTAATGAAAATAATAGTTAAGATCCGGACTGATTTGCTGGAATTTGGTTGTGGAAAAGACAAAAAAAAAAAAATTAGTCATGTCACTTTTCATCTGTAAAATGATTTTACTAACTATATTTCAAAGTGATTTTTTTCTAAATTGAATCTTTATATTTATTTTTCTTTTTTAAAATTTATTTTTTTTATGTTTTTATGAACTATTTTAATATATTTTATGTGCATTTTAAAAATAAAAATAAAGTAGTAGTGTGTTATTTTGCGAGATGGAAACAACAATTTTGCATATATCATATGTATTAGAAAAGAAAAATATCACCCCGTGTTTATGGAGGTTCAAATCTTGATATTTTTAAAAGTATTTTTGAAAAAAAAAATTTTTTTAATTGATTTATTTTAGTAATTTTAGATTATTTTTGTACGTTTATATTTAAAATAATTTTTTAAAAATAAAAATAAATATTTTTAATAATAATTTCAACCGCTTTTCTTAATATGAACTTCCGAGAGTGAGCGGAAAACCACGAATATGAAAGAAACCTGATGAGGAAGGGAGCAAGGGCGGTAAGCTCGCATTCGGAAGCGGACAACCTTGGAAAAGGTGACTTCCCAATCATTCACCGTCGTCTCACACAGGTGTTCACATCACTTCAACCTCTCGTTGTACACGTGTCCTCCTCCCTCTGTGTTTGGACCCCACTCCACACAATCCTCCCTCTCCCTCCTCCTTTCTCTCTTCCAATTCTCGCTCGCACAGTCACGCTCACATACAGTCCCTCCTTCGCTATAAGTCTCCATCCTCTCGAACACCTCAAAATTTAAACGAAACAAAAAAAATCTGTATGACCCTTCTCTTCTTGAATCGAGAGAACACGTATAAGAGACATTTTAGAAACCAAGAGAGAAACCCTTTTGTTTTCTGGTGTGTATTCAGTTTTCTGTACGTGAAACTGATATCGAAACCCTCTGCTTCCTGGTTTTCCATTGAATACTAGCGATCGATATCACTGGACCGAGGTGAAAAAAGGAAAGGAAAAGAAAACCCTTTTGTTATCACTGCCAGGAGAGCATATTTTGTGACTCTGAACTTGCTAAAATTGCAAGAAGAAGCAGAGGAAAGAAGAGGAGTGACTATGGCGGGAAATGAGTGGATAAATGGATACTTGGAGGCGATATTGGATAGTGGAGGCGGGGCAGGTGCAATTGAAGAACACAAGCCAGCGCCGAGCATGAATCTGAGAGAAACAGGGGATTTCAATCCGACAAAGTATTTTGTCGAAGAGGTTGTCACAGGAGTTGATGAGACTGATCTACACAGAACATGGATAAAAGTTGTCGCCACACGCAACACCAGGGAACGCAGCTCCAGGCTCGAAAACATGTGCTGGCGTATCTGGCACCTCACTCGCAAGAAGAAGCAGGTTACTTTTTCACTATCTTTCGATGACATAATTCTGTCTGGTGAATTGAGAAACCTCTTGCAAATAAGAGAAAAGATAAAAGAAAGACTGCGCAAAGTCTTGTGATTATAAATGAATTTTTTTGTTTTTTTTTATTGTTTCATCATAATTTGTTGCTGTATACTGTTTTTCGAAATTTGTTTAAGCATCATTTGAAGCCTAATTTTCTTCTGTTTTTCATATAGTAAAAGTACTCAATTATGGGAGGATTGGATCAATAATGTGTGTGTATGCATGTCCTAGTGCGTGTTCTTGAATGGTTGACTATGTTATGATTCTATTTTTGTTAAACGCAGTCGTATTTTGGTTCATCAGCTTGATGTTACATGGTTCCCTTTTTAAATCAACTTAATAGTCTGGGATTGATGTCGTTTGTGTTTTAATATGAAAAAAATGTTAAAAGACTAAAATGCCATGCTTATGATGTGAATAGTTGGAGTGGGAGGAACTTCAGCGGTCGGCAAATCGAAGATGGGAGCGGGAACTGGGACGCCGGGATGCAACAGAAGACATGTCGGAGGACTTGTCGGAAGGAGAGAAAGGAGATGGTCTGGGGGATCTGGTACAGAGCGAAACACCAAGGAAAAGGTTTCAGAGAAACCTTTCCAACTTGGAAGTGTGGTCGGATGATAAAAAAGAAAAGAAACTCTATATTGTCCTTATCAGGTATGGTGATTTCTGGCATATTAATCATGCCAGAGCCTATCAATTTAAGATATATGCACGGTTAATAAATTAATATAATTTATATTATTTTCTAAAACATCATTTCAAGTAAAAACTTTTTGACTTGAAACTTGCACACACGTCCACACTACCTTGTACTTGATTTTTATCTAATAGTGAGATTCGAACTCGTGACAGCTGGGTCAACAAGGTTTTAATATCATGTTAAATAACCATCTCTCCTAAAAACTTAAACTGTTAGGTTAAACTCTGAAATATGATTTATATTATTTTATAACATACAACACAAGAATTCTATTTATTTGTTTTCATTCAACTCTTCAAAAAGTATATAATTTTAGGAATGATAACTTCTGATATCACTAGAAATTAGTACCCAGACTGAATTCTATTTATCAATTTTCATCGAACTTTGAGTTTTTCTTTTATTTTTTTGACATGCAGAGTTGCTTGCTATTTCTCTGTTCATAATTTCTTAAGTCTACCTACATTCATGCTGAAAGACCAATATGACTCTATTTCTTCATTTCTTTGACTGGCCAACGTAGTTCATTGTTGTGTCATCTTTATGAACAGTTTGCATGGTTTGGTCCGAGGAGACAACATGGAGCTTGGTCGAGATTCTGACACTGGTGGACAGGTAAGTGCTGCATTTTGATACAAATGAAATATAATCTTAGAATCTCTCTCCAAACCATTGTAACATGCCCTTTTATAACCAATATCTCAGGTCAAATATGTTGTGGAACTTGCTCGAGCACTTGCTAGGATGCCCGGGGTGTACAGGGTAGATCTTGTTACACGCCAGATCTCCTCCGCTGAAGTTGACTGGAGTTATGGAGAGCCAACAGAGATGCTAACAGCAGGTCCTGAAGATGATGGTGGCAATGAGGTGGGAGAGAGCAGTGGAGCATATATTGTCAGAATCCCATTTGGTCCACGCGATAAGTATATCAGAAAAGAACTACTCTGGCCTTACATTCAAGAATTTGTAGATGGAGCTCTCAGTCACATTCTTAACATGTCAAAAGCTTTGGGTGAACAAATTGGAGGGGGCCAGCCTGTGTGGCCATATGTTATTCATGGCCATTATGCTGATGCGGGCGACAGTGCTGCACTTTTATCAGGTGCTTTGAACGTTCCTATGGTTTTAACAGGACACTCACTCGGCCGAAACAAGTTGGAACAGCTTCTTAAGCAGGGACGACAATCAAAAGAGGATATCAATTCAACATATAAAATAATGAGGAGGATAGAAGGAGAAGAGCTTTCACTTGACGCTGCTGAACTTGTAATCACAAGTACCAGACAAGAGATTGATGAGCAATGGGGACTTTATGATGGGTTCGACGTCAAGCTCGAAAGAGTCTTGCGTGCTCGTGCTAGACGTGGGGTCAATTGCCATGGCCGTTACATGCCAAGGATGGTGGTAAGGAAGTGTTTCCCACATAATTTAGCTTAGCTTTCAATAACCCTATTCCTGAAAGTAAACAAATATAGCCTCAGTTCATAACGAATGATTCTTTTATACATCCCAAGAAAATACTGATGCAGAATCTCGTTTCAGGTTATTCCTCCTGGCATGGACTTCAGCAGTGTTGTGGTTCAAGAAGAAGCTCCTGAGGTCGATGGGGAACTTGCAACACTCAATAGCAGTGTTGATGATTCTTCCCCGAAAGCAATTCCAGCAATATGGTCTGAAGTGAGTGTCACCCTAGCCTTTTCCTTGTTTTTTCATACTATCTGTTTGGGATCTGTTCGGGAGTGGTTGAAGTTTTTTTTTAAAAAATATTTTTCGTTCAAAAATACATCAAAATGATGTTTTTATATTTTTTTAAAGATCAAATGATCTAAAAATACTAAAAAGATTTAATTTAAAATAAAAAAAAAAATCAAACGCATTCCCAAACAGTATGAATATAGCTATTGTTGCCTCATGGCTAACATTCTCTGGCAGGTCATGCGGTTCCTTACAAACCCCCATAAGCCGATGATTTTGGCCTTATCAAGGCCTGATCCAAAGAAGAATATTACAACTCTTTTGAAAGCCTTTGGAGAGTGTCGTCCATTGAGAGAGCTTGCCAATCTTGTAAGAGCTTTACGTGCTAAATTACTTTCAGATAATAAATTTGTTTGTTCCATGACATAATAGAACTCGAGAATTAAAATGTCCTCATGCAGACACTGATTATGGGAAACAGAGATGATATAGATGGGATGACTGGTGGAAATGCGAGTGTGCTGACGACAGTGTTGAAGATGATTGACAAGTATGATCTTTACGGGCTGGTGGCCTATCCAAAGCATCACAGGCAAGCTGATGTTCCAGAAATATATCGCCTTGCTGCGAAAACAAAGGTTTGCTGACAATATTTAGAAGAGTACATCTGTTTGGTTCTTTCATGATTATTGGCTAAGAAATTGCGTACATGGCAGGGCGTTTTCATAAATCCAGCATTGGTAGAGCCTTTTGGACTTACATTGATCGAGGTGGGTTGTAGTTTTTCTAGTTTCTTTCATCACTTACCTTTCTTCATCGAGGAATGTAATTGATTGGCTCTTGTTTGAAATGATGCAGGCAGCAGCTCATGGGCTTCCCATGGTGGCTACTAAGAATGGTGGACCAGTTGACATCCATAGGGTAAAATATGGCCTCCATTCCATTATCATACAATAAAAATTTCTCTTATATTCCATGTCATAGGAGCTAGAGTTATGGACAATGTGTTTTTGTTTCTTACTTCTTGTTTTGGTCGGTAGGCATTGAACAATGGTCTGCTTGTTGACCCTCATGACCAGCAAGCTATTGCTGATGCATTGCTTAAGTTGGTGTCAGAAAAGAACCTGTGGTCTGACTGCAGAAACAATGGCTGGAAGAATATACATCTGTTCTCATGGCCTGAACACTGCCGGACTTACTTGACCAGAGTAGCGGCCTGCCGGATGAGGCACCCGCAATGGCAAACCGATACCCCAGAGGATGAGATAGCGGCAGAAGAGTCTTCTCTCAACGATTCGCTCAAGGATGTGCAGGATATGTCCCTTAGACTCTCCATTGATGGAGACAAACCTTCACTAAATGGATCTCTTGACTATTCAGCAGCAGCTGCCGGGAACCCTGCAGTGTCAGATCAAGTACAGCGGGTCCTGAACAAGATAAAGAAACCAGAACCCGGACCAGTAGTTTCTGAAGGTGGAAAGCACGAGGTTGTTGTAAGCAAACACCCAATGCTAAGGCGGCGCCGCCGATTGATCGTTATAGCTCTAGACTGCTATGATAGCAATGGGGTTCCTGAAAAGAAAATGATTCAGATTGTGCAAGATATAATGAAAGTTGTTCGGTCGGACTCACTATTTGCGAAAGTGGCAGGGCTCGCTCTATCAACAGCTATGTCATTAACAGAAACAACAGAGTTCTTGACATCATCAAAGATTCAAGTAAAAGAATTTGACGCACTGATTTGTAGCAGTGGGGGTGAAGTATATTACCCTGGAACTTATACTGAAGAAGATGGGAAGCTTGCTCGAGATCCAGATTATGCAGCACATATAGACTATCGCTGGGGCTGTGATGGCCTCACAAAAACCATTTGGAAGCTGATGAATACAACTGAAGGTGGGAAACAATCTGACGAGTCTTCCAGCCCCATCGAAAAAGATAAAAAGTCCAGCAATCCCCATTGCATTGCATACTTTGTAAAGGATCGCAGTAAGGTGATTAAGATATTTAATGCAAATTTTGAAAGCTTAAGAAGCAGTTTCTTTTTCTTATTCTTTCAACTTGTAGGTGTGTTTTCACACTGGTTTTCTTTTGCAGGTCAAGAGAGTGGATGATTTGAGGCAGAAACTTAGGATGCGGGGTCTCCGCTGCCATATAATGTATTGCAGGAACTCCACAAGATTGCAAATTATTCCTCTCCTTGCATCCCGTGCACAAGCACTCAGGTACTGTCATAGTGAAACCTCAGGAACGCAATGATAGCCATTCTGAGTACTTCCTGTAAGATATCATTTTGATGCAGAATTGATAAGTTTTCAGTTCCTCGAGTTGAATGGCAGAACTGTCTCAATATTTGGATTAACTAATTGACCCTTAGCTGTTAAGGAACTATCTTATTTAAAAATTTAAATTATTAGGTGAGATCTCAAAATATGATTTATATTATTCTTTTAAAAAACACCCTCAAGTGAAAGTTTTCTGGGTTTGAAACTTGCACTGACCGATACTACCTTGTGCTTGATTTTTTTATCAAATAGAATAGAGCTGGTGAGATTCGAACTCGTGACCGCTAGGTCAATAAGGCTCTAATACCATGTTAAGGAACCATCTCACCTAAAAATTTAAGCTATTAGGTGAGACCCTAGAATATAATTTATATTATTTTCTAACAATAGCATCGGTACATGTTCTTGTAAGAATTTGAAATACAATTAATTTCAGTATATTCAATTACATTGCTATTATAGTAGGGGGTTTATATAGAACATAATTGCAATACAATTTTAGCTAAAATACAATACCCTTTAAACTACCAGAAATATTTCCCCTATTATAGTAATAAACGGCTATATTGTTAGAGAATAATATAAATCATATTATGGAGCTTCACTTAACAGTTTAAGCTTTTAGGTGAGATGATTATTTAACATGGTATCAGAGGCTTGTTGACCAAACGGTCACGAGTTCTAATCTCACCATCCCCGTTCTATTTGATAAAAATCAAGCACGATGTGATGCGGGTCTACGCAAGTTTCAAGCCGCATAAAAGGCTTTCACTTAAGAAGATGTGTTGGAAAATAATTTAAATCATATTCTAAACTTAACAGTTATATTTCAACAATTTTTCTTCTTCTTTTTCTTATGAAGTGCGTTAATTTTTGCAACTCTGTGTGATTATTAGGTACCTTTTCGTTCGATGGAGATTGAATGTTGCAGATATGTTTGTGATTCTCGGTGAAAACGGAGATACCGATTACGAGGAAATGATATCTGGCGCTCATAAGACAGTAATATTGAAAGACGTGGTGACAAAGGGTTCTGAAGACTTGCTAAGAACCACAGACCTGCGAGATGACATTGTTCCCAAGAACAGTCCCCTGATTGCTTATTTGAGTGGAAATGCAACGGCTAGCGATATTGCTGGTGTTCTGAAGCAAGTTTCAAAAGCTTCTGGTAGAATGTGAGGTGACACTGCTTGTATATTGGGGCAAAATTATCCTTGTATTCCTTTTACCCTTCTTTTTTCTTCAGAATGAAACTCTCATCTCCTGGAGCAGAGCATTTAACAAAAGAATGTAGGTAGATAACGACTGCTACTGTTGCAAGATGTTCTCTTGTTTTGTAGATAATTTGGTCTATACGGGTGCCCGACAGGTTATTATATTCTTGAAAGGATTCTAGATCAAAGTTGTTAATACCATTTTGGTTGATGTTTTATTTTTTTAATTGGAATGAAATGCTACGGTTTCAGAGTATTTTGGCGCGTCATTTTGAGGTTGTACTGTTTTTTATATATATATATAATTGAATATATTAATTCAAAAAAAAATAGTTCAAATAAAAAAAATATTTAGAATTGTGCAATTTAATCTAAAAAACACAATAAAATGATTTTTCTGAATAAAATTATGAGCATATATAATATATCTGCAAGGTCATTACATTCTCTGATTGCTCTGAAATTTTAACATAATATATATAAATATGTTATCTTAATCTAACCGTCGGATTATGAGATATGATTGATATTATAAAATTATTCATTATACAAAAATATTGGCCGAAACAGAACAGGCGAAACAAGATCGGTATGCTTCATCCTATATTTGATTGAAAAATACGGAAAGGACTGGAATTTAAACCGAGGTAAAAACAATATTTTTTAATCTTGTTTTTTAACTGGTACGAAACATTTCGATCGTTTCGGACGAAACAGAACGAAATTGATAACTATGTTTATCTTTTTTTTTAGTAGATGATGCATTGTTTTCTTACTTAAATTTTGAGTATAAAAGGGATGACCAAAAAACCAAGCCGAGGATTTCTGGGATCAAAATATCAATTTCAATTCAATTTAACATGTAATAGACACCTTTAAAACCTTAATAGACCAATTTATCATCTCAAAAACCCCATAAATTGATTAAATTATAAAATTAAATAAAGAATCTTTCTCATTCCCATTTATTTTTTTCTAGCAATTTGGAAGCTAAAAAACACTTCAATGACACTACTTTTTGTTCGGATGTGAGGAAACTCCACTCCACGGGAAGTGCATATTATGAACCTAGGTGAGCGAGTAAAATTCGGATGTTCGAGCTCTTACCAAGAGTGTACACTTTAACTTAAATTCGAAATATGCCATGCAAATCACAAGTCCTTTGCTATCACGCCACACTCTTTGAGGACATCGACACTAAATTTGACTCTCTACAACTTAAATTCGAAATATGCCATGCAAATCACAAGTCCTTTGCTATCACGCCACACTCTTTGAGGACATCGACACTAAATTTGACTCTCTACTCTTTTGATAAAATATAGTTAATCAACCACTTTCTCTTTTCTGTGTTATTATTTGATAACTTTCTCCTCTATCAAATCCAATAACTAAAATATAAATAAATTAAAATTTTAGATCAAAACATAAAAAGTTTAGGACTAAAAAAAATAAAAATAAATATGGAGATTTGTTTTTTTTTTAAAAAAAAACACATTATGAACAATAAAGGAAAAAAAACCTGTATTTTTATATTACTATTTATTTTTATTTTTATTATTATTTTATAAGAAATAAAACCAAATAATTTTTACAAGATAGAGAATAATTCGATATCATTATTGTTGAATTTTGATTTCAACTAACATATGTTCTTAATTGTTTGTTGCAGGTAATTCACTCTGGGTAGATTTTGTGGAAGATGAGAAGAAGTTTAAAGAGAGAGATAAAAGAGATAAGCAACATTTTCACTAACTTTGTATATTCTTGTATTGTGTATTTGTAAAAATTGCTTACATTGTGTTTGATGAAATGCCCTATTTATATTGTCATAGGGAGCAGATTGTTTACATGCTTTTCTTGTGTGATTAACTGTATTAACAGTTTGTTAACCACATTTAACTACTTAGAATCAGTTACAATGATTTAACTAATTCTGTTAGTATCTTGTCGGCCTCTTCTTCTTCCTCTGACTGTTATGACAGGCAGTAGTTTATCCTTCTTCTTCATCTTTTCTTGATGCTGCTTCACGTGGCATTATTTTCACTTGACTTGAATGTCAATGTGTTGCTTAGTTATCAACAATTATATCATTTTTTGAATTTAATTTTTTTTAAAATTATATATATATATATATATTAAAGCCACAAAACAACACACACAAATATTGCAATTAAAAAAATAAAATAACAACCAAAACGAAATTAATAACCTTAATCAGAACATGCGCGTAACAGCTTCATTTGGGTGCACTGCAAGCACTTGATTTTAGCCTCATATGGGCCAGCAGCAGTCCACGGACTGTTACAAACTTCCACATCCAAACCCAGAAGGTCCACACTCCAGACCCAATCGAAAGCTCACACACCTTTCCCTTCTTTTGGCATGACCCGTTAGCTAAACGAGAACGCCCTAACATATCCGTAATTTTCATAAACAACCCAGGGTAAATCTCTAACTGACTGGAAACCCTACCCATGCTAACTTGCTTTTGGAGCGCTCACCCGCCCTACACAGAACCCAAATTTGCACTCTCTAAGCTATCAGCTAAGCTATCACAATCATGGGAGACTTCGATCGGCCGGTCCCCAAGCTACCGATTCCGGGGAAGCGAAACATACTGATAACCAGTGCTTTGCCTTATGTCAATAACGTTCCTCATCTCGGCAACATCATCGGCTGTAAGTAATATTGGATTTTGTGCTGTTTCATTACGGAATGCATTTGATTTTTCTGATTCCGATGCCGTTTTGGTTGCTAGGCGTGCTGAGTGCTGACGTGTTTGCCAGATACTGTCGTCTCCGAGGATACAATGCGATTTATATTTGTGGAACTGACGAGTACGGGACTGCGACTGAGACTAAAGCCATGGAGGAGAATTCTACCCCTAGACAAATTTGTGACAAGTAGTTTTCTTCTTCTTCTTCTTTTATTTTTATATGTACTAGCTGAGTTTTTTTTCTTTATATTATTATTACAGTGAGTTTCAATTTGGTCGTGGATTTCCAGGTATCACGCGATTCATAGGGAGGTTTATAAATGGTTTAATATAAGTTTTGATGAATTTGGGCGGACGTCGAGTCCGCAGCAAACTGAAGTTTGTCAAGCAATTTTTAAGAAATTGTTAGATAATAATTGGCTTTCGGAGAATACAATGAAACAGGTACGGTCTTATGAGTGACGCCTTATTTCACTGGTATGTTCGTTTGTGTCATTGTGTGTGATGGTACCATGTCTTAACTTGAGCTATGTTTTGCTGTTTTGGTGGTTAATTGATTAATGTATGTACATATTATCTTTATACAGCTGTACTGTGATACATGTGAAAAATTCTTGGCTGATCGGCTTGTGGAAGGTAATTGTCCTACAGAAGGATGTAATTATGACTCAGCACGAGGAGATCAGTGTGAAAATTGTGGAAAGCTTTTGAATCCGACTGAGTTAATAAATCCCAGGTGCAAGGTGAGAGATTGATCCACTCTCTTGCGTTTCTTTCTTTCATTTTTTTAGCAAAACCATTGTATAGAATTCTATCTATATCTTACTTTCTCTTAGTTTTTGGGTGTTTTGGGCTGAAATGCATTGCATAACGAAGTGATATGGAAAATATCTAAAAGGCCATATCACACTGTATCCTTTGGTCTGGGAAAAGGACAAGAACCTTCTGATATTGGGATAACTTAACTGCTTCTCAGTAATCTTGCATATGAGTCGACTCTGGTATTCAAGGAAGGAATATTTTAGGTTGAATTACGGGGCTGGTTAATATTCCAGTGCTTCTTTCAGAGTCAAACATGTTTCACAACCCTCACTAGCTACCATCATTCCCCCCCGGGTGAATTTCTAAATAAGAAGTAGCAAATAAGGGATCACAAAAGTTGTGTCTCTTCCACACATGTAGCAATAATGTTGCTAGACTCTGGTGTGATTTCATGTTGTATTCATGTATATATTTTGATCTGATATGTGAACAGCAATGTAAGAATACACCAAGAATCCGTGATACGAATCACTTGTTTCTTGAGCTTCCTCTGCTGAAGGATAAATTAGTAAGCTATATCGAGAGTATGTCAGTAGCTGGATCTTGGAGCCAAAATGCCATTCAAACAACAAACGCATGGCTTAAAGAAGGATTAAAACAACGGTGCATTACTAGGGATCTGAAGTGGGGTGTTCCAGTTCCACTTGATGAATTCAAGGACAAGGTTAGAAATCTTGCTTAGTATCACTTTCCATTTTATCCCATTTGAAGTCTGTCAAAGGCATGGGTTTTCTTTTCAAACCATGCTGAAATTTCTGCTGCTGGCATTTCTTTCTTCTTTTTGTCATGACTATTATGCATATAAACATGGTGTCAGACTTTTATGTCGTAACTTCATATTGTGTTATTGGTAGGTGTTTTATGTTTGGTTTGATGCTCCTATTGGATACGTGTCCATTACTTCTTGCTACACTCGTGATTGGGAGAAGTGGTGGAAGAATCCTGATAACGTGGAGCTTTATCAGTTTATGGGAAAAGACAATGTACCATTCCACACTGTAAGTTTACTATCCTAAAGAATTATTGACCTGCAGATGTAAGTCATTATTATGTTAAAATTTGCTTTTTAATCCTCTGTAATTTTCCATTTGTATAGTGAGATTTCCTTTTTGTTAGAATCTTGCTATGTCACAGTGATTTTGGGCTCAATTGATGTGATTTTTATATTCTCTCTCTCTTGTTTGGTTTTACTTGAAATCTGATGGGCACATCTACAATATCTGAACTTTCCATTCATATTTGTACTTCCAATGTTTCGTTGTGGCTGTTAATTGTACTTTTATGTTGAGCAAGAAATTTGCTCTCAATATGTATGGTTTCCTTGTAGTAATGATGTAAAGTTTCACTTCTTCAATTGTGTACGCATTTCTCATTTCAGGTGATGTTTCCATCGACACTTATTGGAACTGGTGAAAATTGGACCATGATGAAGACAATAAGTGTAACTGAATATTTAAATTATGAAGCAGGTTTGTCAACAATGTGTTATTGACTAGTATTAGCCAATATGCAATGCTTGGTGAATTTTCATGCATTCAAATGAAAACTGATAGGTTAATCATCCTGTACTTAGATGATGCCTTTTGCTTTTGACCATCTTGAGTTTTCCAAGTTAATTTAGTTGGGTAATGCAGGGAAGTTTTCCAAGAGTAAGGGTGTAGGAGTGTTTGGAAATGATGCAAAGGATACGAATATTCCTGTTGAAGTATGGAGATATTATCTGCTAACCAATAGGCCTGAGGTAATCCTCATGTTGCCAACATTGCTTTCATTCTTCTGTTGAATATTTTATCATGCAATAATAAAATGCTAATTTTGATGTGTTTGTCTTAATTAGGTGTCTGACACACTATTTACATGGTCTGATTTGCAAACAAAACTTAACAACGAGTTGCTGAATAACTTGGGCAACTTTATTAATCGAGTTCTGAGCTTTCTTGCTAAGCCTACAGGTATATCAGCTTTGTGAAAGTCCATATTCAGGTTTCTTAGTATTTTGATGTTCATCTAAATTTAAGTCTAGCTGAATGCACCAGAGACAATTTTATGTTGGTGGAAGAGACAAATTGTAGAATTCTATTGCCAATAGGAGTGTAATTCATCTCTTTGATATTAATTATCAATATTTGTACTAATCATTTGAGTTTGAAAGTTTTTCCCTCTCTTTTTCATGCCTTTAAGAAGTGGCCTTTTGTTCTCTCCAAAGAACCGTCTCCTCAGGGTAATAGATATACTTGGACCACCATCGAGCAGTTGTGTGTTTTTCCTTCATTTTCTTTTGATAATCCTTGAAAAAATAGCAGGATAGTTCATGGATTTTGTGTGAGGGCCATTTCTCCATCTAAGATGCTTAATACCCTTCTGGACTCGGTTTTTCTGGAAGCATGCAAGCCAAAATAGGATTGGGAACACAAGTTAGTCCTAAACAAATTCTCTAGGTCCTCAAGGGATCATAAAATCTTGTAGTGTTTTTTGTATTTTATCACCCATCATTCATGCTTGATTCATTTTTCTGGTGTAACTAAACACTGGCATGGTATCCTGAGACCATAGTGACTGACTATTTTGATCTACAGGTTTGGGATATGGTTCTGTCATTCCAGATGCTCCAGGTGCAGACTCTCATCCCCTGACAAAGAAATTGGGTGAAGAAGTTGGTAAATATGTGGAGCAGTACCTGGAAGCCATGGAGAAGGTATCAGCCAATGATTGTTTTGCAGGATAGTTAAATGTGGCTAGCACCATTCTGACACCGATGTTTGAAATTTATAGGTTAAGTTAAAGCAAGGATTGAAAACTGCAATGAGCATTTCTAGTGAGGGGAACGCCTATCTTCAAGTAAGCCTGGAATGCTTATGATCGTTTGGATTCAAAAGCTTGATTAGGTGTGTGTTTTATTAATCTCTGTTGTTTGGAGATTGCCCTGAATTGATTTCTATTCCATGTCCTTGTAGGAAAGCCAATTTTGGAAGCTTTACAAGGAAGACCAACCCTCTTGTTCCATAGTTATAAAGACTTCGCTGGGTCTAGTATATCTTCTTGCATGTTTATTGGAACCTTTCATGCCATCTTTCTCTGTTGAGGTGACTTGGCTACCTAATTTGTCTATTAGCAGCACTTTTTGTGAATTTCTTTCGTTGTTTTCATGTGCTGAGACAGGTTTTTTTTCCTTTATTTTTTAAATTGGATACAAGGTCTTCAAGCAGCTTAATTTGCCTCTTGAACAAGCTTCACTTTGTGATGAGAAAGGTGATATGGATAGGGCAAAAAGGCCTTGGGACATCCTACCTGCTGGGCACAAGATTGGGACTCCAGAGCCCTTGTTCAAGGATCTGGTATAATATGTCTTGCCCTGTATAGTTACTGGTGTTCATGTCTGAGTGGTTTTAATTTTGCGGGTGGTTGCTTGTGCTTTGATGCTGATGGGAATAGGGGTGAAGGATGAAGCGTGATGCTGACTTTTCATTGTGCTTACTACTAATTTAAGTAATTTCATTTTCATACAGAAAGATGAAGAAGTGGAGGACTACAGGAGGAGATTTGCTGGAAGTCAGGCTGATAGACTTGTGCGGGAAGAAGCTGAAAAGGCAGCCAAGCTTGCTGAGCAACTGAAGAAAAAAGCTTCAGGTTGTATTTTGCATGCAGCCTTGTGCTCACCTGATTAGTTCTGATGGTTGATAATTTCAACTAAGTCATAGATGGTGGTAAAAAATAATCTTAATAACTTGATTGCTTGCACCTGCCTGCAATGTCTCACAAGTGCAATCTTTAGGGTAAAGTGTTTACATATTACACATTGTTGAATGTGGTTTAGATAAATTTTAAGCGAAATACCTAAACTTTCAAATTAGGGTTGTCAATTAAAATTGGTGGAAATGCAAAATTGGTGTTGAATGGGTTAATTAGTGTGGTATGAGGTGATTAGTATAAAATTTTAAGGAAATGAAAAATAAACATGGCATTAAGAAGGAACATAAGACCGATCATAGATGAGGTATTTTGGAATTGGTTTAATTGATAATAAATTCTCATGAAATGTGATTAGTTTTATGTATTGTTGATGTGATAATGTTTGGAAGGATATTGGTATTATACATTGAATTAGGACTAGTAGTATACTTTCTAGTAAGGATTACAAGTAGAAAAGCTGAAAAATAAACAAGTGGTGATGGATTATCAAAATTGACATGAAAATAGTGTAAATGAAAATAAAAAAATGTAAACTATTTAATGGTAAGGATACCATTATTGTGAAAAGATTCAAGTAATGAATTTATTAGAAGAATAATTATATCTTAAGAAAAGAGTTTTGTGAATAATATATATATATATATATATATATAACAACACTTCAGTAACAACACAATTCTAAAGCTCTAATACCAGTAAAAACACAAGAAAAGTAACCTTTTTGAAATAAAACTATAAAAACACAAACGTATAAAGTGAATATGTATCCCTAATTGACCTTAAAACTCTGATTTTATTGCAAGTTTACCCCTAATTTCAACCATTTTGACTTGGTAACAGTTAAATGTAGTCTCTGAAAATTCTAATCTTCTCAATTTAACCCAGATTAGGTTCACAAACTTATTTTTTCACCAATTAAGCCCTTCATAAAATTAATGTGATCAATTTAAAATATAATTAAGTCCCTGCACTTAATTAAATCCTTCAATTGGACCCTAAATTAATTTCACAACATAATGAAACTTTAATTTGGCCCATAAATAAATCAAATAGGCCTATTAAAAATATAATTGTTGGAAAGTTTGTTTCCTTGTTATTTACCAAAATTGATGTAACAGTTGGTGGGAGGAAGCAACAGGCCAAAAAACCTGCTTCTGAAGCCAAATCAAAGGGCAGTGTTGAACCAGAAATCTCCATCACAAGACTTGATATCCGTGTTGGCCTAATTAAGAAAGTTCAGAAGCATCCTGATGCTGATTCGTTGTATGTGGAAGAAATCGATTTGGGTGAAGGAGATTGTAGAACAGTTGTTAGTGGACTTGTCAAATATATACCTCTTGAGGAGATGCAGGTATGTGTCTGCAACCGAAGATCCTAATAATTTGATGTACCTTTCATGTCCAGTAAATGCCACCCAGTCTGCTAGGCTGTCATAACGTTGATAATTCGGCAGGATCGTAAGGTCTGCGTCCTTTGCAACCTAAAGCCAGCATCAATGAGGGGCATCAAGTCACAGGCTATGGTTCTTGCTGCTTCCAATAGTGACCACTCAAAGGTAAGTAAACTGACCTCTACCTTTTCATTGTCTTTGCATCTTTTATACACTTTTCTTGGGTCATATTTCCAAGTGTATATTCATCCAACATTACTAATGGATATTTAATGAGCTATGGCACTTGTGACAAAAAAACAGCACTTGCATCTAATTGCAGAAAAGTTTTTTCAATTGCTGGTCTAATTTTACCTATGCTGGTGGTATGGTAGGTCGAATTGGTTGATCCACCCCCATCTGCTGTTGTTGGAGAGAGAGTTACATTTCAAGGGTTTGAAGGTGAACCTGATAATGTCCTAAACCCTAAGAAGAAGGTCTGGGAGACACTACAGGTGGATCTAAAAACTAACAGTGACCTGGTAGCCTGCTACAAGGATATTCCGTTAACCACATCTGCTGGTGTGTGCAAGGTTGCATCCATTAGTTGTGGTTCCATCAAGTAGAGAGGTAGGTCAGTTTTTGACAGCAGAGAAATCGGAAGGCTCCATTTTTGACTCGTTGTTTTTCCGTTATTGTTTAATGTTACACCACATTGGGTATAAACATGACTGCGCATCATAATGAACAACTCTGCATGAAAAGGCTGTAGGAAGCATGAAAGGTATTTCATGTTTTTATTGATTTGAGACTTTATTTTGTTTGGCAGTTCAATGCTATCTATTTGTTGTTGAACTTGAAAAACAAAATAATTGCAGACCAGGTCACTGGATGGGAATCACCATGGTGCTCGTAAACTGAAGTGCCTGCCCATGGGGTATGAATCATTTCTATGGAAAGGATTCGAGTGCATGGGGCTGGTTGTCTGTAAAGTTCTATATACGAAAATTCATTCCCCACCTAGATGAAGAAAAAAAAAGTATTTTTGGCGGTGAAAATAATTATAATAATCATAACAAGGCCAGAAGAAAGTGCAACTATAAGTGCTCCAAAGAAGGTGGTACTATTTGTGGAAATCTCGGAAAACAAATATAGGTGTAAATTGTAAACTAAGATTAAAAAACAACAAGATTATTTCATAAATAATTTTCAGTCTATAATATATATCATAATAACCATACCAGCAGAATAATAATTATTATGATGTTGTATCGTTGGTTGAAAATGATTTATGAGATCTAAGTGTAAATAAAATTGAACTATAATTGTCCAAAAGTATTTGGTAAAATCTCGGTAAATAAATGTGTGTAAGTGTAAATTATAAATTAATTGTACATTAAAAAATAAAAGTGAAAGAATTCACAAACAATTAAAGAATTCAAAAAATTTATATATAATATTTGAATGAAATATTTGAGATATTTTAGTTTTTAATTTATAATTAATTGGGGATGATTTAAATTAAAAAAATAAAAGAGAAATAAAATAGAATGAGGGGGTGGAATTGAAAGAAATGTAAAGAGTAGGATTTGATTATAAGAAGAGAAGATGTAAGGCAAAAAAAACATGTAAAGAAAATAGAGGTTTAAGTGCAAATAAGAGAAATTAAAAGGTATAAGTATTTTTTTTTTATGTTCAACAGACTGAGTGAAAGAAAATGAGGGAGATTTTGACATTTTTCGTACTCAATTTAAGAAAAATATCAAAGTAAAAGAGATTAAGTGTTATCAAAACATTCAAACATAAAAAAATTATAGATTTAGAGTATTATTGGAAGAAGACATTGGAGAAAGAAAAAAAAAGAGTATTGGGGCTGGTAGTAGCAAGAAGAAAAGGAGAGGAGCAAATTGTGATTTCACATTCGATTAGGATCTTAAACTTTTCTTGGTATGAGGTTTCTTATATGCATATAGAAATTCTTGACTTTATTATTAAATTGCATGATTTTTTTATGAGATTTGGTTAGGGTTCTTGGGAATTTTTTTGGGAAAATATGGAATTGTGTAATTGATGCATGAATTGAGAACTAACAGGCAAGATAAATGGAAAGAAAAGGGACCCCCCTAGGAAAGGTCATGGCTGGTCATTGAGGGCAATAATTAGAAGGGAAATATTATGTATTTTGCAAAATAATTATTGTATATGTTATGTTGGATGTGAATGTTTGTGTAATGTTTGAGGGGTCTACAAAGTAGAGGGGACTTGTGTATCTTTTGTGTTAGCGGTGTGAGCAAAGACACTCGGGGGATTGTTCTTTGATGCTAGAAAGATGCTATAACTGTAAAGGAGAGGGGCATCAATGTAAAAGAGCCCACATATAGGAAGAGGCTATTATTATTATGGGGACACGAGTCATCAAAATAAGGGAAACCAAAGTCAAAAGAGTGATGTTAGGAGACAACAATAGTCAGTCACAGTTGATTGACTTGTCAGACCTACCCTGTTAGGGACAATACATAGTCAAAAGGCACCATCCTTATTCAATTATCGATAATCAATACATAGATGAAGGGTGCCATCCTTTTTATTTACAAACAATACTAGAGCTCCCCAATGCGAGTTACTTGGACGAATGAATCCCTTATCTATTAACACCTGAAGTTAGACCTTTAGTTCAACCAACTTTGTAGGTGCCATCTATTAGGAAAACTAAGCTATTAGGTAAATTTCAGGGATAATTTTTATAAGAAAATAGCATGTAACTCTTTGAGAAACACATCGTGGAATTTCCTAACAACGAAAATACTAGCCAAGTCTATACTGCCTGTTTTTCTATTACATGAGCTAACCAAGCTGGATAACCTTTCCTCATTAAACTCTCAAGACTAAAATCATACAATTTGGAAGCATTTTTCTCTCTTTAAATACCAAGTTTTTTTTCCTATTTCCTCGATAGTCATCATTTTGCTAAAACAATCCACTTATGCCATATGTTTGTTTATCTAATCCATGCCCAAAATCAACTCAAAGTCTGAGAAAATATGATATTGGATTTTCAAGTGTCACTTTTAGTTAGAAAAACAGATACATATATACATGAGAGAATGCACAATCTTTGTGTAGTTTCCAAATTTAGCTTCCTAAACATACACTTTAATTAACAATTGATTTGCATGTTTAATGTTATGAGATATGACAGAATATTGCAGTATAATATTTGCTAATTATGTGTGCTGATATCTTTGTGCCGAGATCTTCTCCTAATACCCTCCTCAAGGTGGAGCATACGGATTTTGAATGCCCAGCTTGCTGAGAAAGTATTCAAACTGCATCTTGCCTAATGCCTTGGTGAAGATATCTGCCAATTGAGCATGAGTTGACACATACTTGGTAGCAATGTCACCATGGATAATATCATTGTGGATAAAATGATAGTCAATTTCGATGTGTTTGGTGCGTTCATGGAAGATCGGATTGGCAGCAATGTGAAGAGCTACTTGATTATCACAATGAAGTTTCAAAGGATTTGGATGAGCAACTCGGAGAGACAGAAGCAAATCTTTTAGCCATAAAATTTCACACGTAGTGGAGGCCAT